>CM062806.1:993370963-993873073 GCA_031772625.1 Pinus tabuliformis | reverse complement strand
AAAATTTATAGAATAATAACGATTAGAAATATACATTTTCTCAATTATTTAATTGAATATATTATTGATAGTCACTCTAAGTATTAAATGGAAAATTTATTTTATTAAACACTGGAGAAATGGTAAGTGTAAATCTCAAAGAAGAAAATTCTATATCATAATTTTTTTCCTATTATTTAAAAAAATATTTTTCATCTGAATCATTTGTTTAATTTTTAAATGAAAAATTGTTAAAAATTCTAAAAATATATAATTTTTTAAAAGTTTAAATTATTTTCCGAATTATTACCAATATTATATAATTAATATTTTAAATATAATAAAATTAATTAATCTTTTAACATTTTAATTAAATATAATTTTTAAAATATATCTTTATTTCGAATAAATATTATTTTTATTATTAATATAATTATATTATTAAAGCTAAAAGTAGTAACAATAATAAATATAATATTAAATGATGCCTAACACATTATAAATCGAAAATAAAGGAATCTCGACAATATGAAACCTTCATTGCCAAATCATATGCATTTTCCAACCGAATAGAAACTCTATTATCAATACGTTTTATGTTAGATCTGAGACTTTTGTGATCCATAATGTAGATGAAAGATCCTTCATTGCCAAATCATATGCATTTTCCAACCGAATAGAAACTCTATTATCAATACGTTTTATGTTAGATCTGAGACTTTTGTGATCCATAATGTAGATGAATATCTTTCAGATTAATCACATTTTCAGGATTGCGTCGACGTTTCGAACCAACTAATGTGGTTCAACCTCGGGACAAGGTGGAAAAAATCATACAATCTTCATGAATAAATAGTAAGGATGCATCACTGTCCTAGGTTAAAACTAGCCATTAAGAAATAGTCATTGGAGATTAGGTAACCAAATATCCTAAAAAATAATTTTTTAATATTCATTAGTTATAAATTATATTTAATAAACTATTATAGTTAAAAATAAGCACCAATAATAATAATATAGTTAAGAAAATTAATAAGGGGAATAAGAATAAGCTATAATAAAAATAATATTAAATCATAATAAATTATAAATTATAAGAATTAAAAACACAGTTATAAAATTAAAAGGAAAGGGTATAAAGGGGTGAAGCACAAGTTTCAAAATATTCCATAAGGGAGATATTATTTACTAATATAAATTTAAGCTAAAAATTATTATTAGTAAGAATAATCCATAAATTAATAAGAGGGTTTAGAGTAAGATGTAAAACTTGCTGCTAGGAGTTTATATGAAATACTACCTAAAAAAAATAAAAATTAAAGAGTAAGGGAAAGATACCAAAAAAAAAAAAAATTAAGGAAAACAAAAGGAGTGTATGATTTATTAAAAATGACCTTAAAAAGGGGGGGCCGGGGGAGAAGGGGATAATAAAGGCTAGAAAAGCATAAAGGATTAAGAAGCAAGAGAATTAAAGAAAATCAATAATAGGATAAAAAAAGGGCAGACAAATGAAAAAATAAAAAGAAAGGGGGAAGAGACAAGAGGATCATAAGGAAAGGGTTGGAATCCAACTCCTACTCACCTTCCAATCATCATCTTTGTTGTGATTTCTGGCATGCCTCTCAATTTCGATAGCCTCCCTAAGTTTCCTATGCTGGAAATGATCAACTCTAGCAATGAATTTTGGGATCCTCAATACAGACATGGTGTTTGGATTTCTCCGCATGCTCAGCTAAGGCCGGTGAGCGGAACGATTGTGCCTTATGTTTGCAATGTGCTCATGGATCCTCTGGTTAGTTGATCGACCAGTTTCTCCAATATATGGAATACTGCAGGAACATGGAACCAAGTAAACACCTTTCATGTCCTTTGGGTCTATAGGGTCTTTAATCGAACCATGATAATTTCTAATTTATTAAAGCTTATTCTTATTCCCCTTATTAATTTTCTTAATTATATTATTATTATTATTATTGGTGCTTATTTTTAAATACAATATTTTATTAAATATTATTTATAACTAATAAATATTAAATAATTCTTTTTTAGGATTTTTAGTTACCTAATCTCCAATGTCGAGTTCTCAATGACCGATTTTCAACAGCTAGTTTTAACCCTGGACAATGATGCATCCTTACTATTTATTCATGAAGATCATATGATTTTATCCACCTTGTCATGAGGATGAACCACATTAGTTGGTTCGAAACCTTGTGCCAATCCTGAAAATGTGATTAATCCGAAAGACATTCATCTATAATACATTTTATGTTATTGAATGTAATTGAGATTATGTCTAGTACGTGTATGGTGCAACTTGTGTTTTGGTAGATGTTAAATTTTGGTATTTTAATATATATATATATATATATATCTTTTACGACTAATAAATAAGTGTTTTTGTTTAACTTAAAAAATTATATAAAATCAGTGAAATAAATTTTTATTTTTATTTTTATTTTCAATATGCTTATTATTAGCATGTGTTTTTGTTTAACTTAATAATTTACATAAAATTAGTGAAATATATATATATATATATATTTGGATAATTATGAATTGATAATGTATTATGAGTAACTATTTATTATTAGTTAATATGTAGTTTTTTTTTTTTTTTCACTTACTTAATCCAAAAATAATATAGTTAAATAATATAGTTGTCTTTACTTTATAGACACTTAAACGATATTTAAGAAGTCCTAGTGTATTATGAATAACTATTTATTATTATCTAATTTTCAAACCTATTTATGTATTTCAAGTTATTTTTATCCATTTATCTAATACAAAATAATATAGTTGTCTTTACCTTATAGGCACCTAAAGGTGTTTTAGATAGAAGTTCAATGATATCTGCTTAATCTTTACTAGTGTATGTGAAGGTTTTGGTTTTGTACACACCATTGCATATATAAATTAACCAATTAGACAAGGATATTACACTTATGCTATCTCTTTTCAGATTGGGCTTAAACCATTTTACACTTCTCTATTGTAAAACGATCAAAATATGTTTTCACTCATTTTCATTGGTTGATAATTGCCAAGTTCCCCATGTCAAACTCATATAGAAATTAGGACTTGGTCTCTTGGATTAGTTTCCTTGAATAACAATGATGATTCAATCTCCATGCAAGCAATAATGGTTGTCCCCAACTAATAATGGTTGTCCTCACTTTAGTTTGACAACTGAGTTATGATAGGTTTTCCCACTGTTTAATAAGTGAGGGTGGGATAAAGATGGCTAGTCTTGGTTGTATCATTGAGGAAGAAAGAAGTAGATCATGTTGTAGAATCCTGCTAATATTAAAAATATTATTACTTTTAGATTTAAGGAGAAATTGTGGGAAAATAAAGAGTTAAGGGAAAAAGGAAACTAATTTTCATGAACTTCATAGTGAAACTGGTTGTTGGTCAATTCCCCTTTTGGCCAATTCCCAGAATGCGATGTGATGGGTGATCAAAGAGTCTGTCATTTGTGCAATCCTAATAGAGTTGAAGATGAAAAATGAATTTTATATTAGATTATCCATTTTATGCTCACATTCAATCTAATTTTCAAAATATTTGTCACACTACAATCCTTGATGACACTTTAATTCAACAAAAGTATTCTCTCACTTCTTTTTTAGCATAAAAATAAAATGTTAATGAATGTTATTAATATCTTGCCTTCTTAAGATCATTAAACCATCTAGATATTAGTAGATGTTAATCATCATGATTATTATAATATAAATATAAATATTTTATTTATTTATTTATATTTATATAAAAATTGTATTTAAACAGTGGGAAAATCTATCTTAACTCAATTGTCAAACAAGTAGTGGGGACAATTATCACTAGTTTCTATTTCTGAATGTAGGCTGACTCATCATTGTTATCCCTAGAAAATCATGCTACCTTAAATTACCAGTTGGCGGTCCCTAAGGGGAAGGCCTTCACTCTGTCAAATAACTCAGGATCTTGGACGATTAACTTATTTCCTTCCATACAAAAAATTTGAATTCTTAATAAAACCTAATTTCTTTTTTTAGATAAATTATATTTAATATAAATTCATTTTATATAATTAAAAAAATTAACTTTCAACCTTTAATTTATTTTATATATCATAAATTTATATAACAAATTCCAAGAGATACTAAGAAATACTAAGAGATAAATTCCAAGAGATACTAAAAGATAAATTCCAAGAAATACTAAGAAATTCCCTTGGCTAAACAGATTGACAACATTGGGTTATTGGAAAGCCACCAATTTAGATAGGTCGGTTCACAACGATTAGTTTCAGTCCATCAATGTCAAGAAAATTTTGGTGTTTTATAAATGAAGAGCCCTGCTTGGGAAAAGGATGGAGTGGATCATAAAAGAGTATAGGATGCCAAATTTGAGCTTGTTCTCACCCAAGGTGATCTAATAATTTTTTTGATTATATGTTATTTATAGATGAGCACAATACATGCAAATAAGTGAAGGTGGATACTAAATGATTGCAAGTTGGTATGTGAAGAAGAAGATGGATATGGTTTTATGTTGAATTTCAATGTAGGTGATAAGTAAAATATTTCAATATCACACATACACACAAAGAGAGATAGAGGATGTTTACTCCATTGATAGGAGCAAGAGAGACAAATATTTGTTAAAGTATGAGGGAGATTTATAATTATTGATTATGAGGGGGACATATATTTAAAAACAATTTAATGTGAACATCATAAATAAAATATTTCAATGTCAATTATATATATGTGTGTGTTTAGAACATTTTATTAGTGTGTTGCTCAAGATGAAGGGGATGTGTAAATCCTTTTATGTTCAGTATGGAAGTGATACATAAAATTTTACACTCTAAAAGAAGATTTGACCTCAAGAGATTTGATCCCTCTTTATTTTCATTTTTTACCTTTTTCTGGTTAACTGATATTTCTATTGCCTCAAGATATAATCTTACAAAACCATAGATCATTGTTTAAAATGAATATTGTTGCAGTATTCCACGAGGGAAACCAGAATTTCTGACAAGTAACAAAGGTCTAGGTATATCAAAATTCAAATACGAGTTACTGCTAAATACATAATTAATAAAAGAAAGTATTATACTAAAAGTAAAATACATAAGCCATGAGGCTGAATGAAAGATCAAGTATTTGATGAAGTGATTTGGGTTAGATTCTAGGCACTTGTACCTGTTGGGGTTCGAGGCTTAAGGACACACTAAAGATGACCCTCTGTGTGGGAGAAACTAGCATCCAAGTTGACGAGATGTGCATTGGTGGTGTTGGACCCATTGAATTCATTCAAACATGAGATAATATCATTGTGGTCCTCATGGTTTTCCTTCAAGACCCTGCCCATGAGTGTCTTCATTTGCTAGTGAAGAGTAATGGAATTATGATATTGACTCCGTCATCCTGTGGTATTCTTAGGGTCAAGAACCCAATTGGATACTTCAGCTTGGATTTCATAATCAGAATATGCTTGATAGTCATTTCTGAGCCTAGGATTGAGCCTACGACTAGCCTTGAAGGTGTCTGCTTCTAGACCCCTAATGACAACACATTCACTGGTGGGGCATGCTATTCAAATATATAAAAGGCCAGATTAATGACGATCCTTAGTAAATAGAGAAACTAATAAAATAGGTTTATAGGATCCCTAACGTAATGAACAAAAATTTAGCACTCAGGTCCACAGAAGGTCCAAAATGTAGTATGGGAAGTTGTGATAGAGGATAAACAGATAAAGAATAACTCTAAGCAAGGTCCGATAGCCATAGGAATCTAGTGACACTAATAATAGTACAAACCACCAAGACACTCTATAAACCATGAAATAGATTCCACCATGCAAAGACTAGCAAATTGAAAGCGCTGTAAAAATTGGACATAGAACAAATTACCATGCAGTGGACGACCCACCGAGCTTGGAAATGCTTCAAACAATGGTTGAATCCTTGCCAATCACCTCCTACCATGGTTCTTTCCTCTATTGTCACCACTACCAACATCCAAAAGATCACATCCACGGTCATTGTTTCCTAGGTGCTGCTCATGTGAAGGGTCAATACTAGGTGCATGCAGTGAAGGTTAGCCTCCTAGGAGCCAAGACCATCATGCAATAAAATTCTCACAAAACCAATGCCATGGGAGAGATCTCCCCCCTATAGTAGAGTTGAGCGACAAGGTTTATCATGGAACATGGGGCCGCAAAAGATGGATATGGACTCCACAAAGCCAATGTCAGGGGGAAATATCCCACCTATGGTGGGGGAATGTCACAGGGGTTGTAGAAGAACATGGAGCCACAGTTACCAGGCCAAGAGCTTGCAGATGGAATATAGGCTTCCATATTAATGTGAAGGGAATATAGGATAGCCATTCCATTTCCCCTTGTTAGATGTGATGGAAGCTCACAGGGTGGTGGTCTCTCCCCTTCGTCATTGACACAACCTCTCACACCCCATTAAGGGATATTGTATTTTCACCTTTATATATATATGTATGTATATATATATGTATATATATATATATATATATATGTATATATATATATATATATATATATATATATATATATATATATATATATATATATATATATATATATATATATATATATATATATATATATATATATATATATATATATATGTATAGACACACACACACACACACACACTCCATGAGGGTGAGGGAAACTACTCAAACTTTATCACAACGAGATAAATTTTTTAATTATAGTATTATAAAGAACACAACTAACAAAACATTTTAATTATAATATTATAAAATTAAAAATATATAGAGAAAAATCTCCCTATACATATTGTTAAAAATGTAACTAGTTTCGGTCTCCATAATTGTTGTTGTACTCATTTCAATATGTACCAAACAAAAGAAGAAAATAAAAATTTATTATTATTAAAGCATGGGTTTCATGCTCATTTTTTATGGTCTTCTAGGTAAATGCATGTTCTTCATGCTTCTAGGGTTTGTTAGGTTTTAGGATTTATTGTTATGAGTGAAAGGAGTCAACATCATGTTTATAAGACCTTTTCAAGAAAAATGTATTTGGAAAAAGAATTATTTTTGAGCCTAGAAAGTCTTTGAAACTCCAAATGTTCAAGTCAGCCCTGCCAACTTCAAGTTAGCTTAAAGAAGGGAATTTGACCCCTTGGAAAGGCTATATAAAGAAGTAGTTTGACCTCATTTGACACACACTCACCAAGAAGGTCAATATCTCAAGAAATAATTTGATTTGTAGCTAGGAAGTTGGAAAAAGGAAGTGAAAAAGTATAGAAGGTAAGATAAATCTAAGGAGGAAGCAAAATTTCTATTTTTGGGCTCCATATCTCTCACACGTGCAAAATATAGGGTTTTTGCAGCTTCCTAGAAGGGTTGAAATTGAATATTCGAGTTGTAGGTGAAACATCATGTTGTAGGAAGAGCGAGAACTCTGTTTGGACCTTGTTGACCTTGGGAAGACTTGTTTTGCTCAAAGGAGGATTGCAGGAAAAGATGTCTTATGTTTTCTGTAGAACTGTTGGAGAATCAAAGTTGCAGAAGAGTTGCAGTGTTGAATTTGGCAGGTCGAAGTTGCAGTTTTGAACCTGATTCTTTAGCTCTTGATGTTGCTTCATCTATACATTCCTGTGTAACGTCTTATTTCTCTCCTATTTATGGAATGGTTTTTAGCGTATGTTTTGGCTTTCTTTTTAGCTTCCTTTCTAGCTTAGCTTCATAGCAATGTAAACTTTGAAACGAGAACTGATACGATTACCCGTTTTGTAGAGGTAGCAAAAAATTGACCCGATTTTGAAAAGTGGCGATGCAGAATACACTCTTTTTTTTCGGAGCATATTTTTGACACTTTAAATTTTCTTATGTATCAAATATAAATATTTGTTTTTAAATGTTAGTGACTTTCATGCCAATTTTGAAACGTGTTGATGCAGCATCAACCTTCTTTTTTGAGAGGGCTTATTTTTGACACTTTAAATTTTTTAATATATTGTGTGGATACCTTTGTTTTTAGAGGGCTTATTTTTTACGCTTTAAATTTTTTAATGTATTAAGTGTGGATCATTTTTTTAAATGTTACAATTTTTTACACTTTAAATTTTTTTATGTCTAATCTTTTTTGAAATCATGATTACTTAACAATTTTTCTAGTTGTTTTATTTTTCTTTTTTTAAATGCTGATTACTTAAAAAAACGAATATAAAAATATTTATAAAAAAAAAGACAAAAAAAACATAGAGAATGTAAAAAAAAAAATTATCTCATACGCCATAAAACAATTTCGAAAAAAAAAACAACAAAACTTAAAAAAACTATAAAATCAAGTAAGTAAGAATAGAAAAATTTTAAAAGGCTTCAACAAAAAAAAATATTAAAAACAAACTAGATTTAAAAAAAATACAAAATTAACAGAAAAAAATAGAAAACTATTAAAATTAAGATTAAAAACATTTAAAAAATAATATAGTCAAATTAAAAAAAATGAAAATCCAAAAAACAATTTATATATATATATATATATATATATATAGAGAGAGAGAGAGAGCGAGAGAGAGAGAGAGAGAGAGAGAGAGAGAGAGATAAACTTGCGCATTTTTATTTAAAAAAAAATATGCAAATTTTAATTTTTTAAAAAACATAAACATTAATTTTCTTTTCTAAATATGTTTTTTTAATTTGAAAAAAATAATAAATTATATTTTCACCCTCCTTTTGCCTCCGCTTGACCATCCGGGGGAGTGCGGCCCTAGTTGTCGGAGTTGCCGGCAGCTCTGTTGCCCAAGGACTCACCCCCACGGGCGGCCGGGTTGCGGCAAAAGGTGGGGCCATTTTTTCTGTTACCCCTTAATAAACTATTAATTAATATTGGAATTTCTCTTTGACTTTGAATTTAAAACTAATCCATTTATTTTAATATATATTCATAAATATATGTCCTTTAAGCTTATGGTAGAATTAACTATATTCTATTTTAACTTTTACAACTAACTAATATTTATAAACTATTAGATAACTAATTAATTCTCTCATGTATTTACTTAATTTAAATTAAGAATTAAATGTCCCTTTAACTTATATTTGATTTAAAATGTAATTAACTTATTTCTATTACGTGAATTATTTTATGATTATAATATATTAACTTGCTTATTCTAACATATATTTATAATTATAAAATTATTCATTTATGTTTATAAGGAAATTAATAATTGATTTTGCTTATTTAGTCAATTATGCCCTTCATAGTCTAGCTAGCCGTTTCCTGGTCAAATCTAGCTGTTATTTTTTTAGCCGTTACCTGATCTGGAAATTTGGTCATGGGATATTCTGCCTGATCTATTTATATTGCATAGCAAGTTCTGCTCATTCAACTTGTCCTGACAATGAACCACACTGGTTGGTTCGAAACGCGTTGACTAAAATATCTCTATGTGATTTTTCGCCGAAGATTCTTCTCAAAATTGATATGGATCACAGAAGCCTAAATTCGTTAATTAAAAAACGTATTTAAAAAGAAAAATTAATGGCTATGTTTAAAAAAAAATTGCTAATTGTGTTTTGTTTCATTTTGTTTTGTTTTAATTTGAGTAATTTTTTTTTTTTAGGTTTTTGTAAAATGTTTTTAATCTTAATTTTAGTAGTTTTTTTTTGTTAATTTTCTATTTTCTTTTTTTAATCTAGTTTATTTTTATTTTTTATTTTTTATTTTTATTTATTTATTTATTTCTTTTACATATAGTGTTTTATTAATGTTTTTTTTAATTTTTCTATTTTTACTTAATTTTATAGTGTGTTTTTTCTTTTCTTTCTTTTTTTTTCCCAATTTTTTTTTATGGTTTACTAGATAATTTTTTTTACATTTTTTTGAAAATATGTTTTTCTTATCTCTCTCTCTCTCTCTCTCTCTCTCTCTCTCTCTCTCTCTCTCTATATATATATATATATTTTAATTATTTCTTTAGTTTTTTAATTCTTATTAATTTTGTTTTTGTTTTTTTTTTTTGTTTTTTTAACATTTTTATGATTCACTTTTTTTTGTTATTTTTATTTTGATTTTTTTTTTCATTTTATTTTATTTTTATGTTTGGTATTTTTTTGTCTTTTTTATATATTTGTTTTTTTTTTTTTTCTAATTTTATATTTTGTTTTTAATATATATTTTTATTTACATTTTGTTATTTCTTTTGAAAACATTTTTTTGTTTTTTTTTTCACTGTTTATTTATTTATTTTTTCTTTTTTATATATGTTTTCATTATTCTTTTGAAATTTTAATGTTTTTTGGAGTCATGATAAAATCTTTTGCGCTATTATTTCAAAATGTTGAAAATTTAACCTTGAAAAAAAAAGTGTTATTCTAGCATCAACACTTTTCGTTTTGAGGGTTGTTTTTTGCACAAAAAATTGGTTTTCACTGCGATTTTTAAAATATGTCCAATATTTAGCCTAGAAAAAAAATGTGTTATTCCAGCATCAACAATTTTCGTTTTGAGGGTGTTTTTTGTAAAATTTTTGCAAAAAAAATTGGTTTTCACTGCCATTTTTAAAACATGTCCAAAATTTACCCTAGAAAAAAAAGTGTTATTCAACATCAACAGTTTTTGTTTTTAGCACTGTTTTCATGTTTTTTTGGGGTTTTTTGGCTAGAGTTCCCATTTTGAGTTTATAGTTCCCGTTTCAAAGTTTATATTGCTTCCTTTGTAACATCATATTTTGCTCATTGTTATGGAATTCAATATGACGTTTTTTGTTACAGATGCCGTTGATGTGTTTTGCAATTAAGATGGGGGGAGGAACGTATGGTATACAATACACTATGACTTTAGCCAAATTTGGTAATTACCACCTGACATATGCATAACACACTTACCCTATATCAGTAATTGCCCACTATTGTCATTTCTGAAAAGCAATGTGAATACTTGAAAATTATTCCTGGTAGTTGTAATTTATGATTGAAAGTATGAATTCATTGAAATGGTAACCTTAATTATTCCCTACCCATTGCCAAATTTCATTCGACTGATATTCTCTACCCATGTGTTTGTATTGACCAAGTGTCACCCTATAATAGTCTCTGAGTAGTAATAGTCTCTGAAAAAACCATGGGAGGAGTGGCATTCCATGATGAACTAGATTCCATTCATGTGCTGCTATACCATTCAAAAGCCTTAAAAATATTTAGGAAGGTATGGTGGTTACTCTACTTTGAGAAGTTGCAGGGTTTCAGTGAACATATTGCTATGGAATTCACATAGGCTCTACAGGAGAAACATTCAAAGGTTAGAGGATTTATAATTGATATTATAGAGGACATAATTGTCAGGGTGACAATTTTACCTCCGATAGGGGCTCACTGATTTTCTAGTAAAATAACAGTTCAAATAACTAGGCAAATTTTTTTATAGTGAGGAGAGAAAGTAAGGAGCAAGGGAGATGTATTGATATAACCTCCCTTCCTCACCCTTGGGATGATGTGGCTTTTTTAATTCATAATTTCATTACTTGTGAGGGACATTTTGGGATAGTATTCAATTATCATTTTCATTTATTGACACATCTTCATAATGGAGAACTAATAATTTTTCCCTATTATTTTCTAAAATATTTACAACATATGGAAGACACAATGCATATGGAAAAACATTTAAAGAGTTTCTTAACCAACCATGTGCTCATCAAGTTAATAATAATTCATTACTGCAATAGCAGGGAAGCACATGGATTGGTTTATTGGCAAAGTCATATGCACCGACCATTGAAACAAAGGAAAGTGAAAGCGAAGAATAGGAGGTAAGTGTTGAAACAACACCAGAAGATAGAGAAATTACACCTCCCAAACAAAGTAGACCAACTACACTTCCTAGACAAAGAAGAGCGGTTACACCTCCTAGACCCTGTCGTAGAAATAGTAAGGGATAGAGTTTCATAAGAACGTCTACTAGTACATCCACTGAAGGAAAAAGAGCATGCACTAAAGAACATGTGGATATATCCAGTGTAATATCTGAGGATAGTTATTATGGATTTCCTATAGAGGAATAAGGGCTTGAGGCAGAGTCTATTGAAACAAGGGCACTTGAAACAACATCAGCTAAAGTAGGGGTTCCTGATACAAAAATTTCCAGGGAATCCAAGGAAGTATATGAGAAATATACTCTTGTAAAAACAAAATAAGAAATTGAAGAAGTTAGAGAGTGAAGAGCATGGGGTAAGTGTTGAACAACACTAGAAGATAGAGCTGTTACATCTCCCAAACAAGGTACAGAAACTGCACTTCTAGACAAGGAAGAGAGGTTAACCTCTTAGACCCCATCACAAAAACCGTAAGAGATGGAGTCCCATAAGAATGTCTTCTGGTACATCAGTTGTAGTAAAAATAACATGCACTAAAGAACTTGTGGATATACCCAGTGGACAATATGAGGCTTGTTATCATGGATTCTCTATTGAGGAAGAAGGGCCTAAGTTAGAGACTACTGAAATAAGGGCACATGGAACAATGTTAGTTGAAGCAGGGGGTCCTAAAGCATAAATTCTTTGGGAATCTAAGAAAGCATATGAAAAATCTACTCCTATACAAGTTGTGGTGAAAAAGAGGAAATTGAAGAAGCCATTAGGTGGAAATAATCCCAAGAAGAGAGTGTAGGTAATTTTTACACCATCATTTACCCCAATATCTGAGGAGTATACTGATACAATAGAACCAAAGGAGTCTAAGGGACAACAAAATGAAGAGAAAGAAGAATTTATAAAAGAACATACCTCGACACTTGAAGTTCATGTTGTTCTACCTGAACCAAAGGAACCTGAGGAACAACAAAAAGAGGAAGAGCTCAAAAAGGAAAAAGAAGATGTCTCTTCACAAGATAAGTCTAAAATTGACCTCCTTATTCAAAAAATTAATAAATTGAAGGAGGAAAATGAGAATTTAAGGAAACACCTTACATGGTTGAAGGGTAGCTCCAGTCTAGAAAACAAAATGGATTAGAAACCCTAACAGAAGTGGTAGAAGTAATGTTAGTTAGAAGTAATGTCAGGGAGTGTTGGAGGAAGCAGGTTATGAAATGCCAACCACTACTTAGGTTGGAATTCAAGTTTGAGAGCAAGATGAATAATTCCAAACCGTTGTTCCACAAGAACTAGTTGAAGGTGTTGTTATTACACAAGAACCAATAATTGAAGTAGAGAAGGATGGAGATCTTTGGAAATTAAATCATGCAAATATGGGCATGAATATACTCCATTTGGGTGTGTTAGCACTTCATAATTCCTCCTGGTTGAGGATAGGAACCCAAAGGTAACCACAAAAACTTTAAAACTAGAATCTATCCCTTCCAGCTTCAGAAAGAGCTCTCTCTATATGAATCTTCAGTCATGTAGATGACTGGTTGTCTTAGGTTTTAGGTTAGTTATTGATATAAGAGAGAAATAGGTTTTAACAGTTTGATGGAAAGGAGGATGGAAAATCCGTTGGGCATGGAGTCATATTTAGCTAATGATTTTTAGTGATATGATGGTAAAATGAGTAATCCTTAGGCAAGGGCAAGGTAGGAAATACTTATGATGTGTTTATCAAATTTTGTAGTATAGAGGTGAGCAGAGGAGTAGTGGAATTGATAACATCTAAAACATCTAGCCGAGGATGAATTTTAGATATTACAATGGAGGAAAAAATACTAAAATGCTCAAATACTTATAACAAAGCACTTAAAATTGAATTTCGAAATATATTTTTCTTAACTAAACATTGAAGACATGACATTTAAGCATGGAAATAACATAAGATAATGAAACAAAAACAAGATATAAACATCACCATAAATGACTAACACATGAATCCGTGAACAAGTAGACTTCGGCTTTCATCATTCATTGAAACTTTTTAATGAAAATGTACAATGCTCAATTCCTTCTCTACCACACCCTGACCAACCAACCTCTTTCCTCTTCCTTCATCCCAAATGTATATTCTATCCTAAGGAATTCTAAACCCATCCTTTTTCCAATGTAGGAAGGGGTTACAATACTTTGGGAATAAAATATTTGCAAAATCTATCCATATCCTATTATCTAGGGTTTGATTTTTTACTAGCTAAACATATGCTAATTGAAGATAAAATCATGGGATTTGGTAGAAAAATCTTCAAACTTCATCATCCAAATAAATTTGGAGTCAATTATGCCAATTTGGAGGTCCACCAAGTTAAATTCCAAAAAATTCTAGAACTCTATCAACAAATGTGGCTTGGCAAAATTATGAAAAATAAGTGTTAAAGTGACACTTGTAATTCCCAAAATTTAACACCTGTGTAAAAAAAGAGAGATATTTTTATCAATGATATTGTTCCTGAGAGAAAACTTTGTTATCTTTCTAAAATTATTCTCCCGCTCCTCACAATCCACACCCATAGATCATGACTAAAATAAGAAATGACGAAATCTAAAATATAGGATGTAAAGATTCATTTGAATCTTCCAATCGATGACACCTGTGAATAAAATGAATATTTTTTTTGTTATTTAGCTTCTTTTTGGAAAAAAACTCTTTTGGTTTTTTGAAGATTCATTTCCCATTGTTCAGAATCTAATCTTGAAGTTAACTGCTAAAACAGTAAAAAACACAACAACACAACATAAACACAAAAAATTCATCATTCTCGTTCTTGTGATCATCTCCTAGAACTCTAAATGGGTCACATAGATGGAAAATAACCCTCGAAACATCAAACACCTTTCAAGACACTTTTGTTCATACTACATCCTTCTATTCTTAAAAATCATCATCTACAACAAAAGTGTAATGACTGAGTGTTACAAATCTTTTCTTTCATAAGTTTGACCAGGCGTTGGAGTCTTTGACTGAGAAAAATGGTTTATGGATGATATTTAAAACCTCATGAACCCTCTTTCAAACTAGACTTATGAAAATATGTGCAAAATCATTGATTTTCTTCATATCTTATATTCATTGGCAACAACACAACAAGAAAATGTAGGAATAAGGAAATTGATTGTTGGAAGACTAAATGGTAGTTCCCATTGACTATTTAATATGAATTTGAAGGAAAACAATGTGAATTTTTCAAGAAACAAAATTAAGAATCCTGGAGGTGATCATGGTGACAACAAAACCTCAATTTTGCAAAAGTGTAACAATTCCCCTACAACCAAAACACAACGACCTTTCCATTAATATCTAGGGCACCTCAGGAGGGTGAATAGTGAACTTGATGGATTTTTGAAATCCAAAACATGTGTCTATAATCCTCCATGTAGTACAAAACTTCCTTCAAGTGTAATGATGACTATTCAAGTTAAAATATTCAAGCGCAACGCAAAGGAGAAGTGCAACAACAACTCATGGTTACAAGGATATGATGTACTATCTAATTTGTCCATGTAACTAACTAAAAATAAATCACTAACTTTTCCCAATAATGAACAAAAAAGAAAATTATTGCCTTTATCCATGACTTGGATGACACATTAACCCTATATTTACTAAACCTATACTTTAGGAAATCAGTGACTATTTCCATGATTACATGAAACATTTTTAACATAACCCTAACTTAGACTCAAACTAATCACATGATCTCACACCTCTCTCAAAAGACTAATAGCTTGATCTCTAAGAGATCATAGCAAAACATTAAAAAGTGACCCAAAAAAAAAGAAGACAAAACTTTGATTCTGATTACTATAACATAGGACTCTAACAGGGGGAGATGTTGGGATGTGATATTAGAATCCTTTTGCACTCATTTTACTACCTTTTCGTTATCTTTTTTTTATTCCCAAGACCATATTTTTCCACTGTAGCAACCATTATTAACCTAGGTGTGTCTCTTTTTATATGTCATCCTTATGGTACAATTATACTTGTAATTTGACATGAGAACTACTTTTTTAGGCAATTTTTCTCGTAAAACTCACAATTGGGTTGTTATAGGTTTTGTGGTCTATTGAGATGCTATTGCAGGATTACACTTTCCATTTTTTCCTCACCAAGGACAAGGAAAGTACTCGCTAAGAAATATTTTACACATGAAGATCTATTTTGGACATGTTGACCTCCTTCAATTAGTTATGAAGATCAATTTGGAAAGAATTTGGTCAAAATATAGTTCGACTGTCAAAGGAGAAGTTTATGGACATTGTATATGAAATGATGAAGATTTTATATTGATAATTATTGTAATTTGGAAAATTTGTTACAACTTTTTCCTAACCTTGGAAATGGTTATCAAATTGTTAATGTGTATTCTCAAATTAGATCACATGAGAATCGAGAGATTCTCATGATGATCTTATCATTGCAATATGAAATTATAAAGAGGTGTACTTTATGCCCACGCGAGATATACATATAGAAATAGATAGACAATGATATATGGTAAGAGCAATAATATTGTAATCATGTATGTTTCATTAATGCAATCTCAATCATTGGTGGCACCATACCTTTCTGTTGACTAGCTTGTGTGTTGTGTAGTGTTACTAATATTATTAGTCTTGTTCATGCTTTAAGGATTGCATAATTTTAACCATTATATTGTGTAATAACATAGGTCTTGGAATGGTCCCTTTGTTAGTGTGAAATTTATTAATTCCTATTACAATTTGAAGGTGTGTTCATTTCATTTGAATGTGTGTTTCAACATTTGTTTTGAGAATGGTTTCTAGGAGTGCTCTTGTTTTATGAATAAGAGTGACAACGTGACAGAGTGGTTTTATTGTTCATTCTATATTTATTTCTTAAGAGTGTAACAACGTGAGTGTTGAGTTGTTGAGAGTGTGGTTACAACAATTGAGTTTCAGATTCATTAGAACAAGTCATCCTTTTCCCTTTCATATATTTTATGTAATAGCCTTTCAATAACAAAACCTACCCATAGTGACAATTAATGTGAAGAGTTGGAAATATTACTCTGACTTAAGAGGGCAATTGTTCTTCCCAAGAGAAAGGTGAAGAAAAACCCATACACAACTTTCACATAATGCAGGTTGAAGCAAAAATTGGAATGTTGTATGAAATTTGAAGCTGAATTATTTAAGGGTCAAAGTAAACATATAGTAATTCAAAAGTGTGTAAAATAATCAAATAAACACTCTACAATTTGAATTAACTCTATTGGCCAATAAATGAAGTTTGGGCATGCATTTTAGTGAAACAAGGAAATTTTGGTCTCTTTCACAAAAATTCTTGCCCAACCTTCATTTCAAGGCCAAATTGAATGATTAAACTTTGGGAGTACGTTTTTACTCATAAATAACATTGATTTTTCACATAGAATTTTTTGATGTGCAAGAATATGCTGAATTGGATCGATTTCTTAGGGTTAAAGTCAAGGTTTGTGTGCCTCAAATAAATGCACACAAGGACCTGTACTTAATTCATTATGAAATAATGACCATTCCAACTTTAATATAAAACTATTTTATGCAACATAGCATAGTCATTTTCATAAAGGAAATGTTATACACTGAAATCCAAGTTTGTCAGAATAACAATTGATCATATCTGCCAATGATCACAGTCAAAACAAATATGCACTCGTAGGACAATCCAATTACACTCTTGGTAATGAAATTTGAAATGGAATTTGTTTGAACAATTCCTAACCTTAGAATACAACCTTGCATCATGTCTGACAAATATCCTACATAATTATGTTTCCCACTTATACACAATGTTCATATAAGGCAAGTTGAAGCAAAACTTAGAATGTTGTAACAATGAAAATGTGTTTAAAATCAGCCCTACGGGGTAGGCGAATTGGTAATGACAATGCGGTGAAGTTCGTTAGAAAGGCGGGCTCCATACTGAAGGTCACGAGTTCAAATCCCCAGACTAGCTCGGAGCTGTGGAGAGGGGCGGGCGTAGTTCCTAGGGGTTATAGTAGTAGCGGTCAGAATCGACCTTGTGTTACGTGAGTTGCAAGGCTGCTCCAGTTGCCGATTCCTTTGTAATAAAAAAAAAAAAAAAAAAAAACGTGTTTAAAATCATTAAATAATTAAATTTACAATTTGAATAAATCAGATTGGCTAATAAATGAAGCCCGAGCATGAATTTTAGTGAAGAAATAAAATTTTGGTTTTCTTCACAAAAATGCACACCCAACCTTCATTTCAAGGCCAAATTGAATGATTCAACTTGGAGAGTAATTTTTTTTTTATAGGTAACATTAATACAATTAAATATTTTTATTTTTTCACATATATGTTTGTGTTTTTAAAAAATACTCTTAATTGCATGGATTTCAAGGGGTAAAATGTAGGGATTCTGTGCCT
Source organism: Pinus tabuliformis (assembly GCA_031772625.1). NCBI lineage: Eukaryota > Viridiplantae > Streptophyta > Pinopsida > Pinales > Pinaceae > Pinus > Pinus tabuliformis. The sequence continues at coordinate 993,854,766 of CM062806.1, read as the reverse complement.
CAAATAAATGCACACCAGAAATGTTTGGGAACAAGGTGATGGACTAACAAAAATCAAACTTGAATTTTAATAGTTGAAACTTGTAGTTTCTTGGTTAAACCACTATAAGTAAAGGATGGATGACATTATTTTAGGAGTAATTAAGTTTAAATGTTTCCAAGGGATAGATAAACAGATAACACCTAGGGTCTGTAGGATATATTTTAAAGTTTTTCGATATTGTACATATTTTTTAGGTTTTTAAGTTTAATATTAAGTCAAGTGGTTTATTTAGGGTTTGAAGATAAATAGATAAGGATAATGTAGACAAATAGGACTAGTTCTTATTTCTTGTTTGGAAATGACGTCTAAATAAAGATATAACAATGCAAAAGTGTGTAAAACCATTAAATAAAAAATATACAATTTGAATCAATCAGATTGGCCAATAAATGAAGCCTTGGTGTGCATTTTAGTGAATCAAGACAATTTTGGCTTGCTTCACAAAAATGCATGCACAACCTTCATTTCAAGGATAATTTGAATGATTCAACTTGGAGAATATTTTTGTACTCATAGGTAACATTAATACAAATAAATATTTTTAATTTTTCACATATATTTTTGTGTTTTTGAAAAATAATCCAAATTGCATATATTTTAAAGGGTAAAAGGTAGGGTTTCTATGCCTCAAATAAATGCACACAAGGAATATTTGGGAACAAGGTTATGGACTAAGAAAAATCAAACTTAAATTTTAATAATTGAAACTTGTAGTTGCTTGGTTTAAACGCTATAAGGTTGGATTACCTTACTTTAGTAGTAATTAGGTTTAAATGTTGTCAAGGGATACATAAAGAAATATCACCTAGGGTTTGCAGGCTCTATTTTAGGGTTTTTTATACTGTAAATATTTGTTAAGGTCTTAAGTTTAAGATTAGGTCAAGTGACCTAGTTAAGACATTTACTATAAAAAGGTTTGGGTGTCATTTTAATGCAAAAATGACATTTACTATCATTTATGAATAACCAATTGCATGATGGAAATTTGGACAATTCTACCCATGAGAAAGAAGTGATGTTCATCTTACATGCCATCAAAATTTTGTAGCCCTATTTTTAAAAGTGTTATTTTTAATAAACTGCATCTTATATCTAAATATTAAATTTGAATTTTTAATATGTGTTAGAGAAAAAATAGGAGTAAAGGAGCAAAGTTAAAGAACCTTATAAACAATTTTATTCACTTAATAAAATTTTATTTTCTTTATAAAAGTGATTTATAGAAAAATAAAGAAACGAGTTAAAAAAACCCTATTTGTGCATGCATTCCTCACAGTTTATTCAACATGCATTTTTTCAATCACCGTGCTTTTGTCATGGTTTATTCAACGTTCATTCTTGCATTCATCGTGTGTTCCTCATGGTCTATGTAGAATTAATTCTTGCATTCAATGTGCATTCATCATGGTTTATGTAGCATGCATTCAGATAGCATGCCTTGAAACCAGAAAATGATGGCCTCAATTGAAACAACAATGTCCTATTCCCTGCAAACAATTCACACATGGGGTTCCCAAGGGAAGTTCAAAATAAAAAAAATTCAAAGAGTGTGTTGATACATGGAGAGATACAAACAATTTTCCACTAGGTAAGAAGAACAAAGGTTTATAAATTTATATTTGGATAGTTTTATTTCCAAAATGATAAGATAGATGAGGCCATAGAAAATTATGATGATAAATCCATGGAATTGAAAATATTTGGGTAAAGCATTAACTTGGACCCTGATCTAGTTGGAAGAGAAACAAAAATTCCATGCAGAGGTGGAGAAATATTTAACTAGAAGAAATGAGTCCTTGTTTAGAATAGCGAGAGTGAGTGCATGCTAAGGGTCCTATATCTGTATAGGAAACATCTCAAACTATTCTAGAATGGCTCCATTTTTTCTTGCAGATTATGAATGATGAGTAGTTGACTAGCCAACTGCACAAGAAATTTAAGGCAATTGTGCAGGATGACCCACTCTTAGAGAAAACTATTTATGCCAATTTACCTAAAAGACATTCTAGAAGAGTTCAGATAAATAAGAAAAGAACATGAAGGGAATTCTGAGTGGATGCACACATCTCAGAGAATCATATTAAATATTCTATGTTAGATATTGTGCTGGATGTGAATATTTTTCCAAGGAAAACTTGGGAGGTGTTGGGAAGGCCAAAGCTAGTTTTTTCTCCAATTCAACTACGAATGGAAAACTAGTACTGCATATTTCCTATTGGTTGATTAGAGGATGTTGAATTTGATATTACAGGTGTCAAAAAATATGCAAACTTTGAGGTGATAGACATTATGGGTGATAAATATCTATATCCAGCCTTGTTGGGAATTGATTGGGCATTTGAGAACTTTGTAGTTATTAATTTAAAGAGGGAAACTATGAATTTTGGAGTGGATGGAGTCTGAGTTATACAGCCTTTAGACCCTTACCAAGCTCTAAGATTTACAAAGCCCGTGGAAGTTGTGGAGTAACCTAACTTACTTGATTGATTTTATTAGATTACTTCTCAGGAGAGGGAAGACTACATGAATCCGATGACCATTGGTTTTATTAGTAGGAGAAGCATTCAAAGTACTAAAGTTGCCTCAGATGTTGCAATGGATGAATGGAAACAAGGTGGTCATGAGCTCCATTCTTGACACTATGCAACTATTTGATTTGCTTGATGGATTGGTACTGAGTTATGATAATATCCTACTTTAATGGTGCTAAATCTATCGTAAATTGTCTTAAAGAAGTTGATTCCAATATTGAAGACATAAAATTATATAGTTGATGGATGTTTCCTTGCATGCGACCCCTGCGATATGGTGGGGAGCCCATTGCAACTATTATCACCGAGATTTGACCTCAGGCTGAAGGGAGGCAATTTCGGGGTAACCACAAACCAAGCTTAGCCTAGTAGCTAGCCCTACTAGGCCAGGAGAGGGCTCTCTCTGTAAGGATCTAAGTCAGGATGACTGGATCAGGTAAAGTATTTTAGGCTAGGTATAGTATCTTGAAAGGTTTTGATTGAATTTGTTGGTGTTTTGATGGATCAGATGGAGCTGGGCAGTTTAGGTCTGTGAAATTAGGTCAGAAATGTAGGGTGTTCTATGGGGCAAGGTAGGAATAGGCTTTAACACTTTAGGCTTAATGGTGTGAGGTGTTTAAGACTGATGAGGAGCTAAGAAGGGCATGTAACAATCATGGATCCTTCTTAAATAGTAGAAAAAACATGAAATATTGAGCGTTTTCCCAAGGCAGAGCATTAAATACAATGGATTCTACCTCTCTTACTTGAAAACATTCAACTAGAAGCATTCAAATCATTGAGAACATACATAAAACAAGTAAAAAAATGATCACATAAGGAAAAACTATGCTAGAACTCCATTCCATAGGGATCCCATAAAAATAGATGCAATTCTTATTAATGGCCTGCCAAAACTACTTACAAGAGAAATACAATCAAGTGTTGAGCATCCAGTTGAGTCCAACCTCAACAAATGTCTAAAAAAATACATTATATAGGCATCAAAACCACCCATCCTAGCCTCAGGGGTCGAATACATGAGAGGAAGAGCAGTTACAAAACAAATTGAACTGAAAGAAAAAGACTAGGGAGGTCAAACTGACTCATCCCTAAGGTGAAGGAAACTGATTCATTACATGCCACCTGGGCCATTTACCTGATGTATCTACCTTAGGTAACCAAAATATACATTAATTACATCATGATTTCACATTACATCAGTAAAAAGATCAAAATCCCTAGGTGAAAATAAAATTCTAGAAGAAACAGTGAAAAATTGGGCAATCTGGCAAGTGTTCAGCGCTCGAAGGGAGTGCACAATGCCAACTTCTAGTTGAATTTTGACTGCCTTCCTAACCTCCAAATCTGGCTCATGATAGCTCATTAGAAATCCTATCATGTCTACTTTCCAAATCTGCCCTTGGTTTCCAATTTGACCTTGATTTTTCCCTCCAGAATTGCGATCTCACAAAACTGCTCAAACGTGCGGCGCCAGGCTCTAAAAATAGGCAGAAACATGAAATTTTGGTGGTTTTTTGGCCTTTTCACCTAGAAAATCTAACTTCCACACCTGGAAACATGGTTTTTCTAAATGTACATGGCCTAATGAATCCAATGGTGGTGTCCATTTCTCCAAAAAGTTCCCCAAAAAAGTGTGTAGCATCCTAGGCGCTGCACGTTTGGCCAGTAAACTCATAGAAAAATTGCTTGAAAATGACATAAAATTCTAACACTTCAAACCAAACATTGACTACCTTCCTGATGTTCAAATTGAGCGTAGGATAGCTTTTTGGAAAGCTTGTTGAGTCTAGTGTCTAGAACATCTTGAATTTTTCAATTTGGAGTTAATTGCCCTGCCAAAATCCGAATCTCCCAAGACTGGTCAAACGCGTAGCGCCTAAACGGAGTGCGCAGTGCCACTTTCAAGAAAACTTTAGGAGGTCTTCCTCAACTCAAAATTGAGCTCATGATAGCTCATTCGAAATATTTTTGTGTCTAGTTATCATTTGACTCATCAAGCAAGTCAGTTGGTCACTCCAGCTAGGATAAATCTAGATTTTCCCAAAGTCACTCTAGAAGTGCAGCAACTCTCCTTAGGAAAATAATGTTTTGGACATTTTTCCCAAACCACGAGACTTGTGTAAAAAATTAAGGAAGTTCTATGATGGACAAAAACCTCTCTCACGTTTGTCAAATTCATCTTTTCTTGCTCAGAAACATCATTTGAATAAAACCCATCCTGATGTGTGGAACAGGGGATTTGTAGAAATGAAGGGAAATGAAGGGGATGAGGGGCTTCTAATTTCTTGAGAAAATTTTGGGAAGTAGGGATGGATTTTAGAAAGTATGGGAAGTTGAATTTAAAAGATTGAGTGAGGGGAAGGGGTCTAAAAGGGCAAAAAAACTGGCCTAACCTAGGAAAGTGTTAAATTGTAGCAATAGGCTAGGGTTTGTGGGAAAATGATGAATTTGAGGGAAAGTGATGAGAAGTGTTTAAGAATGTATGTTAAGGATAGGGGAAGGCGTATGAGCATCAGGATACAAGTTTTGTTGATGATTTGGCCATCTAAGAAAAATTACCTTCAAAACCCCAAGAGAGGGAAATGAGCCTTACCTAAGCACAAATGAAGCACAAACAAGGTGTAAAATGACCCATTGGAACTTGAAATAATGATGACAACTCTTTGGATGATGGTACACTCAGCTGAATGGTGACATGGGCCAGTACTTGGAAAACTTCAGATGGAGTGACAACAATCCTAGACCTATTACCTAATGAAATGAACTGTAGATTAATTATGAAACCCTAACTGAAGACAATTTTGAAGAAGGATCAACAACTATAATCTATGAGGGAAAAATTTAGATTTTCTGAAGAGAAAACAACCATCACTGGACCATTATATCATGACCTAATGAAATGATGCAAAATTTACAGTATGGGACTCCTACTATGAAAATGCAAAAGAGCAGATTTTGATCCCTGATGGAAGTATGAAAAAACTGACACTAACATTGGCTCCAATGGGGATGGTAGATCCTTGGAGGTGCCAAGAACACCATAGACCAAGTAGCCTTATCCATTGGGCATGGAGTCAGAAAAACTCAATCTTAAATACATGGTTGAATACTGATGACTCAAAGACACAAATTGACTTTTACTCAACCAAAAACTGACTCAATACTAAAACACCACTGACAAACTGGAAAAGATACTCAAAATGGACCTTGTTCAATAAAACCTACTCTAACTATTCCATTCATCACTTGATCAGGTGAAATGAAACAACCAATGCAACCAAGTAAGCATTCTAGCTACTGTTTAAATTCTCCACATGTGCTTGTTTATGAACAACAAGAGAGAACTATTGAAAGGCAACTCCCATGAAAACTTGTAAACTGATCCAAATTTTCCCAAATTCAATAATATGGATGTTCTATATCACTCCAAAAAGACTGCATGAGGATCTTTAAATTCATGTGCAGTGGGACTTAGCTCATCTAATGAATTACTTTGTTTCTCCTCATACCATGAATGTAAACTTTCATCTGAGCTTTGTGATGAGACTCCTGCTGAAAATAACAAAGAAACCGGTTGCTAGATCAAGTTTGTATCAATATCTTTTTCAAGCTCATAGTTAGCTAATGGAGAAGGACTTTGACTGCAGATATCATCCAACACATTAGCTATTGGATCATGAAAAACTTGAAAAGACTGTTGCAACCCATTTTCTTTTGGTTCCAATGGGATTGCATGATTTTCTACAAGCTTCTCATCATTTATTGAAGATATACTATGCAAATTTCCCTTCAAAAATTGAAATGATTCAAAACAAAATGCTACATAATCATCTTGCATCATTTGATCATATGTTCCAGCTTCCAAGCTTTCATCTGCAACAGGACATTCAATGGCATTCGGGGGCTGGAAATCTAGATATGAGAAGTATTAAATAAGGATTTCATTGTCCTCTATATGGTCAAGATAAAAAATTATCAATAGTTGATTTCTGATTGCACGAAATTGGTCTCTGATGAACTGAAATGAAGTAAAACAAAGAGGCAAAGATCCTTCACTTCAAAATTTTCTGCACTTTCCTCCTCACCTCCATAGCTGATATGCAACGGCTGATCACTGTATTTGAGCTGCTGAAAGTGAACTTCCTCCTTCCACAAACCAGCTGCTGATTTGTCTGCAAGACTAGCTTTTGTTTGGAGAACATAACCATCATCATACTGATCAAAGTTAGGAAAATCATCAGCATAAAACACATCATCAAGCATACATGTTAGATTAACAGATCTCTCTTCTCCAAGATGATCTATAAAACAATGATTATCAGATCTATGACAACTGGGATAAGAAAGGAAATGTTTTGGATCAGCCACTTGTCTTTCCTCAATCAACGAGCCATGGTCTTGAACATCATACTCATTCCTTGTGGTGATATTTTGCATCATCTCTTCCACTGCACTTACCAAAATGTCGAGCTTTACCTCTAAAGATATCGATTCCTTTGGTTCTATGTTCTCCCTCTCTTCTTCCTTCAACTTTTTCCTTCTGATCAGCAGATTAGCCTCTACATCTACTACACTGTTCTGCATCTCTTCAAATGTTGTAAGGTTCATTTCTCTCAACTAAATCTCCATTTCCAGATCAAAGGCTTCATGTAGTGTAGGAGAGCGGATCCAAGAGGGGGTCTTATATTAAGAGGTATCGAACAATATACTTGGTTAAATCTGGCAGAAAATTATTTTACTATCTCCCTTGGCTATCTTTTCAGTTGGTTATACTCCTCTAAAATCAAGAAAGGGTCCTGTATGACCACCCACTTGTCAAGGAAAGCTTTGATGAACTGCTAGAAATCTGAGATGCTCGCATCAGGCAGGGTTTGAACCAACTCTTGACTTTTCCTTACAAAGAAAGAGAAAAAAGACTAACACTGACATCCTCTTCATCAACATCAAAAGGTGAAGAAAAGACTCAAAATTCAGTACATGTCTCTCAGTAGTGATGTTGTCACATTCACCATCAAATCTTGGTAGATATATGTAATGATTTTTAGGGAAAGCATGGGATATAGGAGGTAAAATCAGAGGCTTGTATCTATCTGGAATTTTACAAGGTATAGGAGTATATACAAAAGCTGTAGAATCAGTCTTGATCTCTTGAGGCTCATCAGTTTGGTGACGGTCATCATAAGATTGAAAATCAGGGTCTTGATCAAGATCAAAGGCATGCGAATATTTTGTATTCACAATCTTCAAAGGGAAAGAATCAAATGCAAGTCTAGGATCTTTTCTCAAATATAGTATACTTTGTAAAGCCTTCTTCACATTCTCAGGAAAAGAGAAGAAATAATTTATAACAAAGAACATAATATCTTGGATGAAATTCCAACTTGAATACCTGATCTTTCCATATTGTCCTTTCATGTTTTTGTTGGCCAGGTTCATCCTCTAGTGGAGTCCTTGGATCTGATCTCGAAACTGATTTAGAGTCGCTAGGTGAATGATTTCAGCCTTCCGGTGTCGGATCATTGTCCACCATCAACAATCATATCTAAACTTGATAAATTTTATTGTGGAGCATAAAACTACATTCCCCAGTATGGTCACCACTATGTTATCACCTAGATTTGACCTCAGGCTGAAGGGAGGCGATTCCAGGGTAACCACAAACCAAGCTTAGCCTAGTAGCTAGCCCTACTAGGCTAGGAGAGGGCTCTCTCCATAAGTATCTCAGTCAAGATGACTAGATCAGGTAAAGAATTTTAGGCTAGGTATAGGAACTCGAAAGGTTTTGATTGAATCTGTTGGTGTTTTGCTGGATTAGATGGAGTTGGGCAGTTTATGTCTGCGAAATTAGGTCAGAAAGGTAGGGTGTTCTATGGGGCAAGGTAGGCATAGGATTTAGCACTTTAGGCTGAATGGTATGATGTGTTTAAGACTAATGAGGAGCTAATAAGGGCATGTAACAATCATGGATCCTTCTTAAATAGTAGAAAAAACATGAAATATTGAGCTTTTTCGCAAGGTAGAGCATTAAATACAATGGATTCTACCTATCTTACTTGAAAACATTCAACTAGAAGCATTCAGATCATTGAGAACATACATAAAACAAGTAAAAAAATGATCACGTAAGGAAAAACTATGCTAGAACTCCATTCCATAGGGATCCCATAAAAATAGTTGCAATTCTTATTAGTGGCCTACCAAAACTACTTACAAGAGAAATACAATCAAGTGCTGAGCATCCAGCTGAGTCCAACCTCAACAAATGTCTAAGAAAATACATAATATAGGCATCAAAACCACTCATCCTAGCCTCAGGGGTCGAATCCATGAGAGGAGGAGCAGTTACAAAACAAATTGAACTGAAAGCAAAAGACTAGGGAGGTCAAACTGACTCATCCCTAAGGTGAAGGAAATTGATTCATTACATGCCACCTGGGCCATTTACCTGATGTATCTACCCTAGGTAACCAAAATATACATTAATTACATCATGATTTCACATTACATTAGTAAAAAGATCAAAATCCCTAGGTGAAAAGCAAATTCTAGAAGAAACAGTGAAAAATTGGGCAATCTGGCAAGTGCGTAGTGCCAGTGTCAAGTGCGCAGCGCCTGAAGGGAGTTCGCAGTGCCAACTTCCAGCTGAATTTTGAGTTCCTTCTTGACCTCCAAATCTAGCTCATGATAGCTAATTGGAAAGCTTATCATGTCTACTTTCCAAATCTGCCCTTGGTTTCTAATTTGACCTTGAGTTTCCCCTTCAAAATTGCAATCTCCCAAGATTGCTCAAATGCGTAGCGCTGGGCTCTAAAGACAAGCAGAAACATGAAATTTTGTTGGTTTTTTGGCCTTTTCACCTTGGAAATCTAACTTCCATACCTAGAAACATGGTTTTTTAGAATGTACATGGCCTTATAAATCCAATGGTGGTGGCCATTTCTCCAAAAAGTTCCCCAAAAAAATGCCCAGCACCCTAGGCACTGCACGTTTAGCTAGTAGACTGATAGAAAAATTGTCTGAAAATGACAAAACATGCTAACAATTCAACCCAACTTTTGAATGCCTTCTCGATGTCCAAATTGAGCATGAGATAGCTCGCTAGAAATTGTGGTGAGTCTAGTTTCCAGAACATCTTGAATTTTTCAGTTTGGAGTTCATTTTCCTTGTCAAAAGCCAAATCTCCCAAGACTAGTCAAACACGCGGTGCCTGAAGGGAGTGTGCAGCGCCACTTTCAAGACACATTTTGGAGGTCTTCCTCAACTCCAAATTGAGCTCATGATAGCTCATTGGAAATATTTATGTGTCTAGTTATCATTTGACTCATCACAAAAGTCATTTGGTCACTCCAGCTAGGATAAATCTGGATTTTACCAAAGTCACTCTAGAAGTGCAACAACTCTCCTAAGGCAAATAATGTTTTGGACATTTTTTCCAAACCATGAGACCTGTGTAAAAACTGAAGGAGATTTTTCTTCTTGCATATATTATGGACAAACACCTCTCTCACTTTTGTCAAATTCATATTTTCTTGCTCAGAAACATCATTTGAATAAAACCTATCCCGATGTGTGGAATAGGGGATTTGTAGAAATGAAGGGAAATGAAGGGGATGAGGGGCTTCTAATTTTTTGAGAAAATTTTTGGAAATAGGGATGGATTTTAGGAAGTAGGGGAAAGTGGAATTTCAAAGATTGAGTGAAGGGAAGGGGTCTAAATGGGGAAAACATAGGCCTAACCTAGGAAAGTGTTAAATTGTAGCAATAGGCTATGGTTTGTGGGAAAATAATGAATTTGAGGGATATAAGTGATGATAGGTGTTTAATAAGGTACGTTAAGGATAGGGGAAGGCGTATGAGCATTGGGATACAAGTTTTGTTGATGATTTGACCATCTAAGAAAAATTACCTTCAAAACCCCAAGAGAGGGAAATGAGCCTTACCTAAGCACAACTAAAGCACAAACAAGGTGTAAAATGACCCATTGGAACTTGAAATAATGATGAAAACTCTTTGGATGATGGTGCACTCAGCCAAATGGTGACATAGACCAGTACTTGGAAAACTTTGGAAGGAGTGAAAACAATCCTAGACCTAATACCTAATGAAATGAACTTTAGATTAATTATGAAACCCTAACTAAAGACAATTTTGAAGAAGGATCAGCAAGTATAATGTATGAGGGAAAAATTTAGATTTTCTGAAGAGGAAACAACCATCAGTGGAGCATTATATCATGACCTAATGAAGTGATGCAAAATTTACAGTATGTGACTCCTACTATGAAAAGCAAAAGATCAGATTTTGATCCCTAATGGAAGTATGAAAACATTGACACTAACAGAAAACACCTCCAAGATTGGGAAACTGTTAAGTTTTCCATGATGTGTAGATTTTTTGCTTGAGAGAGTTCCTTTAGTAGAATTCATATATATGATGGGTATACCAGTCTACAAAAACATATAAAAAATCGTAATTTTGTTTGGTCAGAACTTGGCTTACCAGTTGCAATGTGGACACTCTAGTTCATCCATACATTGGGAACTTTCCTACGAGATTGGTATTTGAAGGAGGAGATGAAGCAATAGACAATAGATTGGAATATGTTGGTAGCTCAGTTTTGTAAATATTTCTTATTTTTAGATACAGATGCAAGGATAGATGAAGAATTAAAAGCTATTAAAAGGGTTTTGTTCCATTTTGGGAAATCTATTGGGGACTGCAGTAGCATGTATGCATATTTTGCGCATGAATATGACTTAGGTTTTCACAAGGTCGTAGCTTATGGAAAAATTTATAAAGAACCTAATGATGATATAGAGGAGTTAAGGCATATATATTTTAAAGAATATGAGGGGGAGAGAGGGATAAAAGATGATCCTGTAAAGGATTCCCCTCATTTGAAACCACTTAAGCTACATAAATTTAACATTGGGACCAATGAGAAGCCCAAAATTTCCTCTATTGGTGATTATTGGGATGAGAAAACTACTAGGAAGTTTTTGACCTGTTAAAGGAATATGAGGATTTGCTGCTTGCCTTAGTCTCAGAATGGAAGGGGATTAAAGGAGACTTGGGTGAGATGAAGATAGTATTGAAACCTGATGCAAATCCAATCAAGCATTGACCCTACAGATTAAATCCACAAGTCAAAGAAAAGGTGAAGAAGGAGATTGATAAGATTCTGACTGTAGGAATCATATTTCTGGTTGATGAGATAGAGTAGATTAGTCCCATTGTAATCTAGGATAAGAAAGATTCACATGATATTAGAGTTTGTGTGGACTATAGGAGCCTTAACAACACTTGTGTCCATGATCCATTTCCTACTCCTTTCAGTGATGAGGTCTTGGATAATGTTGTAGTTAATGAATCTTGTTCCTTCACTAATGGTTTCTCTAGCTATCACCAAGTTTGTATTGTAGAAGAAGATAGGAAGAAAAATACCTTCACAACTGAGTGGGGTTCCTATGCTTATAATGTCATGTTGTTGGTTCACTGTTTTTCGAGGATTATGATTGCTGCATTTCAAGACTATATTCATAAGTTTCTTGAGGTATACATGGATGATTGGATTGTTTACAACTTTTTGAAGAACCATTCTAGTTTGTTGAGGGTCATGTTTGATCATTGTAGGCAACTACAATTTTTTCTAAATTTAAAGAAGTGTATTTTTTATGCCCCTTTTGTTGGAAATAATACTAAGAGGGGGGGTGAATCGGTATTAGCAAGTTAATAATATTTCATTTCCATAATCAAATTCATATACGCTATTTCAGTTAATGGAACTTGCATGTATACGCAACTGTATTGAAGGCAAATAGCGTATATCCTGCAAACTTATGATTCAGTTAATTTATCATATGTTGATCTTTAATCAGTGCATCACAACCATATCAACAATAACCAGGTGTAGTAAAACAAAACAGACAATCACACACACATGAACACAAGATATAAGGTGGAAACCCAATGTGGGTGAAAACCACCTGCTGCAATTGTCTCTATCTTCTTTTTAATAAGAAACTTCTTTTTACAATTTTTGTACTGGTGCAGTCTTATACTAGTACGCAGGCTTCTACCTGTAGAAGGTTACAACCTTCTCTCATTCTCCAACTTCTCCTGGAAGGGAGCTACAACCCCCTAACTCTTGTACTAGCTAATATGTTTACTAATACATAGGTGCTGGCCTACAGAAGGCTACAACCTTCACTTTTCTTCCAGGGACCACGTTTCATAAATTTTTAGACTGGATCCATCAATAACATCATTCAAACATCAAATACATCTGCATAAATCAATCTCCTTTACACCAACCACAACTGAATAAATCAATCACTTTTTAGAATGCTTTAACCAGAATACAGTAACCAAAAAATAGTAACCAGAATCGAGAACACTGTAACAACAACCAGAAGTAGCTAAAGCATATTTTATGAGGTATACGCTACTTCAGTGTGTCAAACCTGCGTGCATACACACTTATCTCAAGGCTAACCTGCGTATAGATCTACAAATAAAATTTAACATGTATACACTATTTTGATATGCAGAACCAACGTGTATACATGCCTTTTCTAAGGTGATCTTGCGTACAGATCTACAAATGATGATTTAATCTTTACAAAAATTCCAAACTTTAGTTATACCTAGATCATCATATTTATAGTCTACAACATGCACCAGTTATTCAGATAAAAGATCAAAATACACAAAGATACTTCACTTCAAGCCTTAAGATCTTGACCCATCATTAGATCTTATCCTTCATCAAGTGCTAAGGTTCATCCTTGATTCAGATCTAGCTGTGCACCATAACCTAATAACCAATATTCTAGATCTTGCTCTACATTATATATTCAATGCATGAGTGCCTTTGCCTGATGATCTTCTCCTCCTTTTATAGTCTTAGGCCTTACTCAATACCATGGACCAAAACCACTTAGAACCATTACCTTGGACCAAATACCCGCGGTCAACACTTCGGACAAGATACCTTGGACCAATACCATGGATCAAAATACCATGGACCAAAACTAAGTTTTCCAACATGTACACACCTTTCCTTCCGTGAAAGTGCATGTGTATGCCATATGCTCCTTTTGGTCTGCAAACCCACGTGTACACGTGGCTTAGTCAATGGGGACCTGCGTATACCTCTATTTCTTCATTCTGTGAGTCTGAACTATGATCTATCATTTGAGTGAGTTTCCATCAAGGACAACACCTGTGTCATAGTGCCAAATCTATGTCATAATGCCAACAATCTCCCCCTTTGGACTTGATGGCAACCCCAAGTCACTCTCCCCCTTTGTCATCAAGGGAAAAGGGTTATGCTCCCCTTGAGTACATGCTGAATTATCTGATATGCTGAAGTGTGTTGATTGAGCTCCATGCTCGAGTCCATGCTCCCCTTGAATATAAGCAAGGTCTGCAAAAATATGTTCTAAAAGAAGAACATGACTCTATACATACATCATAAATGACCTTCCTATCACCAATGACTCATACATACATCCATCTCCCAACCAAGTGGGGATATACCAAGTTTGCCTCATCCACCCAACCAAGTGGAGATATACCAAATGTTTATACATGTTAAAACAAGAACATTACATCATCCATCCCATGCATAGTGGGAAAACAAAATAGGTCGTTTCATGACCTTGACATTAAAAGATATACATGACATAGAGACCAAATATCTGAACCAAAGACCATGATAGTTATCAACAACTATCATCAGTAGCTTCTGTTAATCACCATCCAGACCAACAACCATGATCTCCCCCTGAACATGTTCCACTTGAATCAAAAACAACTGTGAATTTGTACCAAGATCTTCTAAGATAATGCCAACAATGCATTATTAGAAGTATATGCTCCCCTTGTGCCAGTTGATCACTGTCAGACCCATATCGGACTCCTTTCATCCTGAGTTTGGCCCACTGCTTTTCTTCAAACCAACATATACGCGACTGTATCCATAGAAACCAGTGTATATACGTGGATACGCTTCATGGAACTCGCGTATAAACACTTTTCCCTAAAATAGATAAGTTTTAACCACAAGATGATGCATCAACTACTCCTAGCTTTTGTCTGAGATATTCAAATGTCTCTCTGGGCAGTGGTTTGGTGAGTATATTAGCAACCTATTCTTTGGAGGTAACATACTCCAATTTGACCTTTTGTTCAAGCACTTGTTCACGTAGAAAATGATATTTGATGGATATGTGCTTGTTCTTGGAATGCATGACTAGATTCTTTGAAATACTGATTGCACTTGTATTATCACATAGAATAGAGATGGGTGGAGTACATGTGATCTGAATGTCTTGCAATGCTTGCATCATCCAATGGAGTTGTGTGTAGCAAGATGCAGTAGCCACATATTCTGCTTTAGCTGTAGATAATGCAATTGAACTTTGTTTCTTGCTGAACCAAGACACTAATCTGGAACCCATATAGAATGCACCACCACTAGTGCCTTTTCTATCATCAATGCTTCCTGCCCAATCTGCATTTGTAAATGCATGAAGTGTAAGATCTGTATCTCTAGGATACCATAAACCAAAATTCTATGTTCCTTGAAGATATTTGAAAATCCTTTTGACTGCCTGAAGGTGTGATTCCTTTGGATTGGCTTGGAATCTTCCAACTATTCCCACTGCATGCATTATTTCTGGTCGAGTACCTGTTAGATAAAGCAGGCTACCAATCATGGATTTGTAGGTTGGTTGATGTACTGCTACTGATTCATCATTTGAGCTGAGACTGCATCCTGTTACCATGGGGGTACATACTGGTTTAGAATCTTCCATGACGTAATTTTTCAAGATCTGCTTGAGATACTTGGTTTGTGACAAAAAAATACCATCTTTCTTTTGTTGAACTTGTAGACCAAGAAAATATGTGAGCTCACCAAGCAGGGACATTTCAAATTATTGCTGCATTACCAAAGCAAAATTTTGACTCATGGCTTCTTCATTGCTACCAAAAATGATATCATCAACATACACAACAAGTATTAGCAATTTATTATTGTCAATATTTGTATATAGATTGCTATCATCTGATCCTTTTGAAAAACCTTGTTGATGGAGGTATTTGTCAAGATAGTAATACCAGGTCCTTGGAGCTCGTTTTAGACCATAGAGAGACTTTTTGAGTCTGCATACAAGTTTTGGATCATTTCCAAGGATGAATCCGTCTAGTTGCTCAATATATACTTATTCTTCTAAGTCCCCATTAAGAAAGGTAGATTTTACATCCATTTGGTATACTTTGAATTTCTGAAAACTACAAAGAGTAAGGAACATTCTTATGGTTTGAAGTCTAGCAACAGGTGCAAAATTTTCTTCAAAATATATACCTTCTTGTTGAGCATATATCCTTTACAAACAAGTCTAGCCTTGTTTCTAATAACTTCTCCATTTTCATTCAACTTGTTTTTGAATATCCACTTAGTTCCTATGATATTATTATCATGAGGTCTAGGAACTAATTCTCAAGTATTATTCTTTTCAATTTTCTCAATTTCTTCATTCATGGATTTGACCCAACATTCATCTTTGCATGCTTCACTTACATTTTGAGGTTTGGTGGAGGATGGTAATGCTAGATAGCTTGAAGCTTCTGAAATATTTCTTCTTGTCTACACACCTGCCTCTTTCTGTCCCAAAATTTGAGTCTCTGGATGATTTTTCTGAACATACTTGGATGGAGTCTTTTCTTCTACCATTATCTCTTCTTTTGGTGCTTCATTGGTTTCTTATTCAGTATTAGTCTGATTTGATTTGGAAGGATAATCCACATCTTCTTCATGCTCTTCAGTTTTTATTTGCCTTGGATTTTTGCATGTTTCATCAACCACAACATCAATACTTTCAATAATTTTCCCAAGTCTTTTATTATAACATTTATATCCTTTACTTTGGGAAGAGTAACCAAGGAGAATACCTTCATCTGCTCTGGGTTCAAACTTACCAATTTTTTCATCAGTCCTTTTGATGTAACATTTGCTTCCAAAACCTTTGAAGTATTTTGCAATAGGATTCTTACCATACCAAAGTTCATGAGGAGTTTGAGTGATGATTACCCGAATGTTTGTTTTGTTGAGAATAGTGATGGCAACGAATGTAGCTTCACCCCAGAGGGTTGCAGGAGTTCCAGACTCATCTAGCATAGCACAAGCCATTTGTTGAACAGTTTTGTTCATCCTTTCTACCACTCCATTTTGCTGAGGAGTCCTTACAGTGGAGAATTCCCTTTTTATTCCATGTTCTTCACAAAATTCGAAGAATTCATCCGAGGTAAGTTACCCTCCTCGATCAGATCTGAGGCATTTGATTTTACAATCTAATTCATTCTCAACCAAAGCTTTGAAGGCTTTGAATTTTTCAAATGCTTCATCTTTATGCTTTAGAAGTCCTATCCCACACATTCTGGAAAAATCATCAATGAGCAATATAAAGTATTCTTCTCCATGACGTGACTTTTTCCTTGATGGACCACATAAATCAGTATGAACAAGTTCAAGAGGCTTACTAGCTGATCCTTCCTTTTCAGGGAAATGTGACCTGGTTTTCTTACCAAATTGACATGATTTTCATATTGTATTTTCTGGAATGCTGATATCAGGAAGATCACAAACAGCCTGGAATTTGCATGCTTTCCTTATTTGAGAGAAGCTTAGATGCCCCAATCTTCTGTGCCATAGCCAGTGTTCATCATTTTTTCTTAGATAGCATTGTTGCTATCCTCCCTTGAGTATGTATAATTTATTTAGAGTTTTTATACCTTTGATCACGGTTTCACTTGTATCAAGCTCACGAACAACACATCCATTTGATCGAAATACTACTTCATTTCGTTGATCACACATTTGACTGACACTCAACAGGTTATGCTTTAGACCATCAACATACATAACATTTCCAGCTTTAACCTTTTCTTTTAAGAGAACATAGCCTTTACCTTTTATGACAGCAGGAGTGTCATTTCCAAATGGGACCTTCTTATTTTTTTCTAACGCATTATATGACTGAAGTTTTTCTTTGTCACTTGTCATGTGTTTTGAGCATCCACTGTCAATGTACCACTAATTTTCTTGTCCTTCTGCATACAAGGCTATACCACATCTTTCTATTTGTGTTTCTTTCTTTCTCCATATTTTTGGGATTTAATGAAGTTTTCTCCTTCTGGGATGTTTGCCGAAATTTACTCCTACATTCAGATTCTTTGTGACCAAATTTGTTGCAGATAGAGCATTCTATTTCATTTTTAAGAAGAGAAAAGTTATTGTAAGTCCATTTCATGATCCCTGTCACATTCATTTGATTTCGTGCTTCTCTAGTCATGATGGTCTTGTAAGAAACACATTGAACAACTTTGTGTCCAAAGTTATGACATGAAAAACAATGGTCATTAAAGAAGTCCCTATGATTATCGAGTCTACTAACCTGGTGATTGTAGTTTCTATTGATATTCATTCTTAAAGTAGATTGTGTATGATTTACCTGAGGTTTGTAGCTTCTGTTCATCCTTGAAGTAAATTGAGCCTGATTTACCTGGTGATCTTCTTTATGCCTTTGCTGACGATTGTCAAACTGTTCACTGCTCTTTGCTTCATCAAGATAGCTTTTAGTGGAGGTTGACGACTTCTATGATTGAGATGCTTTTTCAGTATATCCAAGACTTGTCTTTATTAGAGGAGAATGAAATGTTTCTAATCCTTTAGAAAATCTAAGATAGAGAGCTTTGTTTTCTCAATATCCTTTCTTAGACCCACAATTTCACATTCCAGTTTTTCATTGTGTTTTTCTCTTTTAGCAAGTTGGAATGTCAAAGTATCTATAATCATATTCTTTTCTTCTAAACAAATTTTGATTTTAGAGATTTCTTCATAAAGATCATCTTCATCTAAAGCATCCAAGAAATTATCATCTTCAAAAGCCATCAAAAGTCTATAGTCATTACTATTTTCATCTTCATCACTATTAGATAGACCATCGCTATCTTCATGCGTATAGTAGCTTTTCTTACTTACACTTTGTTTTCTATTCCATTTTGCTGATTCTTTACCTTTATCAAGCTTATCTTTATGAGGACATTTGGCAGCATAATGACCAACTCTTCCACAAGCAAAACATTTGAAAGGTAGTTTACCTCTAAATCTTCTGGAACCTCGTTGAAGGTTTTTGACAAAGTTTGCTTCTTCCTCTCCTTTTCAAATATGTCCTAATTCATTGAGTTCTTCTCTTCCTAAAGCTTTGAATGCAACTTCTCTCATATCTGATGGACCTCCTTTTCTCATTTCAAAAGCAGTTAAGATTTTGTGTAGCTGTCTCATAGTAATAGTCTGAAGATCCTGCTTTTCTTCTATGGTAGACACTTTTGATTCAAACTTAGTAGACAGGGATCTTAAAAAATTTTCAACTAAAGTAATTTCTTTTATCTCTTCACACAATTTCTTCATGCAATTAACAATCTCATCTATACGTAAGAAGTAAATAGTGATACTTTCATCATTGTGCATTTTGAGAGTTTCATATTGAATTTTGAGAGATTGCAGTTTTGCACGTTTTACTCAATTGTCTCCTTCATAGATTAGAACGATATTGTCCCATATTTCTTTGGCGGTTTTGTGCTGCATAACTTTGACAAATTATGATTGTGACAGACTCCCCAATAATGTATTGATAGCCTTGGCATTGGTTTCATATTGCTTTTTACCTGCCGTATTTGTAGGAATTGTTGATGGAAATGTATATCCTCCTTCCACGATTTCCCAGACATCTGTTCCAAGAGATTGAAGATAGGCTGTGGTTCTTACCTTCCAATAAACGAAGTTTCTCCCATCAAATATTGGTGGTCTAATGCATCCCTCTCTTTTGTAGTTACTCACAATGATAGATCTTCCTTCAAGCGATCAAGCTTCTTCTGAACGACTTGCTCTGATAGCAATTGTTGGAAATAATACTAGGGGGGGGTGAATCAGTATTATCAAGTCAATAATATTTCATTTCCACAATCAGATTCATATACGCTACTTTAGTTAATGGAACTTGCGTATATACGCAACTGTATTTAAGGCAACTAGCATATATCCTGCAAACTTATGATTCAGTTAATTTATCATATGTTGATCTTTAATCAGTGCATCATAATCATATAATCAGTAGGTGCAGTAAAATAGAACAAACAATCACACACACATGAACACAAGATTTAAGGTGGAAACCCAATGTGGGTGAAAACCACCTACTGCAATCGTTTCTATCTTCTTTTTAATAAGAAACTTTATTTTACAATTTTTGTACTGGTGCAGTCTTATACCAATACGCAGGCTTCTACCTGCAGAAGGCTACAACCTTCTCTCATTCTCCAGCTTCTCCTGGAAGGGAGCTACAACCCCCTAGCTCTTGTACTAGCTGATATGTTTACTAGTATGTAGGTGCCAGCCTACAGAAGGCTACAACCTTCTCTTTTCTTCCAAGGACCACGTTTCATAAATTTTCAGACTGGATCCATCAATAACATCATTCAAACATCAAATACATCTGCATCAATCAATCTCCTTTGCACCAACCACAATTGAATCAATCAATCACTTTTCAGAATGCTGTAACCAGAATACACTAACCAGAAAACAGTAACTAGAACCCAGAACACTATAACAACAAGCAGAAGTAGCTAAAGCATATTTGATAAGGTATACGCTACTTTAATGTGTCGAACCTACATGCATACACACTTATCTCAAGGCTAACATGCGTACAGATTTGCAAATCAAATTTAAGATGTATATGCTGTTTTGATATACAGAACCAGAATGTATACGAGACTTTTCTAAGGTGAACCTACGTATAGATCTACAAATGATGATTTAATCTTTACAACAATTCCAGACTTCAGTTATACCGAGATCATCATATTTATAGTCTACAGCATGCACCAGTTATTCAGATAAAAGTTCAAAATACACAAAGATACTTCACTTCAAGCCTTAAGATCTTGACCCATCATTAGATCTTATCCTTCATCAAGCACTAAGGTTCGTCCTTGATTCAGATCCAGCTATGCACCATAACCCAATAACCTATATTCTAGATCTTGCTCTACATTAGATATTCAATGCATGAGTGCCTTTGCCTAATGATCTTCTCCTCCTTTTATAGTCTTAGGCCTTACTCAATACCATGGACCAAAACCACTTAGAACCGATACCTTGGACCAAATACCTGGGGTCAACACTTCGGACAAGATACCTTGGACCAATAACGTGGATCAAAATACCATGGACCAAAACTAATTTTTCCAACATGTACGCGCCTTTCCTTCCGTGAAAGTGCGTGTGTAGACCATACGCTCCTTTTGGTTTGCGAACCCACGTGTACATGTGGCTTGGTCAATGGGGAAGCTGTGTATACCTCTATTTCTTCATTCCGTGATTCTGAACTGTGATCTATCATCTGAGTGAGTTGCCATCAAGGACAACACCTGTGTCATAGTGCCAAATATGTGTCATAATGCCGAAACGTTTCGGAACATTTCTTGGACATATAATTGGCAAGAAAGGAGTATGTGTATATCCTACCAAGGTTGTGGTAATATTGAATATGCCACCATCAGCTAGTATTAAATAATGAAGGTCCAGTCTGGGTCACACATGATACTATCATAGATTCATTTGTAAATATGCTCTTATTACTGCACCACTAGAGAAATTATTGAAAAGGTTTGAGAATTTTTCTGGGACTGCTAAATGTGACTTTGCATTTGATACCCTAAAGGAGAAGCTTGCAAGTGTGCCAATCTTGGTTTATCTAGATTGGAATAAAGAGTTACATGTCCACATCGATGAACCAAGGATTTCTTTGGGAGCTATCTTACCCAACCTGGAGAAGGTAATTTGGGTCATCCAATTTATTTCGCTAGTACGAAACTTTCTATTGTGGGGAAGAACTATACCACTACTAAACGAGAGGCCCTTGCCATGGTGTATTTTTTATAGAATTTCATACATTATCTATTGGGTGGTCCTTTTAAATTTTTTATAGATCATTTTGCTTTGAAGTATTTAGTTAATAAGCCTTTCTTAGAGGGAATGATATGCATATGGCTCTTGTTATTTCAAGAAATTTCATTTGAATTGATTGTCAAGCCAGGGCAGTTGAATGTGGGATTAGATCATCTATCTCGATAGGAGTCAACTGAATCTAGAGGGTCATTTGATAACCAATTACTAAATACACATTTATTCAAAGTTGAAGCAATCCCATATTATTTGCAGGATATTGCATTGTTCCTCACAACTAGTTAGTGCCCTCCTGATTACACAACCACTCAAAAATGACATATCATTTCCCATGCTACCGATTTTGAACTTAGTGCATGCCAATTATACAAAATGGTTCTCAATTAGATCTTGCATCGATGTTTTTTGGACTACGAAATGGATAAAATTGTATGGGAATGCCATGCAGGAATTGTGGGAGGCCATGTTGGAGGTAAAGTCACTACTTGGAAATTCTTGCAGGTTGGCCTGTGGTGGCTCACACTTTTTAAATATTCTAAGGAATATGCTAAGAAATGTGATATTTGTCAATGCGTTTGTCAACCATCTTAGAGGGATGAACTTCCTCTTCATCCTATTAGATCCCTTGAAGCATTTGAAAAATGGGTAGTTGATTTTGTAGGACTAATTAATCCACCTGCACGACACTCACATGCTAGGTACATTATTACCACAACAAATTATTTGACACGCTGGGCAGAAGTTGCTCCCGTTAAGGATTTCATAGTTGATACTACTACATGATTCATATTTGAAAATATCATTACTATATTTGGTTGTCCTGGAAATCTTACTAGTGACCATGGGGGATTTATTGGGAGAGATATACCATACCATGTGGGTTCATATTGGGGGATATATATTGAGGAAAAAATGACATAATATATTGAGCATATAATAGGGGGTAAAGGGTTTTTATATTTATAAATATAAAAAATGAAGCTCAAAGTTAATGAAATAATATAAATGGGTAAAAAATGTTAATGAAAAAATGGATACCTACAATATCTAGTGAAAGTAGGGGGTTTTTAAACTAAGAAAGTTTATTGGGTTTGTATTGATAGAGGGTTAAATAATGTGTTTTTTAGAGGTATTTTCCAATATGTAGTCAAATTAAGGGTATTATTTAGTATGCCACAAATGCAAGTGCTATGTAAGAGGTTCATTGAGTGAAGCCCTTGTGCGAGTGACCAAGACTAGCATTTTATTAATGAGACAGTTAGTTTGCTGCTCCACAATTTTATGATTCAACACCACAAAAGAAACCCTTATCACCTGCAAGAGAATGGAATCATTGAAGACTTTAATAAAATCATAGAGAAGGGTCTCACTAAAGTTTTCTTCACAAATAGGGATGACTGGGATGAGCAGGTTCCAACAAATTTATGGGCTTATCGTGTTACATTTAAGTCATTGCATATGTATAAACCATTTAAATTTGTTTATGCACAGAAGTAGTGGTTATGGTTAAATTCATAATCCCTAACCTATTCATCTCTCAAGCCACTAGAAAGTCCAAATATGAATCCATTTACAAATGATTACAAGAAATATGGAAAGTAGATGAGAAATAGTTCATTACAGACTTCCAACAGATTATTGAAAAAGAAAGACAAAAGGCTTGGCATGACCGACACATTAAGAAGAAATCATTCTCACTTAGAGACCAAGTGTTTCTTTATGATAACAACTATCCTTAGAATCCAGGTAAATTACAAATGTATTGGCTTGCATCATTTTATGTTGCGGAGATTTGAGACCCAGGAGTTGTCAAGCTTGCTCAGTTGGATGGTATCCTTTTGCCCAGTTGGGTGAATGGCACATGCCTAAAGCCCTACTATGGCTCGTAAACTCAATTTTATTTTGAGTTATATTTGTAAAGGGAGTATTAGTTAGGTTTAGAGTTTAGTCATTTGCGTCGATTTTAATAATGATCTATCTTTTTGTTTTAGTTGCATCAATAAATTATTTCCTTCTTAGTTGCAACTAAATGCAACTCATTATGGTTGGGGGAGGTGTCATTATGTCCAGTCTATCTAATCGTTAGTCATAAATGTGCATATTTTTAAGTCTCTTATTTATCATAATATATTTCCTTCGCATATAATGATATTTCCATATATGCTTTAGATAATACCCCAATGTTGTCAATCAATGGTTTCATTTCTCTCGGAAAGTTGAGCAATTTTATTGGTATTTGTGTAGATTTCCATATTTGCACTGAATTGGTTAAGTATTGATTTTATCGGGTATTGGTCCATTCTTTTCGAACTCCCACCATGTATTCTCTATATCTCTAGCCACTCATCATTTCTTTATCACCACACTTGTGATCTCATCGACTTTCCATCTTAGCTCTTGTGTCTTATGGATTTGTGTCTCCACCTCATTATCGACCCCCTGTTCACCTTTTTCACACCCATCACTTGTCCTCAATGGGCCATTCTACAAAACTTGCAGTTCCCCTATTCCCTTTCATGCTTATATCCACACCACAAATGACCTTTTTGGGAAATATGACAAGACTACTCTGGTTGACAATGATTTGTCTCACCATGTTCTTTTTCCTGCACTTAAGTATGATATGTTCATGAATCTAAATTCATGACCAAGTTCTCGAGCTTCCCACATGATTAAACAATAATTTTGGCTTCTAAAGCTATCAACCCTGATCATACTATGGGACCTACCTGTCTTTGGTATTACCAGTGAGGTTATGCACTGCACCAAATTTTTGATCAGTAAAATTCAAGGGGGGCTCATTATGGAAGGATATGGAATACCCAATTCATGTTGATGATATTTATAGGATCATGGGATTATCGTCCTATGGTAAGTGTTTTTCTACAAATTTTCGGAGAATTTCCAAGACAGAAAAGAAAACAAGATATAATAACTTGTATAGAAAGTATGGTACCCAATGGAAATGGAATGGAGTGGTGATCGATTTGAAAAATAATGAACAGATAATACCTTCCTGCCATATTAGTACAGGTAAAATTATGTATAATTATACAAAAGGGGAATGTTCATTGGATGCCATATTTATTGCCGAAGTCTACAACAATGGTGAACAACTCAATTGGTCAAGTTTCTTGTTAAATGAGCTCTTTGAGGTGTGCAAGGATGTTCATAAGCACACTACATACTTTATTTTTGGCTATATGGTGATCCTGTTCTCAATGATGAAGTGGTGCCCCCAGAAGGTAGATACCTTGCTGAAGTTGCATATGGTGAGCCCTACACTTATGCATATGCTCCTTGAAAAACTGTCGTCGATTCAGCTAATAAGGAGTATAATGAAAAAGCATTCATGAAATGGTACAATAAGATGGTTGAGGTCACACATAACATATCCAGTGTGCCACTTTATTTTCTCAACATATATTCTCACCAGATATGGTTTGGTATCAGCCACAACAACTCTTACGTTCACCCTCATATTATGAATCCAACAACCTTTTCTATGCAAAAATTTCCCTCCTACCTGAATGATGATGCATTCCAAACAAAAGTAATTTCATGGTTAGGGGTCCAGGATATGGTGACGGAGGGTTAGCACATATATTATTTCGAAGGAATTATGCCACATTTTTTGGATGACACTCCATTGTCTTCTAAGGAACATTTAGCCAATTTTGAGCATGACCTCTAGTCGTTATTCAAGAAATCCCAGGAGTGCATCTCATCTATCTACAACGCCATGTTAGAGTTACATTCTATCGTACATTTTGATACACCTATCTCTGTTGTTAATCCCATCTCAAACTACCATTTCTGAAACCCTTCCCATGTCCACAAATCCAGTTATATCTTCTCCTGGGTCGCAACATCAAAATCGCAAGCCTAAGTCCTCTAGTGTCATTAATATTACAAGTGAAGGCACTCTTGAGACTCATGAATCCACTCTCATAAATGAAAAAAATCAAACTCCCTCTACCCCTCATTCTCATAATTCTTCACCCCACACTTCTTTAGAAGCAACTATCTTCGACCAACTTGATCCTGATATTACCCTCGATGATGCTACCAACATGGAAATTTAGTCTGTTCTAGAAAACCCTATTATTTGTCTTCAATATTCCACCCTAACCCAGATCCCAATGGAATAAGTTATAATGCACCCTGTTTCATCCTCAACTTTCTTTCCTCCAGAACTTAACCCAGTGCTCTCTTTTGAACAAGTTGCTACCTTTGCTAGTGACCGAAAAATTGTCATGAAGTTCTTTCATTAGTTTCTTAGCGATAGGATATTGTTCCTCTACTACTTGAGCGAATTATTGCTAAGATTTGATTAGAAATTCAACAAAAATGGAGTTAGGATCAAGAATCCTCATGCCAAGGCCACTCAAAAAAGTGTGTTTCCAGCGGTCAACCCATGCATGCTCATTTCCCACCATCAAACAATCTCTCCGCTAATGATCTCAAGATTTTGTCAACATCCTAGTTATTTCAATTCATCCATGCTTTTGCTACTCAGTTAGAATATCACCTCATTATTTCTGGTTCACAATACAATGAACTCTCTGCTACATGTGAGAAGCAACGACAACAACTCGCTTTGGTCAAACTTAGTGAGATCAATTGAACATAGATAAATAATAGTTGGAGAAACGTATTTGAGATTTGGCATTTTGGTTTCAGAATATGTGGCCTGTTATGGCCTAAATCTACCTCAAGCTGAGAAAGGCAGGTCTAGGGTAACATCAAACCATGCTTAACCTAGTAGATAGCCCTACCAGGTCGGGAGAGGGCTCTCTCCTTATCAATCTCAGGAAAATACGGCCAATAAATCTTGAGATGACTGATATAAAGACTAATTTTATGCTAGGTATATGCTCAGAGGAGTTTGATTAATTTTAATGGTTGTTTGCTAGATCAAAATTGAAAGGTAGTTTTGGGTCCGCAGAATGGACTCAGTCTTGCAGAGGTTTCCGTGGGGCGAGGTAGGAAAATGCTTTATTACTTTGAATTAAGTGAAATGGAGAGTCTTAAGACTAGTGAGGAGTTGGAGAGGGCATGAAAGTATCAGGAATCCTCTTCAAACAATTGAAAACATGTAAAACCAAATAAACCCTAAGGTAGAGCACTGCAACATCAATGATTTCCACCTTTATACTTGATTCATTTAGTTAAGTTGAAAAGAGAGAGATGATGGCACACATAAACACATGTAAACTTGAATCACAGAAGGAAAAACAATACTAAATCACCTTGCCACAAGAATCCCACAAAATGCTGCAAACCCTGGTCTATTTCCTTGCCAAACTGTAGAGATGAATGTACAATAATGCTCAAAGCATTCACAAGAGTCCAACCTTTACAAATGACTGAAAAAGTACTAGATATAGGCAAAAAACCACCCATGATAGCCTTTAGGGGTCGAATTCATGAGTTTAGGAGCTGTTTCAACAAGATCTAAACTAAGAACTGAAAAATAGGCAGTGGAACAGCTTGCCTCTAAAACCTAGGAAACTGATTCATTCAGTTCAAAACCACCTATACATGATGTATCTACCTCCTTGAGTCAATTTTCATCATTTTTACATAAAAGTACATCAATTTACATCAATTTACATCATGAGTTTTACCATGAGAGAGAAAAAGTCAAACTGAGAAAAAACTAGGCAAAAAATAGAGTTTTTGAGCAAAATTGGCACTTTTTCATCCTGTGCGTAGCGCCACTTTTTCTGTGCATAGTGCTTTTTCCTAGCTGATTTTGGAGGCCTTCCCCTTCACCAAATTTTCTCCAAGTGGGCTTGTTGGAAATTTCTATCTATCTACTTTCTAGAACAAGTAGAATTTTTGAATTTGGTGTCCATTTTCCCCTCCAAAAATCAATTCTCCCAACACTGCTTCCTGTGTGGCCAAAAAGTGGCAGAGAGGGCATTTTTGAGGTGTTTTTGACCCTTTTGGAGGCCCACAACTTGTCAAAACTTCCTAGTAATTGCTAGGTATGCAAAAAAATTTGTGAGGAATCCAAAAATGTAAATTTTTCCTCCAGAGGAGGTCCCTATCAAAATCGAGCTCCGAGTGTCGCTACGCACCTGCCGGAAAAACCTGTTTTTTCCTTGAAAAATTCAAAACTACTGAATAGTTTGCCAAGTTTCTTGAAATTTGGCATGAGTAATTTGCATCAAGTACTATTTTGGGCCAATGAAGCTTCAGCCAAGATCTTGAGCTTATCTTGCTCTTTCTTGCTCCTCAAAGTTTTCCTCAACTTGGCTTTTAGGCTCCTTATCCTTGCTTTGCAAATCTTGTTTCGTGCCAAATAGTGATAAGCCATGTGCCGTAACATCTTTTTCTCCTTATTGGCTTTCTCAAGCAGCTTCTCCAAGTGCATATTTGCCCTCTCTAGCCAAGATTCCTAGTCAGCATCAATCTGTTGCTCAAGCGGTGTCAATTTGACTTTCCTCCTCTTTGTCGCTTGCCTGTTTTCCCTTATGTTTTGCAGCTCCATGATTGTCTGCTTATCCTCCAACTATTTGTTCCACTGCTCAAGGTAATTTATGATCCAATTAGCTCTTTCAAGGTTAAGAGATAAGACATGGATGTCAGTTTCTTGTTCTTTGATGATCTCCTTGAGTTTTGAGCTTTGGGAGCCCAAATCAGTATCCTCATTCTAAATCAAAATGAAATCTCTCTCTTGACCTTTAGAAGGCCCTTCATCATGCAATGGTTGCTTCCCTCTATCCTGTGCCTGCTTTGCTGAAGAAGAAGGAAAAGCCCCTTTCACCCCAGGTGAAGATAACATTTGCACATGGCCTGATGAAGGAAACGACACCCCTTCCACCCCAGGTGGAGATAGTACTCGTTTGGCAGCTGCAAATAATCTCCTTGTGCC
Organism: Pinus tabuliformis; assembly: GCA_031772625.1. Taxonomy (NCBI): domain Eukaryota; kingdom Viridiplantae; phylum Streptophyta; class Pinopsida; order Pinales; family Pinaceae; genus Pinus; species Pinus tabuliformis. The sequence continues at coordinate 993,826,268 of CM062806.1, read as the reverse complement.
CTTTTGATAAGTGATAAATACTGGCACACCTGTAGTTTGAGTTTGATGAACTTTTTACTGATTTGAAGGCCCTCCTACCTCTTGAAATATTGATGGGGTCACTGTTGCACAAAATATTGTCACCATCACATTCTGCAGTCAGTGTGAGTCTATCACCACTCATACTTTCCTCCTATGCAAGTCTTAAATCTTAGCTCTTCATGTCAAGCCTTAAAAATGAGAGAAAGTCCTTGAAAATCTCTAAAACTCTGGTTCCGCACTTTCTCTTAGCATTACCTGCGGTCCCGCACTCCTTGGTCATGTCCCCTGCGGATCTACCCATTCTGTCTCTAAAGGAAAGGGTGCGGACCCCTGTAAAAGTAAAAAATGCGCAAGTTTATTATTAAAAACTCACTTTGGGTTAATTTTGGATGCTTCTAGAAGGAATCTTGAGGTGGCAAGTTTGCTTCTAGGTGGTTCATGCATCCCATAACTAAAGGAGCTAACCCCTTGGTGTGAGGAGCTTATACCTTTGAAGGAGAACTCTATCCCTTTGAAGGTGGACCTAGTAACTTCCTTTCTCTGCACTATAAAATGAGGCATTGGGCTGGTTGCTAGGGAGGTTAAAAGCTGAATATTTTTTAGGGTAAATGCTGTTGGAATTTAGACTTCCCAATGAGCTTGAGAGGAGAGATTACATACCTTTCGATCTCTTTGGGGAGAGTGTGAAGCTTGTCAAAGTAGAGGAGATTCTTGTTGGACCCTGGGAGGAGCTTGTACAACATCAAGGCACCAAGGTTGTAAAGTTATTCTTTGTTTAAAGTTAATACAATCAAGTTCATTTTTCTCAATAAGCTGTCTTCTATGGTTTATTTCATGAATTCCTTGATCATCATGATAAATATGATTTATTATATTGGCTATGCAGGTGTTATTTGATGTGTGCTTGTTTGTGTTTGCAGGTTCTTTAAAAGGAAACTCATTTGGATGGTCATAGCGTGGCTACTACAAACTAGCGTTGGACTTGAGGTAGGGTCTAAAACATCTCTTGGCTTTTATTTATAAATTGCAATATTTAGAGAAAGGTAGAATTTGCTTGTTTTGCTTGTCGCTAGATATCTGTAGATACTAGGGAGATCGGTCTTGTCCGCAAGAATGATTTATCCGGCTGACAAAATGGTGACTCCACTGGGGACTTAAATTTTGGTTTTTTGCCTTTACTTTTACTTTGACTTGAGAAAATTTTTCTCTGTTTCTGGCTTTTTCTTGATGTGTGTGGGATTGGGTAGTTTCTTTAGATTTTGAATTGTTTTTGTTTTTCACGCTTTTGAAAGAGGACCGCACATTCTGGTTGTAACACAGTGTGGACATCCCCGCACTACTGCTTTACTACACAGAGCGGTACCGCATCTGGTTATACTGGGAGCCTACGGACCCTGTCAAATTTTTGAAAAACTTAAAATCTTCTCATTCAGTTAAGCTTAGGATTTGTTTATGTTTTTTAGACTCTGCCTAGATCTTCATGTGTCTTGTCAGAAACTTCTTGTAGGTGAATTCCATTGGCATTTTGGTTTTAGGTGATTTTCTAGAAGTTTTGTCTACCTGGCTTGATTTTCGTTTGGTCTTTGTAGTAACTCAGAGTTTAGAAGCCTAAGAAACCTCAGATTACCTTGGTTTTTGTTGGTCTTCTTTGTGAGTCTGACCGATTTGTAAAATCTGGCTTTGGTGAGGAATACATCTCGTTTTTCTCTTCGCGAAGATTCAAAAGAATTTGTTTTGAAAGTTTTGAATTTCATTTTTAGAAAAGAAAACATAAGCTGGTTGTTTTTTGATTAATTTGTTATTCTGAACGAATTAGTCCTTAGTTTGCTGATAACTAAGTAAAACATCCTTGAAAAGAAATTTTGTAAGCTTTTACTTCAATTAGGTTTTCAGAATTGGTAGATCTCAAGATTAGATTTTTAATAGTTTTGTGTGTTTTCTAGAAATTTAAAAAAAAAATTATTTTGAAAAAGTTTGTTTTTGTAGTTTTTGAGTGGAAAAAGAAATGGATATTTTTCGTGAGCATAATTAGTAGTCTCGTTTTTGAGTTTATTGAAAAAGACAAAAAAGTTTTTTCTTTTCATTTGTTTTTTAAGGAAAGATTTGTTTTTCAAGCATTTGCATTCTCAACTCTTTCTTTAGCTAGAAATTCATTGAAGAAAAAGGATTGTTTATCATCTTAGTTTCATTTTTAGTGTTTTGGAGTCAAGTCTTCACACCATAAAGTTTCATCTCCACACCTTTTTACTTAAGAAACAACCAATAAAAATAACGCTTCAAGTAAAATTTATCTAGCAATCTTTTTATTTCTAGGGCTCTTTATCACCAACATAGCTTAGGCTAGTATCTTGGAGTAGGGAGTAATTAACTCTCCAAGATAGTAAAAACAAACAAGTAGCTATATCTTGCGGTAGGAGATAAATTCCAATTGTTAAATCTATGCTTTGGGAAGCTCCTCTTATAGGAGTCAAGCACGAGATCATATCCGAACCAGTGGGGTAATCAATCCTTCCTCATTGGGAACGATAGAAGATATACACGTATTAAAAACAGTAAACCTCGGATTAACCATTGTCAAGGAGCCTGGGCTCACTTGTTGGTAAACCTTGGATTATGTCAAGGATCCTTCAAGGGGATTGAGCTTTGTTACTCTGCCCTTGCGTGTGTATCGGATCACAGACTGTTCCCCAGGGATATTTGTTTCTGTTGGTAACCATAGTGACCATAATCTATAGGATTCTTTCCTAAGGTGACAATGGAGGGAAGATCCCACTGTACCTGGAGCAGACGTCGACTAGACTCACTTGGACCCTTTGGGGGGTTCTCTTCACTCGAGACGGTTTAATGGAGAAACTTGTGCCAGTCTGTTTCATTAAGCAGATTGTCGGGGTAACTGTTCCAACCGCCATTTCTGTATTGAATTCTGCGACGTTGGATTTCATCACCAACTAGTGTTTTCGGTACAGAAAGTTACTGTTTGTGTGTGGTTTGAACTCCTAGATTCTTTAGGTGTGTGATTCAAATTGTTTGGTTCTTTAGAGACTTTACGTGGTTTTCATTGAGATTTTTCTTTGTTTGCGTGTGAAGTAATTAAAATATTTAATTGTGGCTGAATTACTGAGACATTCCTGTAGACTTCGGGGGCAACCTCCTGAGTATTCACCAAGCCATTTTGAAGGGCTACAAGCTCTTGTAACTCCTAGTGACAGTAGAGTTGGGTCACCGGAAGAAGGAGAATCTTCTTTAGTTGTTTATCCTGATTATCAAGTTCAAGCAACAGAATATATTACTGAACCAATTTCATTTTCCAAAGTTATTGGTACTGTTTCTTCTACTAGTGAATTAGCCAAGGAACCTGAAATTTCTGAACCTGAAACTGAACCTGCTGCTACTCCATCGTCAGGATTTGCTTCTCCAACTTCCAGTGGTCCTGGTTCACCCAGGGTAGGAAGAATCATTACCCAAAATCTTCCTTCTGGACTTATTGCTATTGAAGAACTTGTCACTCTGGAAGAAGGTATATGTATCCCTGAAAATCAACCAACTATAGAACTTAGGGAGCGTGAATCGATCTTTTACAGTCCACCTAGGAGGGACGCTTGGTATCTTTCATTGACCAATTTTCTAGAAAACCCGAGACTAAGTTTTTCACCACCTCACATTCCTTTTCATCCAACACCTAGAGGTTATTATCCTCCTTTGAATATGTCGAGACATTCATCCATGTTTTCTCAATCTCCAGAAACATTTTTATATGGTGGTCCTTCTGTTCCTTCTAGGTATCAGTCACTTACTGGTATTTTTTCGAGAACATCTCTTCAACCTGTTGAACAAGGGTTATTAACTGGTAATAACAAAACTAAGCCATTGAGTGTAGAATATATTCTTATGATGTCAGGTACCATTCCAAATCCGCAGCCTCAAGGTAGTCAGTTACCGCCTAGGGGGCAACCTCAAGGTCCTCATTATCGCCTGGGGGGCAACCTCAAGGTACCCAATTACCACCTAGGGGGCAACCTCAAGGACAGTACATACCTTCGGGATAGTACATTCCTCAAGGTCATCCCCAGACTCAATACGTACCTCAAGGTCAACCCCAGTATCAATATATGCCTCAAGGTCAACCCCAGTTTCAGTACGTGCCTCAAGGTTATCAACCTCAAGGTCAGTACCCAACCAAGGTTTCCAACCACCTTCAGATCAATCATTTGTTCAAGGAGCTAGAAATGTACCTTTGAATTATCAACCCTACCCTCAACCCAGTTATGGTCCTCAATATGCTCAACCTTCTATGGGTCCATACCCCGGAATTAATGTAGTGTGGGATCCATCTCAATCTCAATAGATCTTGAAACCAAATGTGCAGTTGTCATCTCAATCTGGACAACCCTTGGTTTCTAGTTCAACCTAGCAACCTGTCCAGCCTACTATTCAAACTTCTACACCTGGTGTAGTTTCTCAGCCTAGGCCTAGTTTGCCTCAAACTCCACCTCAAACGATTGTTGCAACATCTGTTCAATCTACCCCACCTACTTCTGGAGTATCGGCAGCTCCAGTTTCTACTGTTCCTGCATCAACTCCTCAAGCATCTTTACCTCAGTCTAGACCTACAATTCAGACTTCGGTTTAGATGCATGCAGGACAACGTGGTCCAAGTACGGTTGTCACAAGTCAACCTTAATTTACCTATCAACCGTACCAGGGACAGTACCAATTTGGTCCTGCTGTGCAGAACCCAGTCTATCAATATCAACTGTACCCTGGATATACTTATCAACAACCTCAACAACCCCAGTACGGTCCGGTTAATCCTGGTTTTCCGGGAGGATATAATATCCCAAATGCAATTCCAATTCCAAGTTATCCTAGATATCCTCCTCCTGGGGCTGGTCTTATGACCCAGGGTTTTCGAGACCCTAATCGTCAGTTACTGTTCATTGCAACTTTGGACTTGCCTGATTTGTCACGCCTTACGAACGATCCGATTAATTATCTTCCATTTTGGCCACCAATGCCGAATAAGTTGCCCAGTGATATCCCAAAGTTTGAAGGTAAATCAGGAGAGGATCCGTTAAACCATGTGATGACTTATCACCTCTGGTGTGCATCTAACTCCATTACAGATGATTCAATTCGTTTACTTCTTTTTCAACGCACTCTAATTAGTCTTGCAGCCAAGTGGTACATTGAGTTATCGTGAGCCTCTTTTTATAACTTTAGTCAGCTAGCTACTTCATTCTTAACTCATTTTCAGTTGCCGGTCAGATATGACAATGGGACAGAATTATTAGCTTCATTAAAACAGTGAATGTCCACTTATATTTCAGATCACATTCATGAATGGAGATGTCGACGACATTTAGTGAAAGTTTTTATTCCGGATAAAATCTTAGCAGAATGGTTTGTTAAATCGTTATTACCTAAAATCACTGAAGATGTAGCTAAGGCAGGATTTATCACTAAAGAGCAAGTAATTGCTCAAGCTCAGTACCTTGACCTCGTTTATACGCAGTCGAGTACTTTGCACGAGAAAATCCCCCACCTTCCCAAACAAAATCAAATAACTGCAGCTCCATCAGGGTCTCATGCCACCGACGGTATGATTGGTTCAGTTAACACCAAAAGTAAGAAGAAATATTCAAACAATTCTTCTCCTATCATAACTTTACCAGATTGCCCGACAGGAGACTCTTCCACGGAAATTCCTGCCGATATTCATGTCGTAGAATCATCTACGGCCAAATCAAAATCTGGTGGTAAAAAGAAGGGGAAGAAGAAAAATAAGAAAAATTCGAAAGAGAAATCAAATAAAATACAATCTACTAATGAGAAACATAAACCTCGTTATCCTTGTCTCATTTGTGACAAAGAGCATTTTACAAAACACTGCCCTCATCGCGCTGATGTTGCGAAAATTGTCAAAGGTTCTCAAACGCCTGCTGTCTTGAAGGATCCTTTTCCTAGTCAAGACAGTAAGATGATAGGTTCTTCCTTAAATGCCTCAGAAGAACCTATAATGATGATGTCCCATGTTAGGATTGCGACACAATCGCAATATTATGGAAGTAAAAGTCCTGCTGATGGTAAGGAAGCAAAATCTTCTAATTTGAACCCATCAACTTCAACTCCTGGTTCTGATCTGCTACAGATCGAGAAACCTAACCCAGACTTAGTAATCAAACCACCTGCTAAAGGTATACTTCGAAAGTCAGCTTTCAATCCACATGCGAGAGCTGCTCAGAACTATAACATTGTTGAAGATTTAGCTATTTCACCTTCAGCAATGTCGGCTTTGGAAGTGCTGCAATCATGTCCAGCACAGCGTAAATTGCTATTGTCGGCTATAGGAGCTGTTGATATTCAGGACTCGAACCTTATAATCTTCGATTTAGAAAATATTACACCTCGCTTACCTCATCAAATGGCTTTCCAGATTCTAGTGTTAGTCAAAAACAAACCTTGCTTTAGGACTGTAATTGATGAGGGAGCCTCAACGTGTATTATGTCGATCTAGTGTTGGAGATCACTTGGTTCTCCAACACTTAATCAATCCCCGATGATTCTAAAGGCTTTTGATGGCCGTGGGTTCCATCCTTTTGGCATTCTATAGGATTTACCTATAGGGGTTGAAGGCAAAACTGTTAATCTAGATGTGGAAGTGGTTGATGCCCCTCTAGATTACAACCTTCTCTTGGGTCGTAGTTGGTCTTACGCTATGACTGTTGTTGTTTCATCGGTCTTTCGACTTATAAAGTTTCCTCATAATGGAAAGATCATAACTATAGACCAGCTAACCTACTTTTCATCCGACCTAGCCTCTTCTGAAAGTATTCAACAAGTCGGAAAAACAACTATCCCTTATAAGGATGTTGGGGTAGGTTTGGTTAAATATTCTGGTTTACTAGGAACTTTTTCCTTTCCTCCTCCTAACGTATCACCTTCTACTGCAACCATTCATATGATTTCATCAGACACTATTTTTTATGATGATCCTTGGATCATACCTTCCGAATCTGAGATAGATTCATTTGGCGATGTTATGCCTTTGAGTCCCTATGAAATTGCGTATCAGGCTATACAGTCATTTTCTGACCCTTCTTCAACCGAAATTGACCTAATGAATGTGGTCCATGAAGAGTCACTTTCAACATCAAACTCAGATTCAACAACTTTTTCCAAGATTGTTCATACTAATGAGCAGATTCGAGAAATTTTGTCTATTGATGATTTACCATGGGAAGATCTTCATCATAGATCTTCGTTCTTACCTAAGATTGATCATTTTGAAAATGATTTTTCATCTATTTTTACTACTGATTTTGTCAAAGAACCTCAGAATCCATTGCAAAATCCTGATTTTGAGTTAAATTTGGGAAATATTTCTCGAATGGTTCCTATTGACATTTCAGTTAAACCTGGAATTGTTGAAAACATTCATATAGGTGCCTCTTGTACAGAAGATGAATTTCAAACTTATAAGGCCCTATTTCAAGAATTCTGTGACGTGTTTGCCTGGTCATATGAAGAAATGCCAGGAATTGATCCAACAATTGTTTTTCATGAAATCAAAACTGACCCGGATGCTAAACCCGTCTGGCAACGTTTGCGTTAGATCCACCCGCGAAAAGCTGCTGCTGTTAAAGCAGAAGTTGAAATATTACTTAAAGTAGGTTTCATTTATCCAATTCCTTTAATAGATTGGGTATCGAATATTGTTCCTGTTAACAAAAATCAAGGAACGATAAGAATATGTATCGATTATAGGGATATTAATCGAGCCTGTCCAAAAGACAACTATCCAACTCCCTATATCGATCAAATCATTGATGATTGTGCTGGCAGTGAAATATTCTCCTTTATGGATGGTTTTTCAGGTTACAATCAAATCAACATTCTACCTGCTAATCAACCAAAAACGGCTTTTATTTGTCCATGGGGGACATTTTCTTATTGCAAATTACCTTTTGGGCTGAAGAACGCTAGAGCAACGTTTCAAAGAGCTATGTCTTATGCGTTTCATGACATCAAGCACATTGTGCAACCTAATCTCGATGATTTACCTGCTCATTCATTACATAGAGCTGATCATCTCATTCATTTACGAGCAATATTTATGAGATGTAGGCATTATCGAATTAGGTTGAATCCACACAAATGTGTTTTCTGTATAGAAATGGGTCGTTTACTCGGATTTGTTGTTTCGAAAGCCGGCATTCGTGTCGATCCCTCGAAGGTTGAAGCTATTGTCAAATTGCCTCCTCCTTCGACTCTTCGCCAACTCCAATGTTTGCAAGGGAAAGCAAACTTTTTATGTCGATTCATTCCTAGCTACGCCGAGATAATAAAGGGTTTTACCAGGTTGTTGAAATAGAATACTCCATTCTTTTGGGATGAGATAGCTGACAAATCTTTTGATGCACTTAAACACGTGTTGAGCCATGCACCGTTATTGCATCCTCCCAATTACAACCAGGACTACTTCTTATATCTCGCCACCTCTCGTTCCACCATCGAAATGGTGTTAGTTCAGGAAGATGAATTTGGTAGTGAACATGTGATTTACTACCTTAGTCGAACCTTGAATCCGACTGAGCTAAAATATTCACATGTGGGGAAATTGACCTTGGCCGCTGTTCAAGCTGTCCAACGATTTCATCATTACATTTTACTATGCAAAACTACCGTAATTTCCAACTACAACCCTATGATCTATATTTTGAACAAACAATTTCTAGGGGGAAAGTATTCCAAATGGATTGTTATCCTACAGGAATTTGACTTGGAGTTTGAAAAATCTAAGTCAAAGAAATCATTATTTTTTGCGGAGTTGATGTGTGACTTCCCGCGTGCTGATATTGAAACTGTGGCGGAAGAGCCCATTGGGGACGAATCCTTGTTTCTTATCAGCACTCTTGATCCATGGTATGGAGATATCATAGTTTATCTCCAAACCCAATCTTTTCAGCTTGAAATTTCAAGATCTCAGCGTCAGAAAATACGTTTCCAATCCCAACAATACAAAATTATTGGAGATACACTTTATCGTCGTGGGGTGGACTCTGTTTTTTGACGTTGTTTAACTCATGAGGAAGCTGAAAAGGTTTTGAATGACTGTCACTCTGGAGCGTGTGGCGGTCATATGTCCGGGTACACCACAGCCCAAAAGATATTGTGCACTGGCTATTTCTGGCTATCTTTGTTTAAATATTGTATTGACGCAGTCCGAAAATGCCACAATTGTCAAATTTTTGATCGAAAGATGTGTGCTGCACCTGCTCCTCTCCACCCTATAATTGCCATCGGTCCTTTTGCAAAGTGGGGTATTGACTTTATTACGTGTAACCCTCACTCGGCCAGGGGGCATGCGTATATCATCCTTGTGGTAGATTATTTTACCAAGTGGGCCGAGGCGATGCCTACATTTTCGGCAGATAGCAAAACTGCTGCAATTTTCATTTTCAATCATATAATTACTAGATTCGGTGTTCCACAAGTGATTATTACTGATCATGGGCGTCATTTTCGAAACATCATGATGACTGAACTAATAGATCAGCTTGGCCTACATCACGATAATTCTACTCCTTATTACCCACAGGCTAATGGTCTGGTTGAAGTCGTCGACAAAGTTCTAGTCATTATGATCTGACGAATCATTGGGATTCACAGGTCAAATTGGCATAACATGTTATTTTCAGTGCTTTGGGCATATCGAACCTCAGTAAAAACATCAACTGGTTTCACTCCTTTCCAACTAGTTTACGGTTTGGAAGCTGTGTTACCCATTGAATGTGAAATCCTGTCATTGCAAATAGCCATAGAGTTACTTCCAGCCACTTCTGAAGAGGAGAAACTTTTGTTGTATTTGGCTCAGCTAGATGAGAATTGACATGATGTTGTACTAGCAATCGAAACTCATGCCAAACGAATTAAATCTCAATACAATCAAAATGTTACACCTCGTAATTTTTCAGAAGGAGACCTAGTCTTACTATACGATCAAGCAAATGATAATCTAGGCGCTGGAAAATTCGTCCCTATGTGCCATGGTCCTTATGTTGTTAAGCGAAAGCTGGCAAAAGGGGCCTATGAATTGGTAGATTTTGACGGTGTCTCTTTAGGTAAACCTAGAAATGGTCTTTACCTAAAGAGATATTATGCTTAAATCTGGGTGTGGAGATTTTAGTTAGATTAGTTTTCTTTCTAGCTGGTGTGTTATAGATTAGAAAAGTGTGCTTAGTTTAGAGAGTGTTTTTGTCATTATTCCTTCTTATCTTGATTTTACTGTTGATATTGCAGATGTCAACATCTCTTCAAACGTACATTGGTTTTGCTGATGGTGCTTGTTGTAATACACAAAACATCTCTTCCGCAGCCTGGCTTATCTATTCACCCTCTAATGAGTTGGTATCTATGCATGGGGTAAGCCTCGATCAAACAACGAACAACATTGCAAAGTATAGTGCAGTGATTGAGTTATTATCTGAATCCATTTCATTTTGGATTCGGAGTTTGATTGTGAGGTTAGATTCTAAACTCGTTGTATTGCAGCTTAATAGAGTTTATGCCATTAGAAATCCGACGTTATTAAGATTATTTTTGAGAGTTCATCTCTTGGAACGTGAATTTGACTATATTGAATATCAACATATTCCGAGATATTTAAATACATTAGCAGATGCAATTGCTTCTCGAATGTTAAATAGACATTTGTAATAATCAAACAGTAAATTTAAAAACATTCCATAACATGTTTTACAAGATAGCCAGTAATAGTGATATAGCATAGCATAGAAGTGTGTCAAATATACATCGTCTTCGATCATAGGTTGAAAAACACCTTATGATCGAAAAAAATGATAGTACAAAAAGCAAAAATGTCATATGAGTCTACAATAAGCGATCATCCTATCACTGGTGATGATTACGATAAGAAACCACTGCACGGGCCACCCTACAGAGGAACCTCCTGAAAGGTCCTGGGACCCCAATCACATAGCGTTGTAGCCTAAGAGGAATGTCATCTATACTAGTGTCTAAAATATCTGCTATCAAACGCTCTATATGGTTTTCCAATTCGGCCAGGATCTCTGTAGATTCGTCCTGTGGGGCTGGTACTGCTGCAGCTAGATGTTTCCTCTCATAAGGCTGGAGAGTGGCTGGTCGCCGTGGACTGACATCTGCATTTGAAACTTTTTACTATCAATTTTGGGACGATTTAAAAACAAAAAAAAATTAATTAGAAAATGTTGAAATTTTTTTTACCTGAGTCATCCCATTGCTCTCCTGGTGGAAGAGCCATTTCTGGGTCACCATGATAATCCATCCCAGTATAAGGAAAATCCTGAATCGCAAAAAATTGGTTCTCCAACCAATGAAAATACTCAAGAGGAAATCGAACAACCTCTGAACCCTCCTCAGAATGACAGGCCATAACTGCAACCCAACGCATCAGCTTGGGCTCTCGGGGAAGTCCAGCTTCAACGGAAAGATGCTGTGGGACCAACATTGGGACCCTCTCTAGACCAAAGCTCACAACTAAGAAACCATATCCGAAGTTTTTCAGTTGTCCATTCTTTGCTCTAGTCAGGTGGCCTTTTACATTAGCCGACACAGCGTTGCACCAGTTGAAGATGGTGCCTTGATGGCAGTCTACTGCCATCCACATTTGGGATTCAATGGCCATATGCAGTGCTGCACTTCCGTAGAGTTTGGTGACAGTAAATACAATCACTTTGAGTTCAGGACGGGATATGGTTTTGATATCAAACCCTTTGTCCTTGGTTTGGTCGCTACAAAACTCTAGCCAGAGACTATCGACAGACTGGCCACCTGGCCTAGTCCCAAATAGAGTCAATTGTTCACCTCTCTTGGGCAAACCAGTAAAAAAGTAAATGTCCTCTGGCTCCATTTCGAGCTGGCGGTCACCAATAATGAAACACTAGTCCTATATATTCCATCTGTCCACCAACCACTACAGAAAGTCTACTTGGGCCCTCATGCCAAGTATGGCCCAGAATTTAAATAACCCGCATGCCTTCAATGCATTTATTGAAGGTTGATGATTAATTTGAGAAAGATCCACATCTTCGTGCTTTCGTTCCCGCCAACTAAGCATGGTATATATCCTACATTGAAAGAAAAGGCGGATTAGAACATTTTAAATCAAAGTTTTTGGGCAGAAATTGAAGAATTTGAAATTGTAAAACCTATGTCGTGGGGACTGCACTCTCTAGTTAGAGACAGTGCATAGGTCCGCACTCTACCCAAATAGCAGGTGCGGGCCCCTGGCTCTTTCCTGTGTAGGAAAAAGTCGGGGTCCGCAGGTTTCGTATGCTGCGCTTGCGGACCCCCGCGAGCGGACTTTTAAACAAAATTCTTCCTAAAAATCAAAATAGAAGCTTAAAAACAAAATTCAAATGATTGAAATGCAAGATTAAAGTGATGTGGATTACCTAGAGGTGACGGTTTTCGATTCCAATGGACGGATTTTCCGCAATCTTCATGGGAAGTTTCTTACCCAAAAGCTCTCTTTTCTCACTCTGAAGTCAAACGGTAAAAATGAATTTACAAAAGCCATTTTTATAAGATTTTTTGAATAAATGAATTTTTAATTTGTTTATTTTTCACTTTAAAAAGGTAACTTTTTAATGCATTTTTATTTATTTTAAACAAGTATGAGTAATGTTTGAGTTTTTGTGCAGAATATCAGATTTTTCAGGCAAAATTGATCATTTTCAACAAAAACATTAGAGTCATCTTTAAGCTCTTTTCTGACTCCTAAAATATGAAAAGATTGCTGAGTTTTTCTTTTTAAGCTCGTTAAAATGGAATTAAAAGGACGGTCCACTTACAGCTCTTTTTTTACCGTATAAACATGAAAAGATTGCCGGATTTTTGTCGTTTCAAATTCGATACTGGTTATAAAACAACATGTCGTTGATCACTTTTTAGTTTTTCGGATCAAAGACACTAATTATGAAAAAGTACTCCTTAATTGTAATGGTCAAGTGGTTCTCTCAAGTATTATTTTATACTTTTTCGGGCTTGGGAGACACAAATTTACGAAAAAGGACAACCATGGAGTTTTCTTAAGTTTTTCTTTTAACTCCCTAAAATTGAAAAACGCCAAGTTTCTCCTATACTGGACTCGTTAAAATTTAACAGTAAAGGACTTGCTCAATTACAAATAGGAACGGACCACTCCTTCTTAGGGTTCAAATTTAAACTAGGTTGGACTCATCCGAAGGATGAGATTATAATCAAGCAAATGTTATCCTCCTCAAGCTTGTTAAAAAATAAAGAGGTACTTTCCAGAAATGGTGGGGGAAAAGAGAGGAAAATGAACCTGTTTGTTATACTTTGTGTCTCAGAAAAGCACTCAACCACTCTTGAACACGACACTTTTTGTTTACCTGGGTTGGGAAATCTTTTGCCTAACAGTTAATCAAACCATATTGAAAGTCTTCAGCCAGTTTCTAGGTATTAGCTTTGGGTCAATTGTCACCAAACCATCTACAGTGTCATTATGTGTTCAAGAGATCAGTGCGATAAACCATTCATTTGCAAAATATCTTTCATCCATCTTGACCATCCCTGAGTCAGTCCTTGCAAACATATTTATTCAAACTTTATCTATGATTTCGTGTTGTAGGCTTGCCTATGACAGATCACTTTCTATCGACTTCAACTCATTATCTAGAAAGATGATCTAGAAATCGTCAGTACCTTGGAGTCTCCATGCCTCAATGGCAGGTTTCTCGCCTTCGATGATAGGTTGCATCATTGACCTTCGATCAAAGGATTCCGTGACATGTTTGACATCAACTCATCTATTCGCATTTCATGGATTGTACTGAGTACTTTGAGAGCCATTGACATTACTGGTGGTTTCTCTCACACTTGTTAACAGTTTACATCATTGACTGGTAATCAAGTGGTTTCTACCATGTTCGACTTTGACACATTCATTCACATGGATAGAATCGTGCTATTTCGAGAAGTAGAAATCAAGACCCTGGATCTAGTTTCCACCATCCAGGCTGTGAGGAATTTTGTTATTCATTATACAGTCAACTATTCATAAACAGATGGCTGCATCCATACTGTGTCTACATATGTCTATACTTGTGATGTATTACAAGATCATTCCTATATCAGAGCAGTTTAGTTAGTTTTCTAGTCAGTTTTGATCTGAGTATGGGAATGCCTACCTCAGCAATGATATGATCTCATATATATATTTTGTATTGAATGTTTTTACAGGTTCCAACCAGGCTCTCCACAAGATGATCCTCAAAATGATAAAGTACTTCACTCTTCTTAGATGAAAAATACTATCTATTACAGACTTCGCACTTTAGGGGGCAATCTGTTGCATAAAATATTATCACCATGACATTCTGCAGTCAGTGTGAGTCTATCACCACTCATACTTTCCTCCTATGCAAGTCTTAAACCTCAGCTCTTCATGTCAAGCCTTAAAAATGAGAGAAAGTCCTTGAAAATCTCTAAAACTTTGGTTCCGCACTTTCTCTTAGCATTACCTGCAGTCTCGCACTCCTTGGTCATGTCCCCTGCATATCTACCCACTCTGTGTCTAAAGGAAAGGGTGCAGACCCTTGTAAAAGTAAAAAAGGCGCAAGTTTATTATTAAAAACTCACTTTGGGTTAATATTGGACACTTCTAGAAGGAATCTTAAGGTGGCAAGTTCGCTCCTAGGTGGTTCATGCATCCCATAACTAAAGGAGCTAACCCCTTGGTGTGAGGAGCTTATCCCTTTGAAGGAGGACTCTATCCCTTTGAAGGTGGACCTGGTAACTTCCTTCCTCTACACTATAAAATGAGGCATTGGGCTGGTTGCTAAGGAGGTTAAAAGCTGAATATTTTTGAGGGTAAATGCTGTTGGAATTTAGACTTCCTAATTGAGCTTGAGAGGAGAGATTACATACCTTTTGATCTCTTTGGGGAGAGTGTGAAGCTTGTCAAAGTAGAGGAGATTCTTGTTGGACCCTGGGAAGAGCTTGTACAACATCAAGGAACCAAGGTTGTAAAGTTCTTCTTTATTTAAAGATAATACAATCAAGTTCATTTTTCTCAATAAGCTATCTTCTATGGTTTATTTCATGAATTCCTTGATCATCATGATAAATATGATTTATTATATTGGATATGCAGGTGTTATTTGATGTGTGCTTGTTTTTGTTTGTAGGTTCTTTAAAAGGAAACTCATTTGGACGGTCAGAGCGTGGCTGCCACAAACTAGCGTTGGACTTGAGGTAGGGTCTAAAACATCTCTTGGCTTTTATTTATAAATCGCAATATTTAGAGAAAGGTAGAATTTGCTTGTTTTTCTTGTCTCTAGATATCTGTAGATACTAGGGAGATCGGTCTTGTCGGCAAGAATGATTTATCCGGTCGATAGTCGCTTGAGGGCTTTTGAAAACCTCATGTGAAATGAAAGCATCCCATGAAACATTCAACAAGTTCAGCTGATGCAAAACAACAATCTTGATCAATGCAAAGTGATAATTTTTTTTGTACTATTGATGAGGAGGTTTTTTGCACCAATGTGGTCATTTTCTCAATATTTTTGCATATGAAATAGGGGAGGTTCATCATCCTCACTCTAGTGAAATGCATCAATAATGTAACATGATAAGTGTACAAGCGAGAAAATCTCCCTTCACAGTTGACGTATTTGATAATGAGCTTCATGAGTGGAGCATAAGTGTCCTGTAGGTATCCGAAAGGAAAGACCCTACTGATTTGCTCTTGATAACTAGCCTTGATATAAGGCTCATAACACTCTTTGTCCACAAGCTGTCATTTGTTCCGCTGTTCACCCACACTAGGAATACCTGTTGCTTAATCTATAGTTCCAGGTGTCAAAGCGAAGATAACACCTGCTAAATTGACTTGGCCATTGTGAAGATGAAGAACAAATAGTCTAGCAAGTTCATGGTGATATTTCACCCTTTCCACCATCTCACAAAACTGGTAGCAAGACTGATGTTTAAAGCATGTTACTGCAAGAGGGAAAGCTAGTAACTCTGTGAGTGTAGTGGGCTCCTCCCGAATGTGTTTTCCTCCCTTATGTGGTTTTCTTGGTGCATGAATCTCTTGGGAGGAATCACTCACAGTTTCCTCATCCCTTTCATAAGTTGAATTTGTTTCCATATTTGCCACTGTATGGTGTAAAATGATGAGTATGAAGAGATTTTATTTCAAGAATAGGTGATTGTTGTTTGATGAATGGGACTGATGAGTGGGACTGATGAATGGAGCTGTTGAATGGAGGATTTTGATGCTGGCTGTAGGGTTATTAGGGAGTGATAGGGTTTGGGAATGCAAATTAGGGTTTGGGGAATAATGGGATTTGAGTGTTAGGGTTTTAGGGTTTTGGGGATAGGGGTGTAAGATGAGTGTAAATGAGAGAGGGAAAGGGAAATGAAATGAGTGAAATTTCAGTGGAGAGGAATGTGAAAATGATGTAGGGGAGTAAAACAGCAACTATGAAAAATTACAAAACCCTAGACAGTTCTTTTTTGGAAATATAATTGTGCAGCAATTAAGGTTTGATTTTTCACCTATTAAAACACCATCAGAGATGATCAAATCTCTTGCAATGGAAAAATGAGAGGTTTCACTTACTTGTGGAATGATATTGGCGAGATTTTGGAGCTTGAGCAAGTTGATTGGATGAAATTTTGGTTAGGCAGACTAGTGCACCGTGCCAACACCCAGGTGCGTCACGCTAATTCAAAACTGTGTGCAAATTCTACGCCCAGTGCGCCGCATTGAGAAGTGCGCCCCACCTATACCCAGGTGCGCCGCGCCCAGAGAAATCTCAAAACTTTGCTGCAATTTTCCTTTCTTCGCCTCAAATCACGATTTTCGCTTGTTCTCTCTTTCTTTTGGCACAAATGAAGTCTATAACACAAATGATCACTTTATATACCTTTTGACTTTAATTTTTTATTTATAAAACCCACTTTCTAAAGTTTTCTTTTTCACTTTGTCCTTTAAAAACTTCGTTTTGCAGTTTGGCTCTCCTTTCGACATTTGATGGACTAATGCTTGTATTTTCTTGTCTCTTTTGCAGGAGCTGGAGTGCAGGAGTTTGGCAAGGTGACCTAGGGCTGCATTTCCGAACTTATTACATATAGGAAAATTAAAATTACATGAAATTTTTATACATAGAACATAAAACTCTGTTTTTCCTCAAAACAGGGTTTTGAGGAAAAATCAATTACTGAGCATGTCATTATTGAAATTTTTGATGTTGAGACCTTATTAGACCTCCTCATGTGCCTGCTGACCATTATTGAGCTTTTACAAGACTTATGATGACAAACCCTACACCTAATGAAACTTGAAACCCTAAAAATGGCTTTTACAAATGTAAAGACAAAAGATGACTATAACTGACCTAAGCTTGTGAAAATAGGCCAACAGGTAAAGACCATGAGGGCAATTGATAATAAGCCACTACCATCAGATGATCCATGATCCTAATGGAATGCAGTTGATCGGATGAGACACCTAGAATGCATGAAAAAAGAGAATTTTGATCACTAATGGAGGGATGAAGATACCGACACTAAAATTCCTCCAGAACCTACCCCAGTGTTCTCTTTTGAACAAATTGCTAGCTTTGCTAGTGACCGAAAATGAAGTTCTTTCATTAGTTTCTCAGCGATAGGATATTGTTCCTCTACTACTTGAGCCAAATATTGCTAAGATTTGATTAGAAATTCAATAAAAATGGAGTTAGGATCAGGAATCCTCATGCCAAGGCCACTCAAAAGAATTTGTTGCCAGCGGTCAACCCATGTATGCTCGTTTCCCACCATCAAACAATCTTTTCGCTGATGATCTCTATATTTTATCAGCATCCCCGTTATTTCAATTCATTCGGGCTTCTGCTACTTAGTTAGAATATCACCTCATTATTTCTGGTTCACAATACAATGAACTCTCTACTACATGTGAGAAGCAACAATAACAACTCACTTTGTTCAAACTTGGTGAGATCAATTGCATAGAGAAAAATAATAGTTGGAGAAACGTATTTGAGATTTGGGATTTAGGTTTCAGAAGATGTGGCCCACCATTGTTGAATTTGTTTCTCAATCACCAGAAGATATCTCTATATGTTCCCCTACCTAATGTTGTGAATATGTTGAGTCTTCCTACCTGAAACTTGTCGTGGTGAATCAGGAATTGCAGGATACTATTACAAAACTCTTTCAAGCACTTCCACACCCTTCCATGTAGTATTAGGAATAAAATACTTGGGAAATTGTCGCAACATCATCTCTCGGAAATTCTATCAATCAAGTCATGGATGATTGACGATAAATTTTTAGTCAAGTCTCAAGTTGGAGTGGTGTGCTCACAAATAATAATTAGTTGGTGTACCCACTTCGAGAGACTGTGAAGAAGCTATTTGATTGAGAAATGCAAAATTTTGATTCGTATCAAGAGAAAAGTATCCTCGAATAAGCTAATACCTTGGACACCCAGATCCATCAGATATAAGAAGCATCACAGGCTACCAAGCATGTCTTAAGGGACCTTTGACCTATTGCATAGAACCACTTTGTCACTCTATGGGCCTTAAATGCTACACCTGAAAACCAATTATAGGAAGACTTTCAATCTCAACAAGTTAAGCCTACTACAGATATTATTGAGTAATTCATTAGTAAGGTCATCACCATTTTGGATACTTGAAAGGCTATTGTCAATAGATATACCCATTTCAATAATGAGGTGCTATGCGATGTGATGTATATATGTCATTCATTTGAATGAGAATCAACGACATAGAACAATGAAGCCACAGGCGAAGAAATACAACCACAAATAGGGTTGGATGCGCAACACCAAATTGACTCAAGGGTGAGTCAATAGTTTGTTGTTGGGGCCTATTAGGTCCTCCATTTTTTTAAATATATTTTGGAAAATATGGTTGAAAAGTAGTTGCAGAGAAGAAATGGCCACCGGCTAGACTTGTCGGAAGTGGTGACTAGAAATTAGGAAGCAACATAAGAAGTTAAAAGTCAATAATATTTGGATTTGAGAAACCACAAAATAAGGAAGTGCATGGTAGGTTTTGGAAGTATCAAATTTGATAAGGAAAAAAGCACCAAAACCCATCAAAGTGGACCCAGTCATGATTGGGATCAAGGAAGTTACATGTTGATTAGATTGGACCAGATCAAGCGAGTGTGATCTATAAAAAGGACTAAAGATGAAAAAATTCAGCTGCTATTAGCAGAAGAAGTTAGTTGTTGAGAAGTTAGAGTTTTGTTGATGTAGCGTTGTGTAATATCTCATTAGAGTCTAGGCCTTTTCTCCCTCTAAAGTTCTGTTGTGTTCTTGTAATGTAATGTAGTATATAGTATTAAGATCTCGCAAGCATGCAGGAGTCTCTAGTGTAATGGTTTTAGCTAATGAATAATGGAGTTATTGTGGGAATGATTTGAATTTGATGGTTGATGATCACGTTTCCCTTAAAATTTTAATTGTCTACACATGATTATTTTACTCTCTTTAGTTATGAATGTTTAATCTACATGTCGGCTCTATTGCGTTAGTTAATGGAATGTTTAAAATGAATGCGTAATATGATGGTTAAAAGTTCTTCACCAACGTTCTAGATTCTATACCTCTCATTATTCCAGAACACGTTGGGAGAGACACTCCTATTCCTCGACGAGTGAAAATCCCGATGATAAGCTAGACTACAATGATACCTTTTGTTGGAAACCTAAGCCTGAATCCAGGGTCTATGATGTTTAAATTTTATGCCAACATGATTAATTTATTGGCCAATCTGATTGATTAAAATTGTATATTTCTTATTTAATGATTTTACACACTTTTACATTTTTATATCTTTACTTTAATCTTAAATATCTATACTTCATATTTCATAAAACATTCTAATTTTTACTTCGACTTTCCTTATGCAAAAGTTGTGTATAAGTGGTTAACATCATTATGTAGGATATTTGTCATACATGATGCAAGATTATATTCTAAGGTTAGGATTTTTCCAATCATGTCCCACTTCAAATTTCATTACCAAGAGTGTAATTGGTTTGGCCTGGGAGTGAATATTTGTTCCAACTGTGATCATTGCTAGATATGATCAATTGCTATTCTGACAGACTTGGATTTTAGTGTATAGCATTTCCTTTATGAAAATGGCTATTCTATGTTGCATAAAATGGTTTTATATTTAGGTTGGAATGATTATTATTTCATAGTAAATTAAGTACAAGTACTTGTGTGCATTTATTTTAGGCACAAAAACCTTGACTTTAACCCTACAAAATCGATCCAATTTGGCATATTCTTACACAACATAAATTTGTATGTGAAAAATTAATGTTAATTATGAGTAAAAAAATACTCTCAAAGTTGAATCATTCAATTGGCCTTAGAAATTAAGGTTGAGCGTGCATTTTTGTGAAACAGACCAAAATTTCCTTCACTAAAATGCATGCTAAGAATTCATTTATTGGCCAATCTGATTGATTCAAATTGTAGACTATTTATTTAATTATTCTACATACTTTTGAATTATTTTATGTTTACTTTGACCCTTAAATAATTTTGTTTCACATTTCATACAACATTCCAAGTTTTGCTTCAACTTGCATTATGTGAAATGTATGCATAGGTTTTTCTTCAGCTTGCTATTGGGTAGAACAATTATCCTTTTAATTTAGAGAAATAGTTCCAACTCTTCACATTAATTGTCATGCTTGCTAGGTTTTGTTACTATAAGACTATTACAGAAAATATATGCAAGGGAAAATGATGACTAGTGCTAATGAATCTCGAACTCGATCATTGTAATCACACTCTTAGAAATTCAACACTCTGTCTATTACGGTCAAGAAATAAACACACAATGGAGAATAAAACCACTCTGTCACACTATCACTTTTATTTAGAAATGAACAACACTCCTGAAAACCATTCTCTCAACAAATGCTGAAATGCACATTCAAATGAAATGAACACACCATCAAACTCTAACAAGAAGTTAATTACTATCACACTAACAAAGGGATGATCCAAGACCTATGTTATTACACAATATAAAGGTTAGGATTCTGTAATCATTAAATCATCGAGATTAATAATAATAGTAACAACAATCTCACATGAATTATAACTAAGAAGAGATAAATCAAACAACTACAATACATTCCTAACCAGTGTTCCCTACTAAGGAGGACAACCCTTCCTTCCTAGCAGGGGCTGGTACACTACACAACACCGAAGCCAGTCAATAGAAATGTATGATGCCATTCCATGATTTATTAATGCTTATTAGAATTGTTACATGTTTTACATCATTGGAATGACATCTTAGCTGTAACTTAACTAAAATTGTATTGTGGTATATATGTGAACTTTGATACAATGTAATATGATTATGGTTGTAATATTATAAAGATAACAAAAACATTAAATATTTCATGAAATACATAATAAATTTTATTTTTGAATGTTTTTTAGCAGAACATGGGTCTTCCATAAGATCCAATTGGTCCTGAAATCGATCTGGATTACGTTGGATCTAGTTTAGGCATTTGAGACGATGGCGATGAGGTAGATGGAGAGGACACTGAGTTAGATGACAATGATGATGAAAATGATGATGATCATGATAAACATGATCATGATGACGAGGAGGAGAAATCTACTAGTAGTAGCCAATGACATTGATCATATAGACTCTATCATGGATCAGTATTGATAAATCGTTATGATGCCTCTTTTCATGTTTATTCTCATATGTATCATTTTCACCTCCAATACCATATTAAGTTGTATTATTTTGATTTTTATCATTTTGAATTATATCATTTGGACATGTATTATCTAAGCTTGCATTATGTGTAGCTAGTCACAGACCAACAACTTTTTTTATTAATAATGTAAAAATATGAGTTATAGTTAAAAAATAGTATCTTGTTATTTTATTCCAACATTGTGGTGTGGTTTGTAGCTATAAGAAACCTGAAAGACCTTTGCCCTGGAAATATTTATGATGTCAATGGGCCTACTTTATGTGTAGCTAGTCATGAACAACACTTTTGTTTATTAATAATATAAAAATACTGGTTATAGTTAAAAAAAAATGTTAGTTTGTATGAATGTCCAATTTCCCTAAAATTTATTTATAAACAGTATGCTATAAAATGTTTCAAATGCAATATGACTTACTATATAATCATATAATTTATTTAAGAGGTATGATATACTTAAATAATTTAATTGAAGTAAAAAATATTAAATTAAGTAATGGATACTATAAAGGGAGCATCATGAGTTGTTAAAATAGAAGCAAGATGTGGCTCTAAAATGGAAGTAAAATTTGACATGAAATTGGAAGACATACTTGGAGCTATTACTAGCTCTAAATAGGAAGATAAATGGGTTGCTTAATAGGAAGGAAAATTGGAGGCTAATTCGAAAGAAAAACCCAACACTAAAAGGAAGAAAACCCTAGACCTAAAAAATAAGCAAACCCAGGCACTAAACAAGAAGAAATCCTTCCAACTGAAAGAAAGAAAAACATGAGGTTATCAGCGAAGAAATTCTAGAAGAAAAAAAGGAAGCATCAATGGAAGCCAAACTAGAAGCACACCAAAAGAAATTTTAGAAGAAAAACTTGGTGTTACCTAAGAAGAAAAATAAGAAGCAATTTAGGTAGCAAACCAAGAAATAATAGTAGAAGAAACACTAGTAGCCAAATTTGGTATTAACCGAGAAGAAAAAACATAAGAAATTAAGGTAGAAAACAAACAAGTAATTATGGAATAAAAACATGGTGTTACTTGAGAAGAAAAAACATAAGAAAACCAGGTAACAAACAAATAAGTAATAATAGAAGCAATGTTAGAAGCCAAACTTGGTGTTCCTGAAGAAGCAAACAAAGAATCCATTTAGGTAGTAAACCAAGAAGAAATAATGTAAGAAATGTTAGAAGCAACAAAAGACACTATAATGGAAGCCATATTAGAAGCTAAAGAAGATTCCATAATGGAAGTGAAGCTATATGCAACAAACAACACCATATTAGAAGAAAAACTTGATGTTATGATGGAAGCATAACTTGGCGTTAATTAGGAAGCCAAAAAAGAAGTTATTTTTGATGCCATATTAGACGCAAAACAGGAAGCACAACTAGGAGAAAAACTAGAAGTACAGATGGACACAACAGTGGAAGCAAGAGTGGAAAAAATAGTTTCTAGCAATATTCCTAACGCTATTCCTAGTGTGTTATTCCTAGTGCAAATCAAGGTGCCCATGTGCATTTTCATGGAATTTTGTGATGCCGCTTCAAGCCAATTTGTGCGCCTAGAAACATTGGATTTCGATGCTATTTGTGGCGCTAATGACATGTTTTGTTGTAGTGAGTTATGGATTTTTTGTCATTTTAATTAGATTCATTAATTTAAAAAATGTCATGTGAGCATGTGTCATATAAAATGAGTTATGGTTTCTTAAGCATGTGGTATTGATAAGCCATGGTATTGTAACAAATTCTATTTACAGATTAAGAATTTCTGTAATAAAGTGGCATCAATCTATATAATAAAGAATCTTGTTACATGTGTTTTTAAAATGTGTATATATTTAATTCTTTTTATCATTTATAATACTTGTTATAATTATATTAATTTTGTTTTATAATTTATGGCTAATTTTTATGATTTATTTATTTTATTTAAGCAATTTGAGATTTATTATGAGACAAACATTTTGATGTTTATTATAGATTCATCTTATCAATACTTAATATAAATATAATATTTTAATAATAATAAAAAATCATTTCGTTTATTTATATTTTCACAATTGTAAATTAACTAATTATAATTAATATAAATATAAATATTTCAATAATAATAATAATAATTTCATTTTATTTATTTATATTTTCATAACTGTAAATTAAAAAAATTATAATTAATATAGATTCATTTTATAAAACTAAAAATTTTAACTTTAATAATTTGATCTCTTTTAAAATTTCATATAAATCTATCTTATAAAAATATATTACTTTTTTTTCAAATAGAAAAGAATTTCTTATATTAGATAATATAAAGATAACATTACAAGGTTGAACATAACATCCCAATCTGATCACCAAATGATCATCCTTAACTTCTAAATCCCCAAAAAACAAAAAACTACCAAGCCCTTACAAAAAGACAAACTTCTTCATTATTCCTGACAAGGAATTTATCAGATCATAACACCAACTTCCCAAATTAAAATATAGACAAACATTCAAAGTGCTCAACTGAATCACCCTCCCCTTTTGCAAAGTATAATTTTCCTTCCTGTAAATCCAACGCCTGTTTGGAAAGCAGATTAGCTCCCCTGTTGTATTCCCTGTAGATGTGTTGAATTTTCAACTTCTGAAACTTTCCAATTAACTGATGAATATTGTCCATCCACGGTTGCAAAGATATCGATTTCATATTATTCTTAAAAGAAAACCAATCCACTATAAATTTTGAGTCTCCCACCAGTTGTAAACTAGAGATCTGCTTGAAATGAGAAAATAAAAAATACACCATAAAGCCAAAATCTTACCCCGAGTATCAGTCCCCTACCCACAATTCAATTTTAGGTTGTAAATTCCCAACACTAGACATTTTAGAACAACACCAACACCACATCTAAATCCCCCTTCCTGAGATGCACCATCAAAAAAACCAACTATAGTATGACTCTCCAATAATGGAGGATGAGCTATTCTCAAAACCAGATTACTCTTTTCTTTATCAATCTCCCCCATATCCTACAATACCTGCTGGAAAACCTTGCCAATAGATAGTAGGTGACCTTCAAAGATAATTAAATTCTGATACTTCCAAACTTCCCAACTAATGAAGCATGTAATTTCTTTCCAATGACTCATCACCTTAATCCAGTTTTGAAAACATACAGGAAATTGATCAATCCCCCATACCTCTTGAATATGAAAAAAATTAAAACAAATCTCCATACTTCTTTAGTAAAGGGACAATCAACCATTAAATGGTTAACAATTTCTTCCTCAACTCCACATAGAACACATCTATTTGGACCAGCAACCCCTCGCTTTGATAAATGGTCCCAGGTCAACACTCTATTCTCAACCAAAATCCAACAAAACAACTGAATTCTCAAAGGAACCTGCCACTTCCAGATCTCAACAAGCCAGTATTTAAAACCGTCGACAAAGTCCTCATTGAATTAGACTTCATATGCTAGCTTTGCCAACACCTGCCCTCCTTTAACATCCCATGACCAAACTAAAGAATCATCAGAATCTGACAACACGAAACCAGAGTGATTAAGACCTAATACAAAGGCATCCCATTCACCTTTTAAATCCTTTGAAAGGTCGAGATGATCCACATATTTCCACTTGAAATTAAGCCCACTTCCATAATCATCTGAAACAACCTAAGCTAGAAACAAAATTTCTTTTTCATGGAGCTTGAGAGAAGATCCAAAGACAGCTTAAAGTACGATTGTGCCCCCACTAAAGGATCTATGCCAAGACGAATCTCCCAACCATTACCTAGCTGCCACACAATCCAATCAGAAACAATATGAAGAGAAGAAGAAAGAGCCTTCCAATAGTTAGAAACCCCTTTGAAATGCTTTCCCTCATATTTAAACCAATCGTTTAAGTAACATATTTTTATGGGTTGAGGTGAATGAATGTTTAGTATGGTGAATCAAGCTTGAATTTGATCTTGAATCAGTGAGATACAACGATGGAGGTTGCAGTGTTGTCAAAATCTCTTTCGAGCCAACAGCTTCATCTCTTCCTTGCACTAGGAAGTGCAAGACCCTACCAGACCTTGGATTTCCTTGGATTTGAATCTGCACTTCCTGTTCTACCGTAAAAGGTCCCTACATTTGACTTGGGATATGGAGATTCCTTTCTCCTTCAGCTGGTAGATCCCCTTGTCATTGGCACCACCAACCCTAATTTGAGGCGAGCTAGGAATTGAGAAATAAGAAGTACCTATGGTTATTTCTCCTCCTCTTACCTCAACATCCCCTACCTATGGACCCATCCCCAGACGAATGTCGGTTGAGGAAAAGTCAGTCCTAGATGCTTATTGGGTGGGGGGCGATGGTCGAGCAAGAAATTGATTTGACTTATTGGGTGGCCCCTCTAAAATAAGTAACTAAAAAGCCATGCGTTAGCATGATGGCGGCCTTATCAGTCGAGCGATTTTCATTCATTTGACTTATTGGGTGGCCCCTCTCAAATAAGTAACTAAAAGCCTGCTTCCTTGATGATTATTGGGTGGGGGGCAGTGGTCGAGCCTGCTTGCGCATCCTGAAAGGTCAACCCCCAGGACCAACTTACTGCCTGACCGGATGGCCAAATTCTTAGGGTTATATTCAGTCTGAGCTAGCCTATTTAATGGATCTAGTGGATGAGGTTTTTTTGAGCCAAGAAGGTGTTTTTAAGTCTTACGAAGAATAACGAGAACTAGCATGGAGAGAGTTCAGTGACAACAAGATGTTGGTTTATGATGCATATTTTTATTTTAATGATAATAATCTTGAAGCATTGAAAGGGACAAATTATTCGACAAAGGAGGGTCCAGATAATAAAGAAGTAGACTATCTTGTTGCCTCGAGGTCCATTGGGATTATCAACGAGTTGTTTGATGTAGAAGCAGACGACGGATGAAAGGATTTGGGAAAGTCTTTGAAAGGTCTAGATGGTATTTTCTCTAGTTGAATTTAGAGCTCTGAGGGAGGTGATAAATTCAGGGTTGTTGGAAGCAGGTCGCATATTTGTTCTTCGAAGAAGAGTTCTGTTAAATTGTGGAAGCCCAGAAAGGCCAGACCCAAGATGGTTTTAGGTAGATATGTGGGGATTAAGGAGATTTATCTGAATTGAGCCTTATTTAAATTTGAAATTGAAGGGTGGGTTGAAGACCAGTGGAAATCCTTCCTTGGCTATTCTCTAGAAATCATGGTTTTAGTTTGAGGGTGGTTTTGCTTCAAGTTTAAAGAGGCAGAGGATGTAAAGAAGATCTTAGGTAGGGTTTGGTTATGTGGTTCAGGGAGTATGATGTTAAAATGATGGACGCATTGGTTTAACCCGGAGAAAGATCATTTTCGTTTTTTCCATTTGTGGTTTTGGTGTTGGGGTGTCCGCTAGTTTTCTAGAATCGTGAAGCTTTTGAGAAGATTGGTGAATCTTTGGGTAAGTTTTTGCATGTTAACTCAGAAGTTTTATCTGGTAAGGAACGAAGGGTTGGAAAAATTTTGGTCGAGATGGACATGCATAAGGGCCTTCCAGCTGAGATGGAAATTGAATGGATAGGGTTTGCTCATACTCAGAGATTAGATCCATAAACCTTTTTACATTAAATTTCATATAAATTTATGTTATAATAAAAATATATTACTTAAACAAATAAGCCTTCATAAACCATTTTACATTAGTTTGAAAATTATGTAACTTATCACCATATAATTATTATGATGTTAAACATTTTTGAGTTGAATTGCATGAAAATTTTAAAACATAACACATCACTCATTATGGAAGAAATTCACCCAAACAAATATATCAATAAAATGTAATTACAATTTTTATTTAAATAAATTTAATATAATTTCCTTATAACTAATTCGATTGCATCCTATTTAGAAGGCCCACTATTTTTTTGTTACCATTTTATAGATTTGTATTATTGTGCCGAGAGGTGCATTCTACAGCCCAATAGGACCCCGATGTGTAAGTATATCACGTCCTAAAAAATAATAATTTTTGTTCTAATGTTAGTCAATCTTAAATTATATATAACTTTTTAATCTTATTAATGTACTAAGATTAATTATTAAAATATAACTATGTATTTGAATGGATAATAAATTATCTCATACATTTAATAATTCCTTTATCATATACGTGAATTTGAATGGATCATAAATTTACCTTTAACATTTTTTTTACCACATTAAAATTCCAAATTAGGTAAAATTTTAAACATTTTTACTCTTTACTAAAGCCAATGCCATTTCTTAAATCAAAGGAAAAATGTTAATTCAACACAAAGAATCGAAAATCTTGCTCCAAAATATTTTAATATTTCTTTTAACTAAACATTTGTAAAATGAATCTTTAAAAGGAAAAGCCATATCTTAGGGATATATGAAAATTTTTAAAGACATAATATTTACACATCATACTTGTAATAATTGAAAATATTAATTTGATGTAGTTTTATTATAAATTTTGCTATCATGCCATGTAAAAAGCATCATTAAATCTAATATTAATATTAATTTATATTTAATATTAATATTAATATATTATAATATTAATATTATTAAATTTAATAATTTTATATTAATGAAATATTAAATTTTTTATATTATAATATATATTAATTTATCATGATATATATTAACTCTAGATATATATGGAGGGAAGAACAATGACAAAGTGATAGAGGTGGAGAGATAGGGGGAGTCACAAGGGAGAGGAGGAGATACAATGAAGGGGAGGGAAGAGGAGGAATGAAGAGATAGAGAAAGAGAGGAGTGAGAGAAGGGTAAGAGAGAGATAGGGGAGACACAAAGATGAAGGGGGGAGAGAGATAATGAAAAGGTTGGAGGGAAAAGAGAGAGGGAGGGGAGATAGTGATAAGGTTGGGGCGCACAGAGAGAGAGAGAGAGAGAGAGAGAGAGAGAGAGAGATGGGGGGGGCGGAGAGGGAGGGACATAGAGATGGAGTTGGAGGGGGAGAGATGGAGTGAAGAAGAAAGACATAGAGAGAAAAAAGTGGAGAGAGAGAGAGAGAGGGAGTGACACGAGAGAGTGTTTATGTTTTAGGGTGAGATAGAGAGACAAATAAGGAGATATGGAAGGAAGTGGGGATAGAAGGAGAGAGGAGAGAGGGAGCGAGACAGTGATAGAGTTGGAGGGCAAAGAAAGAGAGGGGGGAGGGAGATAGAGTGAGGTGGGAGAGAAAGGGAAAAAGAGGAAGGAAGAGAGAGAGGACACCAGAGAGAGGATAGAGGGAGTTGGAGGTAGGTAATAAGAACGAAATAGAGAGATAAACGTGGAGAGAGAGAGAGGGGGTGATAAGGAAGAGAGAGAGGGGAGAGGAGAGGAGGCAAGATAAATAAAAGGGTGACAGGGGGAGAGGGAGGGATAGATAGATATGGAGAAAGAGTGTGTATGCTTTGGGGGTGATATAGAGAGACAAAGGAGAGGCAGAGGGAGATGGAGATATAGATGGGAGGTGAAGAGAGGGAAGAAGAAAGAGATAGAGAGATAGAGGGAGATATATATATATGGAGAGAGAGAGCATGTGTGTTTAGGGGGTGATATAGAGAGACAAACAAGGAGAGATGATGAGAGATATAGATATAGATGTAGAGGGAGAGAAGGAAGAATATTTCTTGCACAAGATGCATTGATTTCAATATAGATGATTATTTATAAACCTATTTGATTACTTGCACTAGATATATTGATTTTAGTGCAGATCTTGACTTGTAATTATATTTTATTGTTTTCACTAGATGCATTGATTTTAGTGTAGATGTTTATTTCTAATCCTATCTAATTGCTTGCTCTAGATGCATTGATTTCAGTGTAGATGGTGATTTCTAATTATATTTGATTGATTGCACTAGATGCATTGATTTCAATATAGATGTAGATTTCTAATTATATTTGACTGCTTGCACTAGATGCATTGATTTCAATGTAGATGTTGATTTCTAATTTTATTTCATTGCTTGCATTAGACTCATGAATTTCAGTGTAGATTTTATTTTATAATCCTATTTGATTGTTCACATTACATGGATTGGGTGTTGTTAATCTTGAGACTTTAAATTATTAAAAATATTTTTTAAGATTAGATGGAGGGGAGAGAGAGAAGAATATTTCTTGCACTAGATGCATTGATTTCAATGTGTTTTCTTAGAATTCTATTCAATTTCTTACACTAGACGCATTGATTTTAGTATAGATGTTGATTTCTAATCCTATTTGATTTTTTGCGCTAGATGCATTAATTTCAATGTAGATTTGGATTTCTAATCCTATTTGGTTACTTTTGTCGGATGCATTGATTTCAATGTCGATGTTGATTTCTAATCTCATTTGGTTGATTGCATTAGATGCATTTATTTCAGTGTAGATGTTATTTTCTAATATTATTTGATTGCTTGCATTAGATGCATTAGATGTTGTTAATATTTACGTTGTAGATTATTAAGAAAAAATATTTTCAAGATATATTTAGTAAATACCTAAAAGGACACTATTAAGAATTAATTAGTTGTGAGAAATTGTGATACCTAGAATTAAAAGGAAATAGATGTGAAAAATCAATCCTCCTGCAAAGTGCAAATTAATCTCTGGCAAGATCGTCTCCCTTCTACATCACCAACTAATTACTAATATGCAATTACATATATTCAAAATATATTCAAAATTACTAATAGATAATTGCATAGAATAATGTATTCATAATATTTATAAGAGGAAAATATATATTTATAAACATTCAAAACAAATCAAAATATTCTTGAAGGAGATGTGATAATTGTTTGGAGAAACAAATAATGTAAAGATTTTATAATTCTAGCCACTCATAATTTTTTTTTCAAAAATACATTATTTGTTGACATTCTTGAATCGACTATAGATAAAAAGTCATCAAAATATTCTTAAAGGAAATAAATTATTTCAAACATTAGCAAAGAAAAAATTTATTTCAAGAGTAATCTTGACGCAATAAATTATTAAAACTACTCTTCAAGATATATTTAGTAATACGTGGAGGGACACTAATTAGAATTAATTAGTTGTCAAAAGTTGTGATGCCTAAAATTAAATGAAATAGATGTGCAATATCAATACTCTTGCAAACTATTGACAAGATTGTCTCCCTTATTCATCACCAACTAATTACTAATAGACAATTACATACACATATAAAAATATAACACAACAACTGTAACATTAAAAAACATTATCATCCAAATCAAAATGTATAAACACACAAAGCACTCAAATTATCCAAACATAGATGTACAAAGCATTCAAGGAAAGCAACATAGACTAAATTAGAATGATGTGGTCATGTCAGGCAAAGACAACATAATGTGAATTTTGATGTTAATCTAAAACATATACATAATAATGATAATCTAAAAATGTGACATTGCTTCCCTCAACTCAAACCAGCTTAGATCCATCTAACAATGGATCTATCATGCCCCGAGAGGGATCAAATCCCTCAAGTTGCAAACCATTCCTCAAATTCTACACTCCAAAAATAAGGTTTGCACCTCGAGGGATTTGATCCCTCTCGTCGTATGATAGATCCAGTCTTATATGGATCTAAGATGGTAAAGTAGGAGTAGATCTCCATGGTTAAGACTCTTGTTCCATGTTTTCTCAAATGTATATATGTTTAACTTATATATTAATCTTTTTTGTAATTAATAACAATAATAATTTAAAATAAAGTTACAATTTACTTAGTTTTTATGATTTTTTAAAATCTTAACAATGAGATATAGATTATGGATTCATAGCCCTAAGGGTTAGCTCAAGTAGCCTACAGATAGATGTGAAGTTATTTGATAGTGTTTCTCTCTTTGATTCCCTTGGGGGAAGCATTGTAATCAAGGGCGAAGGTTTACCAGGTTTACCATACATGAAATGTGGGGAAGTACTAAGGTTTTTTGTGATTTCATTCCAAATAAAAAAAATATTAATAATAATATATATTGATGCCTATTATTGTTTACCAACAATTTAATTTATATAGCTAAGCTAGTATAAAATATATTTATTTATAATAGAATTTTATTTGATTGAATAAATATAAATGTTTAGAAAATAAAAGGGTTTATATTGATAGGTTTCATTTATTTTAAATCTCATAATATTATTATTGTTTAGTATTAAATTATATATATATATATATATATATATATATATATATATATATATATATATATATATATATATAGATATAATATTAATTTTTTTGTTAAAAGTAAATTTATGATCCATTCAAATTCTATATAATAATATATAATTTTAGTTTAATGATTAATCTTACTTCATTACTAAGATTAAAAAGTTATATATAATTTATTGAAGTTATATATAATTTAAAGATTGAAGTTATATATAATTTAAGATTAAGTGAATATTTTGGGCAACATTAACCAATTTTTTTTTATTGGAAGACATGACATACTTACACATAGGGATCATACTGGACTGTAAGCTTCTCAGTGCAATAATTTCTCAAACCATCTCTCGAGTGTTCATAAAATAAAAATGTATTGACAATGATGGTTTTTTCCTATTGGTAATATGCAAATGCCTAGATAGTGAAGGTTCTATGATGTTGGGGTTTTCTCCTTTCTAAAACCATAGTGAGATACAGTCGATTGATTACTCACGTAATTTCATCATATGGTCGAGCATGTATTCTCAAACATAATGTCAACTTTTATAAATTTAAAAGAGATCACATCGAGATCTACGCAGAAGTACAAAAGAATATGCACACTTGAATTTATCAGTTGTCATGTCCAATCACTACTACACCAGGGGCATTTTTAAGACATTTTTTTAAGACAAAAGAAATCTTTTATCTTAAAAAGTCACTTTTTATTGTATTTGTTTTACATTAAAAATTTAATGTTGATTGAATTGTCTTAAATATAAAATTTAAGATGAAAACAGTTTGAGACAAAAATATCTTAAGACAAAACTTTATATTTAAGAGAAAAACAATTTAAGACAAAATTATTTGAAGAAAAAACTTTAAATTTAAGACAAAAACAGTTTGAGACAAAAATATTTCAAGACAAAATAGTTTAAGACAAAAATATTTTAAGGAAAAACATTATACTTAAGACAAAAACAATTTGAGACAAAAATATTTTAAGACAAAACTTTATATTTAAGACAAAAACAGTTTAGGACAAAATTACTATAAGACAAAACTTTATATGTAAGAAAAAAAAAATTTGAGACAAAAAACTTTTAAGACAAAAATATTTTAAGACAAAAATTTATATTTAAGACAATGACCACTTAAGATGAAACACATTTAAGACAATTAAAAATTAAGATAAAAACATATCAACTTAAGACATTATTAACTAACAACTACAAAATTGGCTTTGACAGTGCACCCTAAGTCTGTCAGCTTGCATGCTACTGCTATCCCACGCTTATATCGGAGTTTTTATTTCACTTAGCATTCACATTATCTTATACAAATACAATGATTTGTTGTGCTCTTCATTTTGTGGGGGTAGCTGACTCTGAAGAACGCAAAAATTTTCCTGGCAAGATTTCCTAGACATTAGTTCCACTTATGTTCCTTCGTCTCTGCTGATACGATTAGCGACAAATTGTTTATCGTTGAATTCGACCGGTAAGTTACTTTGGTTCTTACTATTGCAAAGAAATTGATAAATTAACTAAACAATGGACTACCCCTCCTGGTTATGTGATTAAGCCTAGAATTTAAATTTCCCTTAATATGCATCCGCTCAGATTTTGGATCTGGCTCAGGGTAATGAGTTGCAAGATAGATTGCAATGTGGTTGGCTTATAATTGAGTGGAGAGTTGAAGTCCTTCCTTCATTTTTCAGTCATCATTAAACACACATATAAGTGTACATTTCTTATGTGTATTTCCTTATGGAGTGTGATGAATCTTGTTACATTTTGAATGGTGCAAGATCTTGCGTGTTTGTAAATGTAAATGAATGTTTGAGTTTTTACGTTCACTGTATCTTCATGATTAGAACTGTGTCATGTATGCACATGAATTTTAAAGTGTGCCTAGAATATGCTATTCATTATTATGTGCATGGTGAATGCGCAATTATGTGTTCATATTCAATTAGTTGATTTCCAAATTTATGGGTATACTTAGTTTAACCAATCTCTATGATAGTTATTCTGTCAAAAATGAGATTTTAGGTATCAGGAATTGGGCCATGAGTCTCCTTGAAACTATAGGAGGGTGGGCACACAACAATTGTAGTTCTGCTTTATGAACCTAGCCTAGGTTTCTTTTTAGTCCATATACACTATGTTTTCGAGGTTGAGAGGAAGTTTGAGAACATGACTTTGTTGACATGCTAGCAGGTCTAACACCTAGTGGGTGCTAGTGAAACAACACCTTAGTGGAACCATGTTGTGTGTATAAACACCAACAATAATCCATTGACCATAGTGATCAAATATGAGGTAAGAGTAGGGTCTATACACTTGGCCAAATGTTTCTTTTTTGGGTGAGAAGCCTAAAGGCCAAGAGTGTGGTCCGGATAGAACTGGGATTGTGGGAAATATTTTCAGTAGCCCATCACTAAGATATTTGTACCCTACAACACCCTAAGGATGTAGAAATTAATATAAATTTGTTACTACTGATGTATTCGAATTGTAAACAAGAGATTACAAATTTCCTCTACTATTCTGTGAAATGGAAATCACAATTTAGAAACAATGAAATGACATGAATTCATCAAAACAATACAAGAACACAATTATTTATAGGGAAACCCAACAGGGAAAAACCCTTCCATTTCTTTGCATTAATCATATGAGAATGAGAAGCTATTACAATGTCTTGCTTCAATCCCGAAGCACACCCTGCACTGTAAGCCTGTTCTCCTACTGATTGCCATGCTCTGCCCAACACTCAGTAAATTCAAGGCCCCATATTTCTCTTATTTCCTTACATAGTTCTTAAGGAAATTAGCTCCTAAATAATAAGGGAATTCAATATTTCACTATGAAAATCCCAAATAATTGATCACCTGCCTCAATGCCCAGCATGTACACTGAACTAGTATATAATTAATAATTACAACGTTCCTTTTCCTCCACTTCAATCTAGAAATTAAAATTCCAAGCACGTCTGGGCTATTTTTAGTTGATTGACTAGTTTAATTGAGAGATCATTGAGTTAATAATAATTTTACTACTCAATTGTCCTTCTATTAACTCAACTAGTTGCTTGTGCTCATTTAACCGAGTCAAACTGACAATAACTAAATTAGATTGCTAAATTTTAGCAACACTATATGGAAAACTCTACTTCTATCCTATAACTCAAATTTACTGAGTAAAAAAGTAGACAAGGCCATGTCGCACAAGTTAACTGCCATCCAAGTCATCTTGTTGATTTGGAAAATAAAATTACTAAATTTGACTAAGGAACAAGCCAAATTTAGCCTTTCTTGCTACATTTTCTAACACTCCCTCTTAGCAAGAAACAGATTTTGCACCACCCATATCGTACACCTGTGGAATTTGAATTTGCCTCTTAA
Organism: Pinus tabuliformis; assembly: GCA_031772625.1. NCBI lineage: Eukaryota > Viridiplantae > Streptophyta > Pinopsida > Pinales > Pinaceae > Pinus > Pinus tabuliformis. The sequence goes on along the minus strand of CM062806.1, from coordinate 993,790,835 downwards.
CAATGCCTTTTTCCATATTTATGCATCTGTACTGTAAGCATCATAATTTTCCTTTGCACACAATTCTGCAAGTGATGGTACTTGATATCAATGTGCCTAGACTTGTCATGAAATACTGTATTCTCATAGAGTTTGATGCAACTATGATTATCACACTAAATCGTTGTTGAATCCATATATTGACTGAAAATAGCCACAATTATTTTCCTCATCCATATGGCCTCACTCGCTTCTTGACTTGTAGCCATGTATTCAGCCTTTGTTGAGTTGAGTGCCACATACCTGTGTGTCCCACTATACCAAGAAATAATTACAGACCCAACACTGAAGATAACACCGAATTACTTTTCTTATTTGATGAACTCCCTACCCAATCCACATTAGTGAAGCCTTGCAACTTCACTCCCTTTGTCCTCTTGTACCATACCCCATACTCGATTGTGCCTCTGAGCTTTGTTTCCTTCCAATAAATCTTGGTAAGATTTACCATGGCTTGATTCAACTCATTAGTTTCATAACATATGTTAGGCCTTGTGTTCACCAAATACATCAAGGATCCTACAAGATGTCTATAGATGGTATCATCTACTGCTTCTCTTGAAAAAGCACTCTCCTTCCTCCAATTTGTAGTTAGAGGTGTGTCCATATGCCTGCAGTTCTCTGTGTAAAATCTCTGAAGTCTTCAGAGGTGTACTTCCTGTTGTTGTTCAAGTGTGAATAAACTATTCCACCATTTTCCACATTAATTCATCAATCTGGATGCATACAATTTTCAAGGTAAGGAGCAAGGTATATGCAGGGGCAAGATTACAATCTAACATAAACCACAGATTCACAGCTCAAGAATCAACGCATCGTTGTAACAGTAGTTAGAAATAAATTGCAAAACTTAAAAAAGCATCCAAAGCAATTAATTAAAAGGTTGTAACAATAATAAGGAATTAGCACACAACAATAGAAACAACACACAAAAATAAAATATACAGCCTGATCAGAAGAGCACTCCCAGCTATCTGATCAGGGCTGTGTTAACTCACTGCTATGAAGAGAACAACAAACTTGCTTGCATTCAATTAATATATAAGAAATTGTTACAATGTTTTTCTCTGCACGACTACTACCTCGCATAGGAATAAAACCCCCTTTTACACAAATACATGGAAAAGACATATTACCCAAATCTAGAAACTAATGCCCAAAAATATACAAATGTTAGAACAACAACTAATTACTAAGAGACAGAGAGAACAATAAAGATCCAAAATAAGCCTAGGGGCAGCTGAGAGTTGGTTATGTTGTTGTAGCATTGCCGAACAATTGTTGTAAATGCAAGACTGCTATTGTAAGCTGTGAATGTGATACCTATTCACCGAAATCTATAGAAATAGCAAAGTTTAGTAGTTCACATAGGCAAAACCCCGTGACCTTACTTCATCAATTAAATATTCCAAGAGATGTTAGAAGCGAGGGTTACCTTGTAAGTTTATCACAATTAATGCATATCATTGGTGCAAAAAGGATGAAAGGATAGGTGAAAATGTAAGGGAAAGATAGGCAAATTTGGTTCCCAACATCTCCCCCCAACTAGTCTCTTGCATGTTCTCATGCAGCTCACCGCTTCCGCAAGGCTCGATAAGAATGACTGTGGTCAGAGTGGAGCTGGGAAAGATCATACTCATCTACCATCTCTGTTCTCGAGGGCTTTTATTCTTCTGTGAGAAGAACATCCTTCCACCAATCATTCGGTACATTGTATGCTGGGGTATAGTGCTCTGATGGCAACCAAATGATGGGTAACCTAAATTGGAATTCCATCCACCGTACCCCACATTCTTGGATGCATGCTACATATCTTGGCACTCGACTTAGTGCTTGTGCAAAATTTGGCACCCCAAAAGGTTCCCTATTCCGGGCAGTTGTAGGTGACATCATCCACCTCTTTTGACAACTATCAAGGGCCTCATCTTGAAATGTGACTATTTGTTTGACACAAAGGTAAATACACCACTTATGTGTCTTCAACATCCGTTCTTTATTTCCCTTAATCTCTAAAAAGGTGGTGTGCTTATTATAAATAGTCACAGATAGTTTGTGCTCCCCTCTTATCGTAAGGGACTTAGTATTTTGATTCAGTTCAAATGTCTTAGAAGCCTTCTGCCAGTTTATCTGGTTGATAGTATATGAGGTACGAGCCCTTAAATGAATGGCCCCCACATATGGGACTGGGTTAAACTCTTTGTCCATGCATAAGAAGTATCCATGCAGCTAAAGCTCACATATCAGATGTTGGGTTATCATGTCATGTGTTCTTAGTATACAGAGGAACTGTACAGAATCCTCAATCTCGTGACTAACCTACTTTTTAATACTTTCCAAACAGAGGAAAAGAAATTGCTCATGAAGGAACAAGGCATAACTATAAGCAGGAGGGTGACATGCCATTACCTGTTGTACCAAGCTGAACATATGTTCTTTGTCTGTCTTCAGTTCCAGCAATTGTCCTTCCAACCTTTCTACTTTGAGTTGCTTCTTTGCATACCTCAGCCGTAATATGTCCACTCATTCTATATACTCAAAGATAGCCTGAGATGATTGTTCTTGGACCCTTTTCACCTCATTCTAGTAGTGGGCCGCAGTGAATTTCCAAGTTTGAATCTTAGTTGTTAAAAATAATTCAACGCCTTTGAACAAATTTTTGATAGAATCTATTTGGGTGGCAATAGAGGTCGTAGGCACATCATCTATCTATGTTGCTGCTTCGGCCACCATAACCTTAGGCTTCTTAGCCCGCCATTTATACTTTCTTACCTACTACTTGAGTTGATGCACCTGTCTTCTCAGCCTTCAAACATCTGTTTTCAAACACATCATGTCACTGAACTATAGATGATATTTTTTTTTAAGGGATGACCTCCTCTGCTTTCAAAATTCTATCCATTCTTGATTAAGAAACAATTCCTCTAGCCTTGAAACTGGTCAAGCAATTGGTGGATTACTTGGAGGAGTATCCATTAGTCCATTTACCAGCCTTTCCTTACTCGATTCCCCTTTCTCGGAAGCATTTGCTTCTTCCTCCTTAATAATCAATTAAGTTGGACCTGCAGCTGGTCCAAAAGGTGGTGGATGACTCGAAGGAGTATCCACTAGTTCATCTATCGGGCTTTCCTTACCTGCTTCCCCTTTCTCAGGATCATTCGTTTCTTCCTCCCTTCTGGACTCTCGGATATCTGTCACCTAAACAACACCTTCTTCATCCATTCACTATTCTCGTTCTCCTGCAAGGTTTTCCTCCTCAATCTGTTCTTTGGAATGGCCTTACTGAGAATCAGCAGCCAGCAAACTAGCAGTGGCTGAACCCTTTATCGAACCTTCAAACTTCAAAATGGGAGGAACAACAGCCTCATTTTCTGAGCATCGGGGAGAACAAGACACTCTCACTCCTCTTGGTATGGTGGAACAAAAAGTAGAATGGAAGATGTTCTCTTGCAGGTCCATATCGTCCCTGTCTATTACCTCGAGTTCCTTCCCTTCATCAGCCACAATTTTTCTCTAGTTCGAGGCTCCTTCTTATGTTTGCTCTTGTCCCATGGTTGACACTGGCTCTTGTGTGGCAGTGTCAACCTCAGGGCTCATTCTTTCCAACTTTTCTGGGACCGGATGGCGTGGTGGTTCTTGTGTGGCACCACCACCCATATCCAACACTTCCTGAATAGGTAATGCTGGCATTTCCTCCCCTTGCACTCCATTAATGAAAGTGGATTCTTGTATCATCGTATCAACTCCATCCATCATGTCCATGATTTCCTCCTCCATTAGTTCCACAGTCAAGGTTGGTTCTTGTGTAACAGCCTCGGCTGTATCACTGACTGTCTCTTCCATTTCAAGTTTTTCTTACTTCGGTTCTTCCTCTTCCATTAGCTCCATAGTCGAGGTTGGTTCTTGTGTAACAGCCTCGGCTGTACCACTGACTGTTTCTTCCACTTCAAGCTCATTTTCTTGCTCTAGTTCTTCCTCTTCCATTTCCATCTCTTCAGGCTCTTCTTGGTCTACATATTCTTCCTCTGTTGGTTCCTCCTCCATTCTCTCCAGCTCTTCTTCTCTAGAAGCTATAGTGGCTGCTACTTCCTCTTTTGTTGATTCCTGAAATATCGCCCAAGGACTTTGAAATCAGGTCAATGCATGCATGACCACTAATCGAACCAATCCGTGATTGGTGATGACTACTAAAATCTGTCGCGAAAACTAAGTAGACTATGCCATCAATTGGAGGCTTTTTAACAAAAAGAATGGCATGTTCAAAGAAAAGACTTCTACCCGTGGAAGCCTAAGATGAGCTAACACGCTGAAATGATACTTGAACATAGTGGTGAATCGTCCTTCACAAGTTATATATTTCATAACAAAACCTGCTACATCACCCCACAGATGCAGCAAGGAATTCTGATCATACCCCCAGCATTTTTGAACAATGCTCTCACCAACCTACAAAAATAATTCTGGGAACTCTTGGAGGGAAGTTATTCATGAAAACTAGCTCCGTCCTTTCTGAGGCAATCCACTTACTTCTGCAATAGCTTCCTCCGTGACAGGGATTTCTATCCCTCTGACCCGAGAGCAGTTCTCATTCAAATTGAGTATGAATTCCACTGTAATCACCTCATCGAATCTTTGCAACCTGTTAAGGTAGACGTCCCAGCCTACATTGACAAAAATCGGCCACACCTCTCTATTGTTGCGAACCAGGTTGGTATCCTCTGGCTCGTGATGCACATCCAACCCACCCATTGCTGTAGAAACAATAACAACACTTGGATGCAGTCGACGATTGGAGAGAGAGTAACAACAACCAAATTAACAGTGATGGTAACAACATGGTGGAACGTGGGGTAAGAGGTAGTGAAAGCACTGGTGATTTTCAAAAGACAGAAAGGATTATGGTGAATCATGGTAAGTGTGATGAAATAATTATGGTAATTAATTTGTATGAATTGGAATAGACTGATTAGTTATCGACTGTACATAACTCAAATTCCAATGCATCAAAATGATTAAACGAAATGATGGGGTTTATGGGTGTACCATTCACACAAGATTTAATAATGATATATGATATGTCATTATTGTGGTTTTTAAATATGTCATCATTCACTTATGACGGCACCCCCCCAACTTAAATGTAGCCATCCACAGCACATAAATGTCTTGTCAATGGAATATTTTAATTGAATCCCTAAAAGTCAATGGAGATGTACCTAGTGACCCACCTGGTGGTGGAGTAATAGTAGCATAACTGGCGGAGTAACAACAACGGTGGAGTAATAGCATCCGACACTTAGAAAAATTTTCAGGAGTAACAACAATGGCGAAGTAACAACATTGGCCGAGTAACATCATCCGACACTTAGAAAATTGTTCAAGTTTAACAATAGTGGCGGAGTAACAACACCGATGGAGTAATAGCTCCGACGGAGTAACAACAGTGGTGGAGTAACAACATCCGACACTTAGAAAATTTCAGGAGTAACAACAGTGGTGGAGTAACAACATCCGACACTTAAAAAATTTCAGGAGTAACAACAGTGGTGGAGTAACAAAATCCGACACTTAGAAAATTGCAGGAGTAACAACTGTGATTGAGTAACAACAGTGACGGAATAACAACCGTGACGGAGTAACAACAATGACGGAGTCACAACAACGGCGGAGTAACAACAACGGCAAAGTAACAGCATCTAACACTCAGAAATTTTTTAGGAGTAACAGCAGTGGCAGAGTAACAACAGCGGTAAAGTAATAGCAGTGGCGGAGTAACAACATCAATTATATCTTGGAAAATTTTGTCAGCTCCTCATCCTCGGATTTCGATCGTACCTCCTGCAAAAACATAAACAAGTAAGTAGTAATAGAATATTATTATTATTATTATTTTAAGAAGAGAATGCAGAGGAAGCATTCTCTGCACCAACAACCATGAAACCATATTTATCAGAGAGATGTTTGATGAAGGCATCCTTAGAAGTTGGATGGTGGTATAATTTCAGATGGTGTCCGTTCACTAAGAAGTAACCACAAGTATCATCTATTGTAACCAATCTGATTGTTCCATTGTCAAACACAACATCCACTTCATAGGGTCCCTTCTAGTGAGTGTGAAGCTTCCCTTTAAAATCTTTAAATTGGGAGTCATAGAGCAACGTCCAATCTCCTTTATGAAACACCTTATTCTTGATAAATTTATTGTGCCATTTCATTCTCTATTGTTGGATAGTAGTAGCGTTTTGGACAGCCATTGAATGAATTTCGTCTAACTCATTTAGTTGTTCCAACCAGTGTTTCTAGGCCTCTGATAAGTCCAATACTACTTCCAAAGCTGTTCTAAGCGTGTTGATCTCAAATTCTATCAGAAACAGGGGGGATTTCCCATAGACTAACTCAAATGGTGAAAACCCAGTTGTGTTCCACCATGTTATCTTGTATTCCCAGAGAGCTTCAGGAACTTTCTAAGACCAATTCCAATGATGGCTTGCTACAGTCTTTGTCATGATATTTTCCAATACCTTGTTTGCACTTTCTACCTGTCCATTCTCCTGGGGGTGGTATGGAGAGGTCACCCTATGTTTGACTCCATATTTCTGCATAAGATTTGCTATCATGTGGGATGTGAAATGTGCCCCTCCATCTGAAACAATCTCCCTTGCAGTACCATACCAAGCAAAAATCTCTTCAAAAAGAAAATCTGAAACCACCTGTTCCATTACTTTCGCAACAACTTTTGCTTCCACCCACTTATTCACATAATTAGTGTAGACCCGAATGTGAACCTTTTGATGAGAAGGTGGGTTAAAATGTCCAACGAAGTCAATTTCCCACTTCTCAAAAGGCTTGAGGACTACCTGGGGCTGTAATGGCATTTCATCCCATTTTCCAAGCTGCCCCATGCGTTGACAACTATTGCATCTTCGGACATAATCTTGAGCGTCCTGAAAAATAGAAGGCCAATAATATCCCATTTGCAACACCTTGTTTCTTGTTCTTTTATCTACAAAATTTCCTCCACAAGGGCCATCATGGGCAGCCTTCAATATCTCATAAATGTCATCCTCAAATACACTGCGCCAAATCTACTGATCAACCCCTGTGTGAAAAAGGTATCCTGCCATCCATGAATATCAGGTACTATGATGAATAATTCTCCATTGTTCCCTATATGACAAGTGACAAGGTACCTTCCCTGTAGCAAGATAGTTAGCAATATCTGCATACCACGGAGTGTTAGCAAAAATTGCAAAAACATGTTCATCTAGAAAACTATCTTTTATGGGTGCACTTTCAAAATTATTATCTAGTCTAGACAGAAAATTAGCAACCACATTATCCTTTCCTGGTTTATATACTATGGTGATGTCAACTTCTTGAAGTAACAATAACCATATTGTAATACGACCAGGAGTAATGGGTTTATTCATCAGATACCTAATTTCTACGTGATCAATGTGTACAAAGGTAGGATACCCAATAATATAATGTCAGAACTTGTTGATGGCGTAGATGATAGCAAGAAATTCTTTTTCAGTCACTGTGTAGTTTAACTCGGTGGGATCCAAGTTCTTACTAACATAGTAAACTGCATATAGAACCTTGTCTACTTGTTGTTCCAAAACTGCCCCAACTACTGTCTGAGAGGCATAATCATGGATATGAAATGGTAATGTCTAGTCTGGCCCTTGAAGGATTAGAGCTCTACAGACAAGTTCCTTTATCTTCACAAAGGCTACATCGCAGTCATTTGTCCACACAAAATTTGCATCTTTTGTCAGCAATTGAAAAAGTGGATGTGCTATCTTACCAAAATTTTCTATAAAGCGCATATAATAACCGGTGCAATCGATAAATATACATACCTATCTCGGTGTTTTGGGTATTGGAAAGTGAAATATTACCTTTACCTTAGTTGGATCCATTCGAATTCCAGCAGCTGAGAACAAATGTCCCAGAACTATTCCTTCCTCCATCATCATGTGGCACTTCACTATACTCAAAGAGACATACATCCGTTTACATCTTTCATGAACCTTTTCCATATTTTCCAACCCTTCTTCAAATGAGTCCCCATATGGAGTAAAATCGTCCATATATATTTCAACACTGTCATCTACCAGATCAGAGAAAATCCCTAAAATTTCCCTTTGGAATGTTGCAGGCACATTACAGAGGCCAAATGGAAGGACTCGATATGCAAAAGTTCCCCAAGGGCACGTGAAAGTGGTTTTATCCTGATCCTCGGGAGCTACCTGGATCTAGTTGTACCCACTAAACCCGTCCAAGAAGGAGAAGAACTTATTCCCAGCCAAAGTATCCAAGACTTGGTCAATGAATGGTAAAGGGAAATGGTCTTTTTGTGTTGCCTTGTTTAATTCTCTGTAATCTACACATATCTACCATTTACCATTTTTCTTGGGAACAATCACCAACAGGGAAACCCATTGGCTATCCGAAATGGGGTAAATAAATCCTACATCTAGCAGCTTTTGAAGTTCTTCCTTGACAATGTTTTTCAGAGTGGGGTTCATTCTCCTCTAGGGCTGTCTCATAGGATGACAATCCTCTTTGATGTATATATGATGGGTACATAGATTGGCAGGAATCCCCTTCATGTCTATATAGTCCCAGGCGAAGGCTTCTTTGTGATTCCGCAAAACATCTAGAAGTTGTTTTGTCTGGGATTCTGACAGATTTGCATTAATATTCAAGGTCTTTCCTCACTCTATTTCTACAGGAATGTTGTCATGGGACATAGTTGTAGGCAGTTCTTCAAATCCATCTATTTTTTCAATACTTTCCTGTGTTTCATCTTAAGACGGATTCTAGAATTCGTTGGTTTGAATCTAAAATAGAATAGGGATCACTAATGAAAGTAGTAATTGTATCATCCTTCATTTCTGTTTTCAGCTGAAGGGCCTTCCCAATAGTAAGAACCGGTCTTAATTCTTCATCTTCAGATTCAGACTCTTCTTTTGGTATAGGTTTCTTACGACAAGATGGTTTCACTAACGGGATAGGTTCTGTAGGGGGTATAACACAAGGTTTTTAGTAACCTGCCCATTTTAGATAACCATATTTCCATAATGACACCTAATATAAGCGTCTGCGGTTGCCAACCATGGTCCTCCTAGAATCAGGGGGTGGCCACCAGCTAGGGACTGTGTTTGCAGCACTAGGAAATCCACATGATAATGCCATGAATCAACTGAGATTGTAATGTCTTCTAACTTTCCTACCGGTTTGATTGTAGATCTATTTGCTAATTCTAACACAATATGTGTATGTTTCAGGTTTCTAAGACCCAATGTATGCATGGTCTCAGCAGTAATGACATTTATAGTGGCACCCAAATCTACCAGTACATTCAGAATTTAAACTCCATTAATTTGTACAGTCAGAATTGGGTTCCCTGGATCCCCATATTTCACAAGCATAGCCTTTCCCAACATAAATTGTGATAACTTTCCCATCACATGAATAGTGAGTGGGTCCCTTGATTTCCTTCTAGGCTTTTTAGGACAATATTCCCTAATAGTTTTTGCATATATAGGTACATCCCGCATAACTTGTAATAGGGGAATCTTAACAAACAAATTTTCTAACTCCCCTAACAAGTCAAACTCAGTGTGAGTGATCTGTTTACTCAAGGCCAAGCTTTCCAAATAGGGCAGGTCAACTCAGTGTTCTTGAGTAATTAGTAGTTGAGGAGGTGTTCGATTGTTACTAACTTGGTTTGATTTCTCTTCAACTGTTTCTGGCTCTTTAACCTCACTGCCAACTTGTTCAATAATAATACGTGAGGGTTGAGCATCGACTACCCACTCGGATCTCAAGTTCATCTCATAAATTTCTGTGGTAGAGATACTGTATGAAGGTAGGTTGAGGGTGTTAGCTTGCTTAGCCTCTTTATTGTTAGGATTCGGATTGGGTTGGATAGGAAGTTGAGGGCGAACAAGCAGATTACCAAGAGGTATGTTGGAGGGAAATTGAAGTTGTTGCTGTGGCATTGACTGGGGAAGCTATCCAAGAGGAGAGGGTCCATGCCAATTTAGGGCCCATGAAGAATTCAAACTATTTTGAGGAGCCCACTATTGCTAGGGTGGAAATTGGTATTGAGGCCACATAGGTGGATAAGGCATGGACTGAGGACACATATTAAAATTGTTAAAATACTAAGATGGATCCTGAAAAATACCTTGATTTACAATTGGTGGCCAACTTTACCATGGATTTTTGGATCCCATGAAATATAGTTGATCCATCTCTTCACCTGTCCCTTAAAAGACCGCCTTCAATCTCGGCAAGGAGGGGCATGAACTTGTTGCATGAATTAGCTCACAGATTGCAGATTCTTCCATGGAGTTCAATGGACCTTCTCTAGGTGGATGTTTCTTTCTACACTTCAGGTAGAATGTAGCCTTAGTCTTTTCCAATTCCATCTATTTCTGTTTTACTTGCACTGTGTCCATCTATGTAGATAGGGTACTCAAGGTATCAGTCCTTAAGTTATCTAGCAGGTTTCCAATTTCTGCTTTCGTGACACCTCCACTAGATACTTTTGTTGATTGAATTCCTTGTTTATTCCTTGCAACTCCCCTCAAGCATTGGATGCACAACTCACATATGGTATCGAAATCCTTGTTTGATATATCTCCCTTTCCCACTATGTTTAACAGTTCTAGAGAGTCTTCTCAAAAAGCTCGAAGAATGATAATTTTCAAAATGTCCTTATCCAGGTTAAAATGACCTAACCTCTGTAGCGTGTACTTAAAACGTTCCACACAATCCTCCATGTTCTCGTCTTCCTTCTGCATGAACTTAAAAAGTTCTTCCTTGATGTTACACAATAATTTGTCACTGCCTTCATCTCAGTCCCTTTATTGTGTCATGTGTCAAATAAACATGTTCATATTAAGAAAATGCTCTCTAATGTTGCCAATTGACCCTCATTTCCTAAGTTTTTTGCCTCGTCGCAGGAATACACTTAATATACGTGATGGACCCCTGTTATAAATTGTCCCATCGCGACCCCATCTCGGGAGTACACATGTTTACCGTGACGATTGGATTCCATGCCCCGACACTAGGCTATTAACTATCTTTAGCGACGGTCGGTCTACATACATTGCTTCCTAGTGATTTCGGTGCTAAGGCTTAGTTCATGACCAACGACGATCTAGATTGCGCAAATTTTTTCCAACAGTCGTCCTTCTGGATGTCTCTAGACCTAGTTGTTGGGTCAGTTTGGGTCACCCTTCCCCCCTCTGGGATGGTAGTTCCATCTTTTGCGCTGCCTTCCTTGAGGATAAGCTCCCTCTCCCTCATTTCATGGAGACTCCTCCTCCTATAAAATCACTCACCATTGCTATGATCTGCTAGTTCTTTTTAGTTGTGCAGTACTGCTGCTGCTTCTGGGTTTGGTAGATAGCTTTGATGTGAGTGTGACAAGTGTGGGATTTCTTAATAGTTTGCAAGAGGTTTTGGAGAGCCCTTATCCTTGTATTAAAGCTTGTGAGTGAGAGAGAGAGATATTGTTGTTTGGGAGACCCATTTTTGAGAGTGAATGATTGAAGAAACATGCTGGCAGGACCCTCCAAGAAGGCTTGTGATGTCAAGACTTGGTTGTAATATTTGCTCTTGATTTATCATTAATACAATCAATGATTATTTCTTATTTCTTGTATGTAATTTACTTGATAGCTCATGACTTTTTGACTTTATGAGTAAATAGATCGTTGTTGTTTCTTGGTTATGTGCTCTGTTGTTTCCTTGTGGTGTTTCAGGTTGATTGCCCATTAAGAAGAAGGAAACGAAATTTGGAGCAGCGCAATGGAACTTCATCAACCACCAGTTTGAGGTAGGCCTCTAACAATGACTATTTAAAGGAATTAATTGTTGTTTCATCCTTGCTATGACTAGACCCACTCTAGGGCTAGAGGGGTTGCCTCTGTCTGCAGAGGGAACGCTTTCCTACTTCACATGTTGGCAACTCCACCGGGGAGCCCTTTGCATGTTTTTTTCTCTTGGTTGCTCTTGTTTTGGTTTTGATTTAGTGTCTCTTGAATTTTGGGGTTAAACTATCAGTCCTTTGGGTTACCTGGGTAAATCTGGGAAGTCCCCTGATTATCTGTAGGGTAGACTAGTCTTTGTTTGGGAGTTTTTGGTTTATCTTTCATTGTTTTTAAGATCATCATGTCGACATCACCTTGTCTCTGTTTTAAAGTTCTGTACGTCGCTGAATCCTGTCGTACAGTCGCGTCGATTCCTAAAATCGGCCCGTCATGGAAGAGGCGTGTACTCTCGCAACGACGTCACATTGTTGCTACGACTAGTGGTTGATTGTCCCTAGTTGCTGGTGTTATGCTCGCGACGATTCCTGTAGAGTTGTTTTTTCAATTCTACCTCCTGAATTCACCAGTCCTGTTGATCCCCTGTTACCTTTCTCTTGCCCATTAGTTTGTTTTTAATTTCTTATGGTTAAGGTACTGTCTCTTTGGTTTCATTGAGTGAATCTTGTATTTTTGGCTTTGTGACCTAGTTTTTTCAAATTTGTTTGAATTACTTGACTTGGTTACCTGTTTGCCCAAGGTTCATCTGCAACCTTCTTGTTGATTTGTTTGAGGCTTCTTCATTGCTTGTTTCTTGCTGGTTGATTTTTAGTGATAATTATTGAACCAATCTTTGATATTGATTCGATTTCTTTTCACTACCAAACATAGATCACAATTGTTTGGATTGACTAGTTTCACACTTGCTTGTTTGTTTCTCTAAATTCAAAACAATCAAAATCAAAAGACTGCATTCATTTAGTATACGAAAGTGAAAGTGTATTTGCATTTTGAGTTTTCATGTTTGAGAAATTGGAAAGAAAATTTAAAATCTATCATCAGTAGTATCCATGCACTATAGGATTGATGTGTTTGTGCATTGTGTCTCTTAGCTGATCTTGGTTTTTCTTGGTTTGGGAATGATCTCTCTACCCTCCTATAGGTAGGTGTTCATTGAAATAAAAGATGCTTTACTCATTCTAGCTGCATCCTAGGTTTTTTATATACATACGGTAAGGCTTGGAAACTGAAACATAATTCAAGATCAACTCTAAAATGAACTGAATGAACTTAACAACGCATTGGAACATAATGCACATTATTTAGAGGTCTAGGCTAGAGACGTGCTCCGGCGTCGTTAAGCCTAGTCACTATTATTTTCACTTATGGTTGGGTGATTTCTCCTTCTGTGACTCAATAGCGGTCTAGTACGGAATCGTGCTCCCAATACCATCGAGTATATGTTAGGAGACCCCACTAGGTTCTCATCCTATATCCTTAGGAAGTCGTGTCTGCCACCTTGCAAACCGTAATGCACCAAACACATCATTCGGGAAGATTGACTACCGTATGGAAAGTCCTTGGTTTTCATATGATCGCTAAGGTGTATATGCAGTTTTACAGGTTGTTTGGTAAACCTTTTGCCTAGTTTCTCCAGAGTAGTCACTTTCGTTCCTTTTCGGACTCCTTAAAAGAAAAGGTCCATCTGAGCACTTGTCCTTTCAGGCTCATTAAATATTCAAAGGCGACTAGAGTCATCTTTTCGTCCTTTTCTTGACTCTTTAAAGATGAAAAGGTCAAGTTCTATTCCTGTGTCTTAAAATTTATTCGGCCACGTTCACACTTACCCTGTTAGATCTTGTTGCATTTTAGTTTGCGTAGGGTTGTCTTCCTTACTCGATTAGTTTTCCCTAGGGTTTTTGAGTTAAATCATCCTGGCGGAATCACCGATCCCGTCTCCTGTTCCAAGCGACCAAGGATCTCCATCTTCTGTCGCTCCTGAGGTACCAGTTGTTAGTGATACTCTTCCTGTCATTCCAAGTATCCAACCACTTAACTCTCATGCTCTGGAAGATGAGTCTTATGATATTCATTGGAACCCCGTCTGGGAGCCTTCCGAAGAAGACTTTCCCCTTACTCCTCCTGGTGTTTCGGTCCCAATGTCTTCTTTTGACATGGATGAAACGAACCCCGTCACGAGTGAAGAGACCTTTATGGCAAGTGGTGAAATCCCTATACCTATGGAAACTTCACCCTTCTGTATCACTCCTCTTGGTATTGCGTTGCCTTTGTGCTATAATACTTTGGTGGATATCGTAGGTTCTAGGTCTCCCCTTAAAAGTTCCATGTGGTCTCGTACTGTCACTCTGACTTCGGGACCTTTTATGCCCTAGATTCACAATGTAACTGTCACGTCTATCCCAACCATTCCAACCATTTGTGTGGCTTCCCCAACCCCCGTCGTTAGTTTCATCACTGCATCTTCGGTTGTGACCACTGTCACTGGACCTTCAACTGGTCCTCCAAATAGTGGCTGTTCGGCATCCACATCTGGGGTTGTTGACCCCAGCCTTAGTGCCCCACCTTCTTGTGGTTCCATTCCAGTGGGGGGGCATATGATCAATACCTCCAAGCTCTTCAGAATCCAGATCCAAAAAATCCATTTCATTATTATGATTCTCGAGGAGCCCATATTTACCACCCTGGACACATAGCATCTCAACCTGCGATTGAGGTTTCAGTTCCGTTATCTGTCGCTTGGGGTACCACTGCTTATCATGGTGGCCAAGTGCAGTCTACAAATTTCCAAGGTCCACCCTATCAAGGTTAACCATCTTATGGACAACCATCTTACGGATAGTTGTACTATGGGCAACCTTATCCATGGCAACCTGTCAGCCCGCAAGGACAACCCATTCAAGGACAACCTTTGGCCTTCAGTGGGTCTTGTTTCACATACTTCAGGCAACCTTCTGGTAACCCAGGACAACCTTACATCCACCAAGGCCAACCTGGTACCCAGCAAGGTCACCCTTCTGGACAAGTTGGTTAGCCTCAAATTCAACAAGGCCAACCAATTGTTCAGCCTACTCAACCATCTGTTCAGTCCAGACAACCTTCGATTGTGCAAGGTTAACCCAATACACAGCACGTTCAAACTTTTGGGCATCAATACTAGCATCGTGGTGCATGAAATACCTACATATCCAGGTGCCAAACCTGTTCGACAACCTCTATGCCTCGTGCACCCCCGAAAGGCTGTAGCTATTAAAGCGAAAGTCGAAAAGCTTCTTAAGGTTGGATTTATCTACCCTATCCCGCTCAAAAATTGGGTTTCTAATATTGTCCGTGTGACTAAGAAATAGAGCACTATTAGGGTATGTGTTGATTATTGCGACATTAGTTGTGCCTGTCCCAAAGACAACTACCCTACACCTTTCATTGACCAGCTCATTGATGAGTGTGTTGGGAGTGAGATATCTTCATTCATGGATGGCTTTTCTGGTTATAACCAGATTAATATCTCACCTGCGGATCAACACAAGACTGATTTTATCTATCCGTGGGGCACTTTCGCTTATAAAAATCTCCCTTTCGATCGAAAAATGCCAATACTACCTTCTAGTGCGCAATGTCTTATGGGTTTCATGACATTCGACACATTGTGTAGCCTTACCTGGATGACCTTCCGGCTCATTCAGCGAAACACCAAGACCATCCACACCACCTTCGCGAAATTTTTCTTCGCTATCAACACTATCGTATCCGTCTTAATCTACATAAGTGTGTCTTCTGCGTGGAATCTGGAAGACTTCTCGAGTTTGTCGTCTCCCAGGAGGGTATCCATCTAGATCCCCTTCAAGTTGAAGCCATCCTGAATCTCCCTCCCCCTGCTTCCTTACAGGAATTGCAGAGTTTGCAGGGAAAAGCAAATTTTCTATGCCATTTCATTCCGAATTATGCTGAAGTGGCCAAAGGATATACGTAGTTATTAAAGCGAGATACCTCTTTTCTCTGGGATACTGTTGCACAAGAGTCATTCGAGCAGCTCAAGGCCCTCCTTGTTTCTGCTACATTGTTACATCCGCCTGATTATCACTGTGACTACACTCTTTATTTAGCCATCGCCGATGGCACCATCGGCATGGTTCTCATCCAAGACAATGATGATAGTACTAAGCATGTTGTTTATTATCTTAGTCGCAATTTACTTGATACGGAAACTCGATATGCCTATGTCGAGAAGTTGGCATTGGCCGCCGTTTATGCTGTCCAACGTTTCTGCCACTATATATTATTGCACACCACGATGGTGATTTATGATTGCAACCCAATGACGTACATCTTGTCACGTCAGTTACTGGGGGGAAAGTACTCAAAATGGATTGTCATCCTTCAAGAGTTTGACTTGGAGTTTACTACAGCCAAGTCTAAGAAGTCCCTCATTTTCGCTGAGGTGCTTTGCTCCCTACCATCTGCTACCATGCACTCTCAGTTAGAGGACCATATCTCGGATGAATCTCTGTTCTTTATTAGCACCCTTGATACTTGGTACGGGAATATTATTGTCTACCTTTAGACATCCTCCTTTTGTCCAGATTTGTCCAAGGATGCTCGATGATGTATTTGCCATCATTCTCCACCTTATCGCATTATTGGGGACACCTTGTACTGTCTCGGCGCTGACTCTATTCTCCGCCATTGTTTGACGTTCGAGGAAGCCGATCAAGTTCTAAATGATTGCCACTCTGGTGCCTGTGGAGGTCATATGTCTGCATATGCTACTGCTCAGAAGATCCTCTGTGCTGGTTATTTTTGGCTGTCTATTTTTAAGGATTGCATTCTTGTCATCTACTCTTGTCATGAGTTTCAAATCTACCAACGGAAGATGCGCACACCCCCTGCTCCTCTACACCCTGTCATTACCGTCGGCCCTTTTGCCAAATGGGGCACTGATTATATGACCTGTAACCCTCGCTCGATCGAGGGGCATGGGTATATCATCGTTGCTGTCGATTATTTCACAAAATGGGCCAAGGCAATGCCTACGCTATCTAATGATGGTCAGAGAGTGGTGCAATTTTTATTCAATCATGTCATTTCATGATTCAGAGTCCCTCAGGCTATCGTCATTAATCATGAAAAAGATTTTCGTAATCATATGATGACTGAGTTAACAACCCAGCTGGGCTTGCGGCATGATAGCTCAACATCGTACTATCCTTAGGCCAATGGCCACGTAGAAGCTGTCAACAAAGTTTTGGTCACAATGCTTCAATGCACCATTAGCATGCACAAGTCTAACTGGCATGTGATGTTGTTTTCTGCCTTATGGGCCAACTGTACTTCAATGAAGGATGCCATCGGGTTCACCCCGTTCCAATGGGTTTACGGTCTGGAGGCTACCCTTCCAATTGACTGTGAGATCCCTTCTCTTAAATTAGCCATCAAATTGCTCCCAAACACTACTTCGGTAGAAGAACAGCTTCTTTACCTAGAGTGGTTAGATGAGACCCGTCGACTAGACTCTCTAGCCATTGAAGCACAGAAGAAGAGAGTGAAAACTCACTTCGACCAAGCTGTCAATCCTCATTCTTTCGTTGAAGGAGACAGAGTCCTGCTCTAAGATCAAGTAAATGATAAGTTGGGGGCAGGAAAATTCAAGCCTGTGTGGCATGGGCCTTACATTGTGAAACGTGTTTTGCAAAAAGGGTCCTATGAGCTGATTGATTATGAAGGAAACCCTCTAGATAGGCCCAGAAATGGGATTTAACTGAAAAAATACTATGCATGACTTTTGTGCATCTGATTTGTACATACGTGTGTTTTCAGCAGGTGTGTTGTTAGCGTGTGTTTTCATGTTTGGCTTGGTGTGTAGGCATAATTACCGCTTATTGTGTCTTTTTGCTTCTTGTGTAGATGTCTGGTACACCTTACGTTGGTTTCGCTGATGGTACCTACCGCAGTACCCAAAACCTTTCTTCTGCGACGTGGGTGATCTACAATCCTCACAGTGAGTTAGTAGACCTTCAATGTGTTTGTCTGGTTTGCACCACAAACAATGTCGCTGAATATAGCGCTGTTATTGAATTACTGACCGAGGCTGTCAACCTCGATATTTGTGCATTGCTTATGAATCTGGATTCTCAACTTGTTGTCCACCAGCTTAACGGGTGTTATTCCGTCAGAGACTATCAGATTTTAAGGTTGTATTTACATGTTAAATTATTGGAAAGGAATTTTGATTTTATTACTTATCAACACATTCCAAGAAGATTAAACACATTAAATGATGATTAGCAAATCATGTATTAGACAGAAATTTACGCAACATGTAATCAAAATATTGTATAGAAGCATTCAAAACACAATAATGAACCATAGATAACATGTATATATATATATATCATGTGGTGCATCGAGGCGCTCAAAAAATAAGTCTATATGTCAAAAATAGAGTCTGTGCTCTGCATACATCCGAGAGGCATGTCTCTCAAAAAATCAATAGGAAGTAAAACCTAGGTATCTACTGCGGTGGGTTCTGCTCTCTATAGTAGACCATTACTCTTGCGACTCATCTCAAGAGCTTATGCACCCTAGGTGGCACCCCCACTGTATGTCTCTGGTACTCTACAGGGACTTCCTCGATCCCACTATAATCTGGGATCCCGTCCGTCAAGCCCTCAAGGTTACCGGCTATCTTCTCCACTGCATTGCCACCAAGACAAACTAGGGCTAGCTCCATGTTTCCCTGTGGGTCCCTCCGTGCCTCGGGAGCTAGTCCTACTAGCCTCTCTAGTCCCACATCTGCAAGTAACATAAGAGACATTATTAAGACATATGCATGATAAAATCCAAAAAACATCATAAAAATCAAAACATAAATAGTGTGGTGTTTCGATCAAGTGTTTACCTCCCTCGTCCCACTGCTCGCCCACAGGAAGCAGCATGTCGGGGTCTCCATGAAAATCTATGCCTGCATATGGCTAGTCCTTGACTATGACCTTTTACCGATCTAACCACTCTCGAAACAGCATCCCCCATGATACCGTCGGCCACCACCCCCTCGCGGCATGACATGTGCCCAGTGGGTGATGCAGGTCTTTTGTGGCCTAAGCACATACAAGTCCATGTCTTGTAGCTAAAGAACCAGTACCCACTCCAGCATGAGCGGGATCATGATAGATCCATACCTGAACTGTTTCGCCTGCCGTGCCGGCACCTCGTCAGTTATCTCTTCATGTTAACAGCTACTGCCTCGGCCCAGTTATACATGGTCGGGTTAAGGCACTCGAGAGATAACTGGAGGTGGGTCTTTGTTGCCTCATGGTTGGCTTGGGAGCCTATTGTACTCGTCAACATGAATAGTACAAAGCGAAGAGTCAAGTCTTCCACTGTCAGGATTTGTAATTTTCTGCTAGTGGCTGATTTGCATGCCCTTGGGCACACCCGTGCTATTAGCATGTCCAAGGTCTCGCCCTGCACTCGTTGGCCCTCTAAGAACACCCTCTTGCTACGGCGAGATAATCCAGTCAAAAAATATATATCCGTGGCATCAAATTCAATGTCTTTGCCCCGGATGACAAACTTCCCGTCCATTGGGTTCCAGGAGCGGATTAACAGCTCTAGTAAGTCAAGTTGTGCTCGAAGATGTGGAGTGAGGAAGAATTTTAGCAATCCGCACTTGAGTAAGGCTCTTTGGCACCTAACATCATTAAAAGCTTGTTCATCATTGTCATCATGAGTTCTCTCTTGCCACACAAAAGCCATTTTGTCCTGTGTCAAAGGAAAAATTGATTAGGACACTTTTCATGAGCTTAAACACATAAATTACAAAAAAAAATGACTTTACCGCACCATCGCGGCTATTTTTCAAATAGAAGTGATGACTCGAGGTCAGTCGTTCATTTTTTCGGCGACCATTGTGGGATTACATCTATATCCCGCGATGATCCCGATGGTAGCCAGTGTTAACAATCTCGATCGTCGCTAACTTGAGCAGATCTTCCGTCACGACCGAGAGGTGAATTTAGGTTTCAAAATCCATCCAAAAACCACCTATCTACCACCAAATTGCATGAAAACATCTATGAAATCGAGCACAAGGGAGAGATTACTTACTTGGTAAAGGCCTTGGGTGAAGTTGTTAATCGTCGGTGCTAGAATCAAGCTCATGATCTCGCTCAATTTTGCACACCAAAATGCCAAGGTAAAACTCACAATGGTAAATGGTAAAAAAAAAACTTACCATACCCCCTTTTATAGTGTTTTAAAAAAAAAAAATTAAAATATTACACTATATGGTTTGGGTTTTTTCCATTTATTTTAGGGTTTTCGTCAGGCTGTGTCATGCGGAAAGAGTCGATTTTGCGGACAAAACCAACCTCCCTAGAAGCTTAAGGCTTTCTAGTGACAAACAAGACAATTAAGAACAATCCTTCTCTAAATATGCATTTACCATATAAGAAATCAAGTGTTTAGATCCTACCTGTAACCCAACGCTGTTGTAGTAGTCCAGCCTCGTCGATCCGGATGAGCTCCTCCTTCTCTTCGAAACCTGCATTCACTAACAATCAAACGATTAAATAGCACCTGAATATCTCATAAAACAAAACATATTTAACATACAGAGCAAGGAGTATATGAAACAACTCATAAATAACAAATTGTTGAGAAGAATGGACTTATTTGTATTAACAGGAAACAAAAGAAACCATTACAACCTGAGCCTTGGTGTTGTGCAAGTCCCTCCCAGGGTCCAGCAAAAGTTTTCCTTTACTTTGATCAGCTCACCCACTTCCAAATGAAACAATAAAGGATGGGAATCTCTCCTCACAAGCTTCTACAAGGAAGTCCTAATTCCAGCAGCATCTACCCTTAGGAATGTTCAGCTTTCAACCTCCCCTCCTTCTGGCCCAATGCCTGTATTTATAGTGCTCTAGAGGAAGTTAATCAAGTCCACCATCAATGGGATAAGCCCCTCTTTGGATGGGTTAGCTCCCCTCTTGATGGGATAAGTTCCTCTTTCATAGGGATACATGAACCATCTGGAGGCGCTCAATACACATCAAACAAGCTTCTAGAATGCTCTAGAAATGACCACAAGTAACTTTTTTAAGATGAAACTCGTGCCTTTTGACCTTTACAGGGGTACGCACCCACCCTTTTACATACAGAGCGTACAAGTACGCAGGTATTGTGAACTTGGGTTGCGTACATGCAGGTAAGGCTGAGAGAATCTGCGTACCCAGAGTTATATGACTTTTGAAGGACTTTCTCTCTTTCTTGGAGTTTGACATGAAAAGCAGAGGCATGAGACTTGCCAAGGAGGATAGTATGACCGTTGATGGAGCCATACTAACTGCAAATAGTCATGGTGACATTTCTTAGTGTAACAGATTGCCCCCTAAAGTGAGAAGCCTGAAGTAGATTAGGGTTTTATATCATCTAGGAAGGGCAAAGTCCTTTATCATTTCAAGGATTATCTTGTGGAGAGCCCGGTCAGAACCTGCAAATATTCAACACAAAATACATATATAAGATCATATCATCGCTGAGGTAGGCATTCCCATACTCAGATTGAAAACTTTAACTAACAATCTAACTACTGCTCTGATACAGGAATGATTTTACAGTACATCACAATCATAGACACATGTAGACACAGTATGGACGCAGCCATCTGTTTATGATTAGTCTAATATATAATGAATACAAAACTCCTCGCAGCCTGGATGGTGGAAACTAGATCCAGGGTCTTCATTTCTACTTCCCGAATTGGTACGATTCTATCCATGCGAATAAATGAGTTGATGTCGAACATGGTAGAAACCACTTGATTACCAGTCAATGATGTAAATTGTTAACAAGTGTGAGAGAAACCACCAGTGATGTCAATGGTTCTCAAAGTACCCAGTACAATCCATGAGATGTGAGTGAATGTGTTGATGTCAAACATGTCACGGAATCCTTCGATCGAAAGTCAATGATGTAAACTGTCGTCAAAGGCGAGAAACCTGCCATTGATGCATGAAGACTTCAAGGTACTGACGATTTCTAAGTCATCTCTCTAGATAATGTGCTGATGTCGATAGAAAGCGACCAGTTGCAGGCAAGCCCACAACACGAAATCATAGTTCAAGTTGAAGAAATGTTGTTGTAAGGACTGACTTAGGGATGGTCAAAATGGATGACAAGTATTTTGCATATGAATGGTTTATTTGCAGAGACCTCTTGAACACATAACGACATGACAGATGGCTTGGCAACGATTGACCCAAAATTAATACCCAGAAACGGTTGACTTTCAAAGTGGTTTAATCAAATTTAAGACAAAAAATTTCCCAACCCAGGTGAATGAAAAGTGTCGTGTTCAAGAGTGGTAATAAGGTTTTTTCTGTGACAAAGGATAACAAATAGGCTCATTCTTCTCTCTTTTCCCCCACCATTTCTGGCAAGTACCTCTTTATTTTTTACAAGC
Source organism: Pinus tabuliformis (assembly GCA_031772625.1). Taxonomy (NCBI): domain Eukaryota; kingdom Viridiplantae; phylum Streptophyta; class Pinopsida; order Pinales; family Pinaceae; genus Pinus; species Pinus tabuliformis. The sequence continues at coordinate 993,768,485 of CM062806.1, read as the reverse complement.
TTGAGGAGGATAACATATGCTTGATTATAAGCTCATCCTTCGAATGAGTCCAACTTAGTTTTGATTCGAACCCTAAGAAGGAGTGGTCCGTTCCTGTTTGTAATCGAACAGGTCCTTTATTGTGAAATTTTAACGAGTCCAGTATAGGAGAAACTCAGCGTTTTTCAATTTTAGAGAGTCTGAAAAAACTAAAGAAGACTCCAGGGTTGAACTTTTTCGTAAATTTGTGTCTCCCAAGCCCGAAAAAGTATAAAATAATACTTGAGAGAACCGCTTGATCTTGCGACCAAGGAGTACTTTCATGATTAGTGCCTCTGACCTGAAAAGTAAAAAGCGATCAAGGACACGTCGTTTTATTTCCAGTATCGAGTTTGAAACGACAAAAACCCGACAATCTTTTCCTGTTTTTACGGTCAGAAAAGGGCTATAAGGGGACCGTCTTTTAATTCCGTTTTAACGAGTGTAAAAGAAACGCTCGGCAATCTTTTCATGTTTTAGGAGTCAGAAAATGGCTTAAAAGATGACTCTAATGTTTTGGTTCGTGAAAAATGATAATTTTCCCTAAAAGTCCTTTTGTCCTGCACAAAAACAACACATTACTCATACCTGTTTAAGATAGGCAAAAATACATTGAAAAATATCCTTCCATGGTGAAAAATAAACAAACTTAGCATTCATTTATCCAAAAAAACCTATAAAAAGACCTTTTACCATGTCATTTTTACCATTTTACTGTTGAGGGAGAGAAAAGGGCTTTTGGCAAGAAACTTCCCATGGACTTTGTGGAGAATCCGACCATCAGAATCGAGCGCCATCTCTTTCAGGTATTTCACAACATCCTCCTCTTTGTTTTCATCCGTTTAGAATTTCATTTTAGGCCCTAGCTTGATTTTTTGGGGGCTTTGGGGTTTCAAGATCCGCTTTTCGGGGTACACAGGTGCCCCATGGGTGACCTGCGTACCCCGACATTTTCTCCATTGGGAAAATGGCAGGTGTACGCAACCTACCTTCAGAGCAGTTGCGTACCCACGCTCTGTTTCTGAACGTGGGCTGCGTACTCCGCGCAAAGCATTTTTAAACCCCCAAACCTCAAATTTGAACCATTAATTTTTGATTTAGTGAATTCTAATGGATGTTTTCTGGTGTGTAGATTGCCCACCATGCTTGATTGGCGCAAAAGAGAACACGAAGATGTCGATTTGGCCGCAAAAGATCATCAACCTTCCATTGATGCTTTGAAGGCATGCGGTCTCTACAAATACTGGGCCATACCTGGCATGAGGGCCCAGGTGCGATTCTTAGAGTGGCTGGTTGAAAGGTGGAATGTTCAGGATCAATGTTTTTACACCGGAGGGCACCAGCTCGAGATAGAGCCCTCAGACATATATTTTCTCACTGGTTTGCCTAATAGGGGTGAGCAACTGTCTCTGTTTGGGACTAGGCCGGGTGGCCAATCCCTTGCTAGTCTCCAGCTAGAGTGGTGCAATAATCAGAACCAGGAGAAAGGGATAGAAATCAAATACATATCCCTACCTGAACTTATGGTAATTGCCTTTACAGTTACCAGACTCTGCGGCGTAGCCGCTTTGCACATTGCCACCAGGTCCCAAATGCGGATGGCGATTGATTGCTTCCGAGGCCCCATTTTCAACTGGTGCGACGCTGTGTTGGCCAATATGAAGGGCCAACTGACTAGGGCAAAGAACGGGCAATTAAAGACCTTTGGGTATGGGCCTTTAGTTGTGAGCTTTGCACTAGAGAGAGTTCCGATGCTAATCCCACAGCATCTCACTGTTGCAGTTGGGCCTCCTCGGGAGCCTAAGTTAATGCGCTGGGTTGCGGTGATGGCCCGACATCCTGATGAGGGAGTGGGAGTTGTCCGATTTCCTGCGGGTTACTTTCACTGGTTGGAGGAACAGGTCTTTGCGATCCAGGATTTTCCTTATGCCGGAGTGGATTTTCATGGTGATCCGGACATGGTTCTTCCACAGGGAGAACAATGGGACGACAGAGGTACTTCATTTTTCACAAGTTTTAAAATTATTTATATTTTTTTTTTGTTTTTATATCGTCTCAAAACTGACAGTGACAATTTTCAAAATGCAGATGTAGGTCCACAGCGTCCGGCCAATCTCCAGCCATTCGAGAGGAGAGTACCAGTTGCACCAGCACCAGCCCCACAGGATGCGGCCATAGAGACCTTAGCCGAGTTGGAACAGGATCTAGAGCGTTTTACGGCGGACATACCAGAGACGACTATAGACGATATTCCTATCCGACTTCAGCGCTATGTGGTCGCAGTCCCAGGACTTTTTAGGAGGTTCTTGTGTAGGGTAGCGCGTGCAGTGGTGTCGTATAGAGAGCACCACCAGTGATTGGCTAGTCACTTTTTGTAGACACATGTGACATTTTTGGTTTTTTGTACTTATCATTTTTGCCGATCATAAGGTGTTTTTCAACCTATGATCGAAGACGATGTATATTTTGACACACTCCTATCTATATATATCATTATTACCGACTTATCTTGTTAAACATGTGTGATGAAATGTTTTTAAATTTACATGCATGATTATTGCAAATGTCTGTCTAACATTCGAGAAGCAATTGCATCTGCTAATGTATTTAATGACCTTGGAATATGCTGATATTCAATGTAATCAAATTCACGTTCCAAGAGGCGCACTCTCAAAAACAACCTTAATAACACTGGATTTCTAATGGCATATACTCTATTAAGCTGTAATACAACGAGTTCAGAATCTAACCTCACTATCAAACTCCGAATCCCAAACGAAATAGATTCAGATAATAACTCAATCACTGCACTGTATTATGCAATGTTGTTTGTTGTTTGACCGAGGCTCACCCCATACATAGAAACTAACTCGTCAGAGGGCGAATAGATAACCCAAGCTGCGGAAGAAATATTCCGTGTACTACGACAAGCACCATCAACGAATCCAATGTACGTTTGGAGAGGCGTCGACATCTGCAATATCAAGAGTAAAACCAAGATAAGCCAGAATAACGACGAAAAACACACTCTCTAAGCTAAGCACACTGTCTACACTAACAAACACACCAGCTAGAAAGAAAAAACTAACCTAACTAAATCTCCATACCCATCATTTAAGCATAATACCTCTTTAGGTAAAGTCCATTTCTGGGCTTACCCAAAGAGTCCCCATCAAAATCTACTAGCTCATAGGCCCCTTTTGCTAGCTTTCGCTTGACAATGTAGGGCCCATGCCACATAGGAACGAATTTTCCAGCACCTAATTTATCGTTAGCTTGATCATATAATAGCACTAGGTCTCCTTCCAAAAAAATTCGAGGGGTCACGTTGCGATCATACTGAGCTTTCATCCATTTTGCGTGAGTCTCGATTGCCAATGCAGCATCACGTCGAGTCTCATCTAATTGAGCTAAGTATAATAGACGCTTCTCCTCTTCGGAAGTAGCTGGAAGTAATTCGACAGCCATTTGAAGTGACAGGATTTCGCATTCAATGGGCAACACTGCTTCCAAACCATAAACTAGTTGGAAAGGAGTGAACCCTGTTGATGTTTTCACTGAGGTTCGGTACGCCCAAAGCACGGAAAATAACATGTTGTGCCAATTCGACCGATGAATACCAATGATTCGTCGGATCATGATAACTAAAACTTTGTTAATAGACTCAACCAGGCCATTGGCTTGTGGATAATAAGGAGTTGAGCTATCATGACGCAAACCAAGTTGGCCTGTAAGTTCTGTCATCATAATGTTTCGAAAATGGCGCCCATGGTCAGTGATTATCGCTTGTGGGACACCAAACCTAGCAATAATGTGATTGAATACGAAAATCGCAGCTGTCTTGCCGTCTGCCTCGAATGTAGGCATCGCCTCGGCCCACTTAGTAAAATAATCAACTGCAAGGATGATATACGCATGCCCCCGGCCGAGTCAGGGTTACATGTAATAAAATCGATACCCCATTTAGCAAAAGGACCAACGGCAATTATAGGGTGGAGAGGAGCAGGTGGTGCGCGCATCTTGCGATCAAACACTTGACAGTTGTGGCATTTTCGGACCGCAATGATACAATCTTTAAACATGGACGGCCAGAAGTAGCCAGCACGCAACACCTTCTGGGCTGTTGCATACCCAGACATATGACCGCCACACACTCCAGAGTGACAGTCATTCAAAACCCTTTCAGCTTCCTCATGAGTTAAGCAACGACGAAAAACCAAGTCCGCCCCGCGACGATAAAGAGTATCTCCAATAATTTTGTACTGTTGGGACTGGAATCAAATTTTTCGACGTTCCGACTTTGAAAGTTCGGGCCGAAAGGATTGGGTTTGGAGATAGACAATTATATCCCCATACCACGGATCTAAAGTGCTGATGAGAAACAAAGATTCATCCGCAATGGGTTCCTCTGCCATAGTTTCTGTGTCTGCACGCGGGAAATCACACAACAATTCCGCAAAAACTAAAGATTTCTTAGACTTAGACTTTTCAAATTCTAAGTCGAACTCCTGCAGGATAATGATCCATTTAGAGTACTTGCCCCCTAGCAATTGTTTAGTCAAAATGTAGATCATAGGGTTGCAATCCGAAATAACTATAGTTTTACGGAGAAGAATGTAGTGACGAAAACGTTGGACAGCTTGAACAGCTGCCAAGGCCAATTTCTCCACATGTGAATATTTGAGCTCAGTGGGATTTAATGTCCTACTAAGATAATATATCACATGTTCCGTTCCGAATTCATCTTCCTGTACTAAGACCATTCCAATGGTGGAATGAGCGGCGGCGAGGTACAAAAAGTAATCCTGGTTGTAGTTGGGAGGATGCAGCAACGGTGCATGGGTCAATGCGTGCTTTAGCGCATCAAAAGATTTCTGAGCTATCTCATCCCAGGAGAATTGATCATTTTGTTCCAACAACCGGGTAAAACCCTTGGTAATCTCGGCGTAGTTAGGAATGAATCGGCGTAAAAAGTTTGCCTTCCCTTGCAAACTTTGGAGTTGGCGAAGACTCGAAGGAGGAGGCAATTTGATGATAGCTTCTACCTTCGAGGGATCGACGCGAATGCCGGATTTGGAAACTACAAACCCCAACAATCGTCCCACTTCTTTGCAGAAGACACATTTGTGTGGGTTCAACCGTATACGATAATTCCTGCACCTCATAAAAATTGCTCGTAAATGGACAAGGTGATCAGCTCGATGTAAGGAGTGAGCGGGCAAATCATCGAGATACGGTTGCACAATGTGCTTGATGTCATGAAATGCATAAGACATCGCCCTTTGAAAAGTGGCTCCAGCATTCTTAAGCCCAAAAGGTAATTTTCAATAAGCAAATGTCCCCCATGGACAAATGAAAGCTGTTTTTGGTTGACCGGCAGGTAGAATATTGATTTGATTGTAACCGGAAAAACCGTCCATAAAGGAAAATATTTCACTGTCGGCACAATCATCAATTATTTGATCGATATAGGGCGTGGGATAGTTGTCTTTTGGACAAGCACGATTAATATCCCTATAGTCGATGCATATTCTTATTGTTCCTTGTTTCTTTTTAACCAGAACAATATTCGATACCCAATCCGTTAACGGGATCAGATAAATGAAACCTGCTTTCAACAGCTTCTCAACTTCTGCTTTAATTGCAGCTGCTTTTCGAGGGTGTATCTGACGCAGACGTTGCCGAATGGGTTTAGCGTCCAGGTAAGTCTTGATCTCATGAACAACAATGGAGGGATCAATTCCTGGCATTTCCTCATAGGACCAGGCAAACACGTCGCGGAATTCTTGAAATAGGGCCTTGTATGTTTCAATTTCGTCATCTGTACACGAGGCACCTATATGAATGTTCTCAACAATTCCAGCTTTGACTGAAATGTCAATGGCAATAGTTTGGGAAATGTTTCCCAAATTCAACTCTGAATCAGGATGTTTCATGGGATTCTGAGCGTCCTTGACATATTCAGCCGTAAATATTGATGAAAAATCATTTTCAAAGCCATCACCCTCAGGTAAAAACGAAGATCTATGATGGAGATCTTCCCATGGTAGATCGTCTACACTTAGGATTTCGCGAAGTTGCTCGTCAGATGACACGACTTCGGGAAACGCTATCCATTCTGAGGTTGATGTGAAAAGTGATTCCTCACGGACCACATTCATTTGGTCGATTTGGGTTGAACGCGGGTCGGTAAAAGACTGCACGGCTTCATAAGCAATTTCATATGGACTCAAAGGCATAGCATCACTGAATGAGTCTATCTCAGATTCAGATGGGACAATCCAAGGATCATCGTAAATAATAGTATCTGATGTAATCATATGAATGAATGCAAATGAAGGATCTGCATTGATTGGAGGAAAAGGAAAAGTTCCCAGTAAACCGGAATCTTTAACTAATCCTACGCCAACATCCTTATAAGGGATAGTCGTTTTACCGACATGCTGGATACTCTCTGAAGGGGCTGGGTCAGATGAAAAGTAAGCCAGCTGGTCTATTGTCACGATCTTGCCATTATGTGGAAACTTTATAACTCTGAAGACCAACGAAACGACCGCTGTCATAGTGTAAGACCAACTGCGACCCAAAAGAAGGTTGTAGTCTAGAGGGGCATCAACCACCTCCACATCCAGACTAACGGTTTTTCCTTCAACCCCTATAGGCAAATCCTGTAAAATGCCAAACAGATGGAACCCACGGCCATCAAAGGCCTTAAGAATTGTCAGGGATTGGTTCAGCGAAGGAGAACCAAGCGATCTCCAACAATGAATCGACATAATACACGTGGAAGCTCCCTCATCAATTACAGTCCGATGAATAGGCTTGTTTTTTACTATCACTGGAATCTGGAAAGCCATCTGATGAGGGAGACGCGGTGTACTATTTTCCAAATCAAAGATTATTAGGTTCGGGTCCTGAACATCAACAGCCCCTATAGTCGACAAAAGTAATTTTCGTTGTGCTGGGCATGATTGCAGCACTTCTAAAGCCGACATTGCTGAGGGTGAAACAGCCAAATCCTCAACAATGTTGTAATTCTGGGCCGCTCTCGCATGTGGATTGAAAGCAGACCGTCGAAGTACACCCTTGGCGGGTGGTTTGATTACTAAGTCAGGGTTAGGTTTCTCGATCTGTAGTGGATCGGAACCGGGAGCTGAGGTTGATGGATTTGATTGAGAAGATTCTGCTTCTTTCGATCCATCAACAGGACTTTTACTACCATAATCGTGTGATCGAGTCGCAATCCGTACATGAGACATCATCAATATGGGTTCTTCACTGGCACTCGAGGAAGAACCTCTCATCTTACTCTCCTGCTTTGGAAATGGATCTTTCAAAACAGAAGGAGTTGGGGAACCCTTGACGATTTTCACAACCTCGGCCCGATGAGGGCAATCTCTTGTAAAATGATCCTCTTCACAAATAAGACAAGGATATCGAGGTTTGCGCTTTTCGTCATTGGTTTCAAACTTTTCTTTTTTCTCTTTTGGAGCCTTGTCTGCTTTATCCTTCTTCTTGCCTTTCTTTTTCCCACCGTTTTTTGATTTAGCCGTAGATGACTCTACAGTGTGAATATCAGCGGAAATTTCAGGAGAAGATTCTCCTGTCGGGGAGTCTGGTAAGGTTATGATGGGCGAAGAATTCTTTGAAGACTTCTTCTTGCTTTTAGTATTTACCGTACCAATCATGCCATCAGCAGCATGAGACCCCGAAGGAGCAGCAGCAATTTGATTTTACTTTGGAAGATCTGGGATCTTTTCGTGTAACGTACCCGACTGAGTATAAACTAAGTCAAGGTACTGCGCTTGAGCAATCACTTGCTCTTCAGTAACTACTCCGGCCTTAGCTACGTCTTCAGTAATCTTCGGTAATAATGATTTAACAAACCATTCAGCTAAGATTTGGTCTGGGATAAAAACTTTCACTAATCTCCTTCGACGTCTCCATTCATGTATATGATCGGAAATATAAGTGGACGTTGACTGTTTTAATGAAGTTAAGAGCTCGGTGCCATTATCATATCTGACCGGCAACTGAAAATGAGTTAAGAATGATGTAGCTAACTGACTAAAATTGTAAAAAGAGGCCCGTGGTAGCTCAATGTACTACTTGGCCGCGAGACCAATGAGCGTACGCTGAAAAAGACGTAAACGGATGGAATCATCCGAGATGGAATTTGAGGCACACCAGAGGTGGTAAGTCATCACGTAATTTGACGGATCCTCTCTAGACTTACCTTCGAACTTGGGTATGTCACTGGGCAACTTATTTGGCATTGGCGGCCAGAACGGAAGATAATTTATTGGATCGTTCGTTAGGCGCGTCAAGTCTGGTAAATTCAAAGTTGCGATAAACGGAAATTGCCGATTAGGATCCCTAAAACTCTGGGTCACAAGACCAGTCCCAGGAGGAGGATATCCAGGATAACTTGGAACAGGAATCGCATTCGGGATATTGTATCCTCCCGGAAAACCAGGATTAACCGGACCGTACTGGGGTTGTTGAGGTTGTTGATAAGTGTACCCAGGATACGGTTGATACTGGTAAACCGGTTGTTGGACAGCAGGCCCGTATTGGTACTGTCCCTGGTACGGTTGATAAGCGAATTGAGGTTGACTAGTGACAACCGTACTTAAACTAGGTTGTCCTACAGGCATCTGAACCGTAGTTTGAATCGTAGATCCAGACAATGGTAAAGATGTCTGAGGAGTAGTTGTAGAGACAGTAGAAACCGGAGCTGTCGATACTCCAGAGGTAAGTGTGGTGGAAGGAACAGATGTTGCGGTAGTTGCAGTAGTCATTTGAGATGGAGTACTAGGTGCAATTGGCGACTGAGTAACTACCGAAGGTACAGAAGTTTGAACATTAGACTGGACTAGTTGCTGGGATGGACCAGCAACTAAGGGTTGTCCAGTTTGAGATGACAACTGTACGTTTGGCTGCAATATCTGTTGAACTTGTGATGGATCCCACACTATGTTCATTCCGGGGTATTGACCCATGACAGGTTGAGGATACTGAGATCCGTAACCGGATTGAGGGTAGGATTGATAATTGAAAGGTACATTTCCCGTACCTTGAACATAAGATTGACCTTGAGGTGGTTGATAACCTTGACTCGAGTATTGACCTTGAGGTTGATAACCTTGAGGTAAATACTGATACTGGGGTTGACCTTGAGCTATGAATTGATACTGAGGTTGACCTTGGGGTACATATTGAGGCTGGGGTTGAAGGAATGTATTGTACTATGGGTACATACTGTCCTTGAGGTTGCCCCCCAGACGCAATTTGTGTACCTTGAGGTTGCCCCCTAGGCATTAATTGAGGCTGCCCCCCAGGCGGTAATTGGCCACCTTGAGGTTGAGAACCGGGAACTGAACCTGACATCATGTAAATGTCCCCTACACCCAACGGTTTGTTACCATTGTTTCCAGCTAATAACCCATGTTCAATGGGTTGAGGAGATGCTCCCGCAAAAGTACCAGAAAGTGACTGATACCCGGAGGGAACAGAAGGACCGTGGTACAAGAAAGATTCAGGAGTTTGAGTGAACACGGACGACTGACCAGACATATTTACAGGAGTATAAATACCTCCAGGTGGAAAAGGAGTACGAGGTGGAGAAAAACTTATCCCTGAGTTGTCTAAATAATTGGTTAACGAAAGGTACCATGTAGTACTTCTAGGAGGACTGTAAAAGATAGATTCATGCTCCCTTAGATCAATAGTAGGTTGATCTTCAAGGATAGACACGCCAAATTCTTCCTCTGGAGCAAGTTCTTCAATGGCGATCAAACCAGCAGGAAGATTTTTAGTGATAACTCTTTCTACCCTGGGTGAATCAGGTGCACTAGAAGTTGGAGTAACAGGTTCAGATATTTCAGGTTCTTCACCTATATCACTAGTAGATGAAAAACTACTAGCAAGCTCGGAAACTGCAACAGCTTCAGGATTATAACCTATTTCTAGACCTTGGTAATCTGGATGGACTACCAACAACGATTCTCCTTCTTCAGGTGAACCTACTTTACTGCCACTAGGAGTTACAAGGACTTTCAAACCTTCCTAATGACCCAGAACCTCTTCAGGAGGCTCGCCCCGAAGTCTATGGGACTTCCTCAAAAAATTGGCCACGGTAACAATCTCAGGAGACTTTCCCCGAAGTCTACAGGACTGTCTCGGTAATTCAGCCACAGCTAAAAACTTTTAACTACTGCACACGCAAACAAAGTAAAATCTCAAAGCAAACCACCTAAAGTCTCTAAAGAACCAAACAAATTTGAATCACACGCCTAAAGAATCTAGGGCATCAAACCATGCACAAACAGTAGCCTTCTAGACCGAAAACACTAGTTGGAGATGAAACCCAACATCGTCGAATTTAGTACAGAAGTGGTGGGCGAAACAGTTACCCCAGCAACCTGCTTAATGAATAGACCAGCACAAGTTCCTCCACTTTAACCGCCTTGAGTGAAGTGAACGCCCCGGAAAATCCAAGTGAGTCTAGCCGACGTCTGCTCCAGGTACAGTGGGATCTTCCCTCCACCGTCACCTCGGGTAGAATCCTAAAGATAATGGTCACTAAGGTTACCAACAGCAACAATTATACCTGGGGGAACAGTCTACGACCCGATAGCACACAAGGGCAGAGTAACAAGCTCAATCCCCTTGTTGGATCCTTGACAATAATCCAAGGTTTACCGACAAGTGACCTCAGGCTCCTCGACAATAATCCGAGGTTTACCATTTGTAATACGTGTGTATCTGGCGTCTTTCCCAATGAAGGAGGATTGATCCCCTCACTAGTTCGGACACGGTCTCGTGCTTCTCCTTTAAGAGGAGCTTTCCCAGAGTACAAATGAAATAGTTGGATTTATCCTACCACAAGATAAGCTACTTGTTTGGTTTTGCTATCTTGGAGAGTTAATTACTCTCCTACTCCAAGACACTAGCCTGATCTATATTGGTGTTTTAGAGCCCTAGTAAATAAAAGTTACTAAGTTGATTTTACTTTAAGCATTAATTTTTTATGGCTTTTCTTTAAGACAAAAGGTAGCGGAGATGAAACTGATGGTGTGTAGACTCGACTGAAATCCACTAAAAAGATTCACTTAGGATGATTTAAACTAATTTTTCTTTTTCAATGAATTCCCTAGCTAAGAGAGTTGGAGAATGCAAAATTGATATAAAGACAACTTTCTTGGCAATGAAAATCAAAGAAACAAACTCTTTATCTTTTCAAAACATACAACAGATGACCACTAATCACTTCACGAAAATTACTTTTTCTTTCAAAGACTCAAATGCTACCAAAGTAAACTTTCCTTCAAAAGATATTTTTTGTATTTTTCATAATTAATAAAGCATGTAAAACTTACTTTAACAAAAATCAAAGTTAAAAAAGCTATGGCAATCAAATCAATTCAAAGGCAAATCTAGAGAAATGCACCTAAAGACTAAATCTAACGAGGCAAAAGCCTACTAAAGATGATTCCTGGATGTTTTACTCAGTCAAAATGTAACTAAGGACTAGTTAATGCAGAACCAAAAACCAGTCAAACACAAAAATCAAAATCTTTTGTTCTTTTTCTCAAGAATAAAATTCAAAGTTCAATCAACAAACCTTTCCGAGATTTGGCAAAGAGAAGACACAAAGGTAGGTTTCTCACAAGGGTGGATTCTATGAAAGGCTCGACTCCTAAGAGGACTGAACAAAACAAGGTAGATCCAAAGTTTGACAACCTCTAATGCCAAAGTCACTACAGGACCAGTGCAAAAATCAAACCCTAGGGCAAAATCTCTATGAATTTCACTAAAACTCTCGACACTGACGAAACAAGCTTAGGTGAAGATTGATGGAAGATAACCAGTGGTTCTGGGCAGAAAAAACAAATTAAAAGCAAAATCTAAGAGGCAAAAAAGGAGAAAATTGGAATTTTCTTAATTTTGACAGGGTACGCAGGCGACCTGTTTGCACAAGTGCGTGTACGCTCTGTGCACAAAGCTGTAGTGCGTATAGGTATGCACTGTGCTCAATGCAGAGGCTGCGTACTTCTAGCAAAACAAAGAAAAACTAAAATCTAATTTAACCCTAAGCTAGCCCACCCAAAAACACAGTCAGACAGCCAAAAACCAGAAAACAAACGACTTTTCTCAAATCAAAATTTCATACAAAGGAAAAATCATTCACATCAATGGAGTCCCCAGTGGAGTCGCCATTTTGTCATGCGGAAAGAGTCGATTTTGCGGACAAAACCAACCTCCCTAGAAGCTTAAGGCTTTCTAGTGACAAACAAGACAATTAAGAACAATCCTTCTCTAAATATGCATTTACCATATAAGAAATCAAGTGTTTAGATCCTACCTGTAACCCAACACTGTTGTAGTAGTCTAGCCTCGTCGATCAGGATGAGCTCCTCCTTCTCTTCGAAACCTGCATTCACTAACAATCAAACGATTAAATAGCACCTGAATATCTCATAAAACAAAACATATTTAACATACAGACCAAGGAGTATATGAAACAACTCATAAATAACAAATTGTTGAGAAGAATGGACTTATTTGTATTAACAGGAAACAAAAGAAACCATTACAACCTGAGCCTTGGTGTTGTGCAGGTCCCTCCCAGGGTCCAGCAAGAGTTTTCCTTTACTTTGATCAGCTCACCCACTTCCAAATGAAACAAGAAAGGATGGGAATCTCTCCTCACAAGCTTCTACAAGGAAGTCCTAATTCCAGCAGCATCTACCCTTAGGAATGTTCAACTTTCAACCTCCCTCCTTCTAGCCCAATGCCTGTATTTATAGTGCTCTAGAGGAAGTTAATCAGGTCCACCATCAATGGGATAAGCCCCTCTTTGGATGGGTTAGCTCCCCTCTTGATGGGATAAGTTCCTCTTTCATAGGGATACATGAACCATCTGGAGGCGCTCAATACACGTCAAACAAGCTTCTAGAATGCTCTAGAAATGACCACAAGTAACTTTTTTAAGATGAAACTCGCGCCTTTTGACCTTTACAGGGGTACGCACCCACCCTTTTACATACAGAGCGTACAAGTACGCAGGTATTGTGAACTTGGGTTGCGTACACGCAGGTAAGGCTGAGAGAATCTGCGTACCCAGAGTTATATGACTTTTGAAGGACTTTCTCTCTTTCTTGGAGTTTGACATGAAAAGTAGAGGCATAAGACTTGCCAAGGAGGATAGTATGACCGTTGATGGAGCCATACTAACTGGAAATAGTCATGGTGACATTTTTTAGTGTAACAGGGTGTTGAGTTTTTGACCTTGTATCCACACATATACTGTTTTTATGTCGAATGGGTCTTATGTTGAAGTGTTTTGTACAGAACTACAGGTGGTAGGTACATGACATGATCTGTATACACTTGGTCCATATTTTGTAAGAATTCCTCTTTCACGCTCTTTTCTGACTTACTAGACAAAAATATTGCCGAGTTTTCCCTTTTGACTCGTTAAATGGTGATCTGGATTTAAGCAGGAACGCAATAGATTACAGAGATAACCATAAATACAGAGATGCGATAACCATAAAAATAGAGATGCAGCGGAAATAATACTTCATTTCATTAATGGAGAACACTGAAATATTCTTACAAATAGAAATAACCCAGCTAGGGCGATGGCAGCTTATCTCTGAGAAGAGATGTGTCTGCTACATGCCTCTGAACTGTTTCGAACTGTCTTTACAATGAGGCTCGAAGGCCTATTTATTATTGAGAAACAATGGAAAACCCTTCACATTCCAAAACCTAACCCTAGAAGATGAAACGCCAAATTGTGGGCCCCGTTTTGGGGTGAGTTGGACAGCCAACTTCCCGGGGTCGCAAATTGGTCGTCTTATCTCCGTTTGACGTGCATGATAGCCCGTTGGAAAGATCTCTCTGAGGAATACGACGAAAAAGATGATTTTTATCACAAAAATCGCTTGGCGGTGGATTTCCCAAAAAACGTCGTTTAGGGCCTCAAAACGGCTCCGGAAGTTTAGGACCCGAAAAACTGCTAAAAATAGTAAACTGCACTATAATTAAGGAAAGTGAAAAACTGAAAGAGAGAGTTGTGGGGGTCCAAATGGCATAGGTGGGTAGCCACCAACATCCACCTGGATCAAATGGAATAAAAGCCGGTCCACTTTGAGCTCTTTTTTGACTGTATAAATGTGAAAAGATCGTCGGACCTTTGTCGTTTTAGGTTCAATACTGGTTACGAAATGACATGTCTTCGATCTCTTTTCTACTTTTTTGGATCAAGACCACTAATTACGAAAAGTACTCCTTGATCGTAATGGTCAAGCGGTTCTCTCGAGTATTATTTTATACTTTTTCGGGCTCGAGAGACACAAATGTACGAAAAAGGACCCCCCTGGAGTTTTCTTTTCCGTGTCTTTTTCAAACTCTCTAAACATGAAAAAGACTCCGAGTTTTTCCTATGTTGGACTTGTTAAACTCTGACGACATTGGACTTGTCACCATGACGAGACTCGAGCTTCTCCTCCGTAGGGCTTGTTAAACTATCACTAGGTTGGATTCATCCGAAGGATGAACTTATATTACAAGCTTTCAAGCTTGTTTCCAAAAATAATTGAGGTACTTGCCAGCAATGGTGGGGGGAAATTTGGAAGTCATCATTGGTTACCTGCGGTAGCTAGTCACTCTTGAACATCAACACTTTTGCTTCTTGTTGGGTTGGGATATCCATACATCGTCATTTGGCCTTCAGGGGTTTTGGGTTGCCATTTCACCTCATTCCATCTGATCCATGTTGTCTCCATCAAGCCTCCGATCCCTTGGTACCTAAGTGCCGCCACCTCTCGAAATCGTGTCGCCGACATGTTCAAGAGTAAAATCCTTCTGCAGTTCACACCCTTACCTCCTCCTCTAATACTCTGTTTCACCATCTACCACTTGTTCACCTCCTCTGATACTCTGTTTCACCATCTACTACTTGTTCATTATCTCATGTTGTTGATGAGAGAAACATTATGGCCCTCCTACACATATCGTCTCCTGTCGATGCCAGCTCATTATCCGGGAGATTGGTCTAGAGATTCCCTTTTAGTACCTTAGAGCTTGCATGCCTCAATGGCAAGTTCTTTGCGCCTAACGATAGACTTTCATCATTGGTCGTCGATTGGGTGATTCTACAAGTGCTCGACTTCAACTCATTTTTCGCACTTAGTGGATTGTACTGGACAGTACCTTGAGCGCCATTGGCATTATTGGTGGCTTCTCCTATGCTTGTTAATGGTTTTCATCATTGACCGGTAATCAAGCGACGTTCTATCATGCTTGACTTCAGCACATCTGTTCGCATGCTAGAATTTGTACTATGATCGGTTGGGTTTCAAGACCCTGAACTAAGATTACATATGCTCGGGCTGCGTGGATTGGTTCGTGATTACATACATGACTCTGTGATGGATGTCTATGACCATACCTGAGTCTTCATGGATTGCTGCGACAATACCTTTATCATTATCATGGTCTTATTAGTTGGGTGGCTGCATCCATACCACAGACCAAGTTTGTATGTCTTTTGGATGGCTGCACCCATGCCTAGACTACATGTATGTCACTATCAGAGATATCAGTTGTGCTTGCGCCTGCAGGTTCTTCTAGGAGGTGTTCCAGTTTAGACAATTTTGTAAAGCATTTCACCCCTCCCACTCTCTCTGGCTTCATGCTTTAGGGGGCATCTGTTACATAGTAATTTGTCACTGTCTTCATCCCAGTCCCTCTACTGTGTCATGTGTCAAATAAACATGCTCATATTAAGCAAATGCTCTCTAATGTTGCCAATTGACCCTCATTTCCTAAGTTTTCTACCTCATCGCAGGAATACACTTAATATACATGATGGACCCCTATCATAAACTATCCCATCGCGACCCTGCCATAGGAATACACTTGTTTCCCATGATGGTCAGATTTTAAGCCTCGGCACTAGGCTATTAACTATATTTAGCGACGGTCGGTTTACATACATTACTTCCTGGTGATGTCAGTGCTAAGGCTTAGTTCACGACCAACAATGATCTAGATTGGGCGAATTTGTTCCAACAGTCATCCTTCTGGATGTCTCTGGACCTGGTTGTTGGGTCAGTTTGGGTCGCCCTTCCCTCTCTGGGATGGTACTTCCATCTTTTGTGCTACCTTCCTTGAGGATAAGCTCCCTCTCCCTCATTTCATGGAGACTCATCCTCCTATAAAATCACTCACCATTGCTATGATCTGCTAGTTCTTTTTGGTTGTGCAGTACTGCTGCTGCTTTTGAGTTTGGTAGATAGCTTTGGTGTGAGTGTGACAAGTGTGAGATTGCTTAATAGTTTGCAAGAGGTTGTGGAGTGCCCTTAACCTTGTATTGAAGCTTGTGAGTGAGAGGGAGAGAGAAATTGTTGTTTGGGAGACCCATCTTTGAGAGTGAATGCTTGAAGAAACATGTTGGTAGGACCCTCTGAGAAGGCTTGGGATGTCAAGACTTGGTTGTAAGCTTTACTCTTGATTTATCATTAATACAATCAATGATGATTTCCTATGTCTTGTATGTAATTTACTTTATAGCTCATGACTTCTTGACTTTATGAGTAAATAGATCGTTGTTGTTTCTCGGTTACGTGCTCTATTGTTTCCTTGTGGTGTTTTAGGTTGATTTCCCATTAAGGAGAAGGAAATGGAATCTAGAGTAATGCAACAGAAATTCATCAACCACCGGTTTGAGGTAGGCCTCCAACAATGACTATTTAAGGGAATTAATTGTTGTTTTGTCCTCGCTATGACTAGACCCACTCTAGGGCTAGAGGGGTTGCCTCTATCCGCAGAGGGAACACTTTCCTACTTCACACTTAATGTCCCAAGATTTGTAGTATTCCTTATACTTCTCTAGAAAAGAGGTTCTCATCTCATCCCACATGGAGATAGTATTTCCTCCTAGACCCATAAACCATTGCAGGGTTGTCCCTTTTAATGTAGCACGAAAGATTTTCAGTTTCTGTGCATCGGTTATGTAGTCATATCCCCAACACACAATATCAAATTCAAAAAGGAACATGTTGGGGTCTTCAGAAGTCAACCCTTGAAAGCTAGATAAAGTTTTCAAAGGAATGGGGTTCGTTGGTGCGCTAGTCCCAAGATCCCCAATATGGAAGTCAATAGTAGAGGTTGTGGGTGCCATGAATATCCTCCAATAATCATTGGGATTTTCAGCAAGTTTTGCGGGGAATGATGAAGGGGGTCTTGTCACGGAAGTTTAAGTTTCTTTAACAGCACTTCCCTTATCCCGCGGTGATATGAATACCCTTACAACTCCTTTCTCCCTGCCACATTAGCTTGATTCCTCAGACCCCTTCCTTGAAACTTCTCCTTCCCTACTGGAATGGGTTGGTTCCTCAGATCTTCTGCTTGCAACTTCTTCTTCCTCTATTACCAGCAGTGCTATTCCTTCACCAGGTACACGGTTGCATACTTCTTCTACCGCTGGAATGGTTTGCTACGTTAAATCAACATGAGGTACTATAGATAGCACTGGATGCTTAACAGATTGTCCTTCTGATTTCGTTCGAGTCCCCACCCTCACAGCAGCATGAGAAGATGTGTTTGGCTTAGCTCTTGTGATGATTTGTTGGATGTAAGTGTTCCTTCCCAAATCTTGTCCTCCTTTCTTCGGAGATTTTCCCCTGCCCCTTTTATTCAAATCTCCGTTCATGCAAATTGGTAAGAGGGAAACATCTAAATTAAATCACTATGCTTAGGACTTGGAGGAAGGTGTCAAAAGATCATTCCCTCCCTAGGACGATAGGTTGGATTTTAACAGACAAGAAAAGGAAAAAACTGAAAGGAATTCTAGGGCTCAGGACCCAGAGCAAGGTGTCAAAGGACCATTCCCTCCCCAAGGCAAGAGATTAGGCAAGAAAAGAAAATGCATGAAAGAAAACCTAAGGCTCAGGACCTGGAGAAGGGTGTCAAAAGACCATGCCCTCCCTAGGGCGAGAGATTGGGTTTTAACAACTCATAAAAATTTAGAACAATTAACCAAAGCAAGCGACTAAGCCCAAAAACAATAAAAAGCAACAGAAATCAAAATACTAAGCTCAAGACTTAGAGCAGGGTAGCACTTCCCTCCCTAAGACGAGAGATTGATCCTTTGGTCAATGCAGATCATGTCTTGCACCTTGTTAGCCTTCCCCAGAAATGGCGCCAAAATGTTGGTGTCCGAGTGTGAATAAACTATTCCACCCTTTTCCACATTAATTCATCAATCCGAGTGCATACAATTTTCAAGGTAACGCACAAGGTATATGCAGGGGCAAGATTACAATCTAACATAAACCACAGATTCACAGCTAAAGAATTAATGCATGATTGTAATGGTAATTAGAAATAAAATGAAAAACTTAAAAATGCATCCACGACAATTGATTAAAGAGTTGTAACAGCAATAAGGAATTAGCACACAACAACAGAAACAACACACAAAAATAAAATATGCAACACATGATCAGAAGTGTGGGCCTATCTCTCTGATTACAGTTGCGTTAACTCATATCTAAGAAGAGAATGACAAACTTGCTCTCATTCAATTAATATATAAGAAAATGTTACAATGTTTTTCTCTGCACTACTACTACCTCGCACTGGAATAAAACCACCTTTTATACAAATATATGGGAAAGACATATTCCACAAATATGGCAACTAAGGCCCAAAAATATACAACTATTAGAGAAACAACTAATTGCTGAGAGAGAGAGAACAATAAAGATCTAAAATAAGCCTGGGAGTAGCTGATAGTTGGTTATGTTGTTGCAGCGTTGCCAAACAACTGATGTAAACATGGGACTTCTACTGCGAGCTGTGAATGCGATACCTATTCACCGAAATCTGTAGAAATAGAAAAGTTTAGTAGTTCGCATAGGCAAAACCCTGTGACCTTACTTCATCAATTAAATATTCCAAGAGACATTAGAAGTGAGGGATACCTTGTAAGTTTATCACAATTAATGCATATCATTGGTGCAAAAAGGATGAAAGGATAGGTGAAAATGTAAGGAAAAGATAGGTAGATTTGGTGCCCAACACTTCCCCTAACTCACAAACATATCACCATCACCCTGCCATACTTCTAACCAATTGAAGTAATGTATCAATCCCATGTCCTTCATCTCAAATTCTATTGCAAGGTCCTCCTTACACGACCAAATCAACTACTCATCTCCTCTAAGTATCAAGTCATCAACATACAATGCCAATATAAGCAACTTGTCATATACCACAATCTGACAGAGTTTGGCATCTCTTCACTTTTGGTGAATCCCAATCCATGGAGATATGCATAAGTCTGAGTTAACCATGCTCAGGGTGCTTGTTTGAGACCATACAAGGTTTTTTTGAGTCTACACACATCTCCTAGTCATATGTTTCAAATCCCTTTGTCTACTTTATGTAAATTTCTTCCTTAAGAAAACCATCGAGAAAGGTCCTCTGCACATCCATCTGGTGGATCTTCCACCCCATCTGTGTAGCTAATGCTAGAATAGTTATGATCGAGGAATATCTTTCCACTGGTGCAAATGTTTCCTCATAGTCCACTCCCTCTACCTAAGAGAAGCCTTTGGCCACAAATCTAGCATTGTACTTCTCAATGTTCCCATCAGTTCCATGATTCACTTTGTAGATCCATTTGGAACCAACTACTGACTTGTTCTCTTGCCTCGACACCACCTCCCATACATTTTTCTTCATGATGGATTCATACTCCTCCACCATGGCATCAACCCACATTGGTTGAGAAACTGCTTCCTCAAATGAAGAAGGCTCTGACTCAATGAGCTATGTAATGAGAACCATATACCCAATGTTCTTGTCTATTGACCTCCTCTTATTGTGCTAAGATGAACAAGATCCCACATTCTCTCATACATCCTACACCCATGTGTCAGCTTCTCTGGTTTTCTTCCTCCACTCTACGAAAGATTCTGGTTGAGTGGATCCCTCCACTCGGCCTCTTTTTTACTCCTCTACATGTGGCTTCTCCAAAACCTCCTAAATATCTACATGAGGCTCCTCCTTAGGAACTATAAGCTCCTCCTATGGCAGGATACTCAATTCTCACTCTAGAGAGCATCTCATAGCCTTCTCCTGATCAAATTTGATAAATCTCCCCATTACTATCACCCTGGGTGATGACAAAGACACCTTATAGTTATGTGGTGTCTCTGTGTATCCTACAAAGATTCCAATCTCAACTGCATGCTAAAGTTTCTTCCTTATATCCTTGGAGACATGAAAATACACAATAGCTCCAAAAAATCTGAAATGAGATACATATGACTTCCTCCCATAGAAAGCTTCGGTTGTGATCATGCCAAGTATTCTATGAGGACTCTGGTTCTGCAAATAAATTGAGTTGTTGCATGCTTGTTCCCATAGGCGTAATGGAAGCCCTTGATCATGCAACATGTCTCTTTCTACTCCCACTATTCTTTTGTTATTCCTTTCAACCACCCCATTTTGTTGTGGGTTATGGAGTGTTATCAATTCTCTTATAATGCCCTCTTTGGTACAAAAGTTCTTAAAGGTGCTAGATACATATTCTCCTCCATTATCACTTCTCAAGGCTTTCAATTTTTGACCAGTATCATTTTAAACCAATGCTTTGAATTCAACAAATTTTTAGAAAACTTTATCCTTATTCCACATGAAGAAGATCTAACATTTTCTTGAAAATCCAACAATAAAAATAACATAATACTTGTGTTTTGTTGTATAGGTTGTAGAAAATGGTCCACATACATTAGCGTGGACTCACTCCAAGATTACTCCAGCTCTATTATCTCAGCCCTCAAAGGTAGATTTGACATATTTCCCCAATGTGCATCCCTTGTAGACATCATGTTGGTCAAGGGTGCATTTTGAGAGTGATGGTAATCTTATGCACGATTTTTAAGGCCCTATGGTGTAAGTGTTCCATGTGTCTATGCCAGAGTTCTCCAACATCCCAACTCTACACTTATCCTACCTTGCTACTTAGTATAGCGTAAGCTTCCACCTCAATTTTGTATAGGTTCTTCACACAAACTCCAATCGGTTTCACTTTCCTGGTAGCTACATGTCTCAAAAAATATTTCCCCTTACTGGAAACAACATCATAGCCATGATCCTCCAATACAACTATAGAGATCAAGTTCTTGTTCATCCCATGTACATACATGATATCTTACAAATGAAGATGGGAGTGTGAATCCCTCTTAAAGGTTATAGTACCAATTCCTTTAGTACTCTACCACCCATCATCCCCAAGTTCTATGTGCATATGGAGATCCTTCTCCTCTAGGCTAGTGAAGAATTCTTTACATCATGTCATATGGAATGAGGCACCTAAAAATAGATACCACACACTCTGCATTATAGTGTTTTCCATACATGCAATCAGGGTGAAGTCTAATTCGAATTGTGAGGCAAGTGCTTCACCTATTGATCCTCTTGAAGGATTCTTGTTAGAATTATTGTGTGAAAACTTTGTTGGATAGTGCCTAAATTCATGATAGTGAAAACATTTTATCTTTCTCAAGTCCTTGTTCTTTCCATTGTTCTAGCTAGTCTCCAGTTTGCTTTGGGCCTCCTTTCCCTTTCCCTTATTTCCCTTTCCAACCAAGGAAAAATTCTCTTCCTCCTCAGATTTGGATGTTACTCCATCTCTAGTGTTCCATTGAATTTCTTCCTGCACCAAATCGGATTGAAGTCTCTCCCAATTTTGTAATTTTTCCCTCCCATTTACAAAGTTCCAATAGCTATGCCATGATTTTAGAAGGCCTATAAGGGCTAGCATCAATAGTTCCAAAGAGGGAAAATTTTCTTTAACTCATCCAAGCTCATCTCAACATTGAGTGAACCCGGAGAGTAATGTGTAATGGTTTCTCCTTTCTGCAATCAGATATTTCTAAGCTTTATCCCTCAATTTTAGTATGATTGGTGTGTTAAGATTCAAGGTAACTTTTCCTACCCCTAATATTAATTTTTAACTTGAGGAGGTGGAGGATTTTGACGCTGACATATTATGTTCTTCTAAGCAATGTGAGTAGGCCTTTTACTTATATGTTCTAGGTAAAGCAATTTTTTTATATGTTGTTAGATATGATCCATGAGGAAGGTAGGTGAAGTATAAATAATTGTGGTTGGATCAATATATTATTTTGCAGCCATATTTTAGAGTGGAATATTTGGAGGAATCAACTTTATGTGTCATTTTTACTACTTCCCCTACCTTGAAAATTTCCAGAGAAAATATTTAGGATCCATCTTGAGGCCTTAAATGCCCACATATTTTGGTCTTAACCTTATTATGGATCTATATTCCATAATTCAAATACCTATTGATATCGAAAAATTTCCCAACAATAGTTTATGACTCTTTGGTATGAGGTCTGAACTGGACCTCACAAAATTTGGTATGAAAGGACCATTCAAATTTTGGCTCAGCTCCCATGCTTCATTTTGTGTAAGTACTATGAGATGTGTGTGATCATTACAATGATGCGGGTGCACCTATGAGGCTAGTATCTATACTGAATGCAAGAATGAAAAAATTCTAACCTATTTAAAGGGGGAAATTGATGAGAAAATTTGAGGTGATGAGTAGAAAATTACTTATATCCACACTTAAGGTTTGTTTTATTATAAACCTGGAAGGCATTGCACACTTAGCTTATCAAAACATGACATAGAATAGTCATTTACCAAACCAATAAGTACCCAATGTATAAGGCAACCAAACTGAAACCAAGTACAAGGGATGATACTTCCCAAGGATCAAATGTGCAATTTTTCTTCTCCAACAAGTCCTTATTAAGTACCTTTTGAATCTAAAATCCATTCTAGGTGGCTGTTAATTTAATCAACTAGTAATTGACAAGAACGTTAAGAGTATCTAGCCTATCCATTGGTTCTCGTAGTTCATTCTTTACCTCTTTAAATGTGACAATTTCCTACTCAAGTATAAAGGATAACTCATATGTATTTTGTTTCTTATTATGTTATTATGACTTCTCTACCTATTCTCAAAATACAAGACATTCTTCTAGTTTAGGTTCATTCTAGGATTATTTTGAGAATCTTCCACCCCATAAGTTTGGTTTGGCCTTGATTCTAGGAAATCAATACTACATCTTGCAAGGCTTTCAATTATACTACATTATTACTATTATATCCCACAAAACATATATAAATGCAGAAATGGGATCCCAAATTATCCATGAAGATACACCCATATCCCATCTTGTTTGGGTTACCTTTTCAAGCACCTTAAAAAAATGAGCTTTAGAAAATTAAGGGGAGGAGGAATCCAACAATTCAGGAGATCCTTCTCCTCTAGGCTTAGCTAGAATCAGACAATTCAGGATAATAGTTAATAGATGGATAAAAAAGTGTCAAACCATATTGAAATCAGAACATCTTTGAAGTCCCAAGTTCTAGGTTGGGTGGTAATCAATCAATCCCTTAATATCAATGCAATTCATAAAATATTAAAATAGGGGTAACTAGTGGTTTGCTTAAATTTCAAACAAAAGAAATAGTGAAACATGTCATTCAAAGTTGTAGAGTTTGTTGAGTGTTGTTGGCATGGACCACTTTAGAATAAGAAAACTTCATGCTTGCTTAGCTAAGCTATAACGTGACAATTTCAAAGGTTTTCTTACATTTCAAACAGAGGAAACAATTAAACATGTATTTGTAGGTTTTAACCCCATACAGAAATTACCTACATATGAATTCTAAAACACAGAAAATAAACAATGTGAGAGAATAACAAATAAAACACATATACAGAGAGATTTCCCCCGGATCCCAAAACTGGGACTAGCAGCTTGATTTTTCATTATATTCCTTTCAATGTTACAATACATATTTATACATGCCAAAGCATCCAATACCATGGACTAAAAACCATTGCGTCCAAAACCATGTGCAAAAATCATGCACAAAACCATAGGTAGGTCCGCCCAACCTAATATAGGGTCCAACTACGTGGGCTAGTCATGGAAAGAATAACACAACCCAACATTCTCCCACTTGTTTTTTTTTCACAGGGGGGCACAAGAGAGCTTAGTCATTTTTCTAGCCTTGCAATGCCCATTGTTCTTCTACACCAAGAGGACTTCTCAGAGCTCACAGATTTTGTCAATGCATCTGCACTATTCTTCAAAGTGTCCACCTTTACCAGCAACACCTTTTTGTCTTCTATCATATCCCTCACAAAGTGATATTCAACATCAATGTGCTTTGTCTTTGAATGGTAAGCAGGGTTCTTTGCCAAGAAAATTGCACTTTACTTGTCACAATCTATCCATATAGCTCCCTGTACTAACCCCATACTTGAACACAATCTCTGCAACCAACTACTTCCTTGCTTGCATGACTGGCTGCCATGTATTCTACCTTTGTAGTTGATAGTGCCACTACATATTGTTTCTTACTCATCCAACTGATTGCACCTCAAAATAGGTTAAACACATACCAACTTATAGATCTTCTCTGATCCAGATCTCCAGCCCAGTCCACATCAACAAAGCCATGGATATCCAAAACTCTGTCCAATCCTGGTCTTCCTTGGTAGCACAAACCATAATCACTAGTGCCACGTAAATACCTAAAAACCCGCTTCACTGTTTTCCAGTGCTCCTTCCCTGGTTTTGACATAAACCTGCTCAATACTCCCACTGCATGTGCAATGTCTGGTCTAGTACAGACCATCACATATATCAGGTTACCGACTGCACTTGCATACGAAACACAAGACATTTCCTCTTCCTCTTCTTGTGTCTTGGGACACTGTTCAGCAGATAACTTTACACCTACAAAATTAAGAACCTTCACCGGTTTAGTATCCTGCATATTAAACCTCTGCAATATTGTCTCAACATACTTCCTCTGGTTTAACTAGAGCTTCCTTTTTGTTCGATCTCTTTTAATTTCCATGCCCAAAATATAGTTTGCAGCACCAAGATCTTTCATGTCGAATTTGGAGGACAAATGGGTCTTCAAATCCTGGATAATTTCTTTGTCATTTCCAGCCAACAACATATCATCCACATACAAGACCAGATAAATAACACAGTCACCAATTAATTTAAAATACACACCATGATCTGCTTTGATTCTAGTGAAGCCAAGTCCTCGTATAAATGTATCAAATTTCTATTACCACATCCTTGGTGACTGTTTTAACCCATGCATAGACTTCTTTAACTTACATACCAATTATTTCTTACCCTTCACCACAAAGCCTTTAGGTTGCTTCATGTAGATCTCCTCTTCTAGATCCCCGTGAAGAAACGTTGTCTTCACATCCATCTGTTCTACCTCAAAGTCAAAAGAAGCAGCAACAGATAAAAGTAATCTAATAGAAGTTACCTTGGCAACAGGAGAAAAAATGTCACCAAAACCAATTCCAGGCACATGGGAATAACCTTTTGCTGCCAACCGATCTTTGTATTTCTCCACCTTTCCTTCTGTATTTGTCTTCTTCTTGAACACCCATTTGCTACCAATGGGTTTCCTTCCAGCCGACAACTCCACCAAATCCCAAGCCTCATTTTTGTGCAAAGATGCCATTTCATCAACCATGACCTCTTTCCAGAGTTTTCCATCCTCTGAATCTACTGCTTCCTTCATAGTTCTGGGATCATAATTAGTAATAGATAAAGAAAAATTTGAATAGAAAGTAGATGGACTATACCTTTCTGGCTTCCTTCTTTCTCGAACTGATCTTCTCACACCCAGAGTTTGTGGCTCATCTTCTGATTCCTCCTCTGCTGTAGAGTTTGATTCTTCCTCTTTTAGCTCAAACTCTATTTTCTCTGGTTCCTTTGGTTGGAATTCATGTTTAATAACATATTTCACCTCTCTGAACACCACATCTCGGCTGTACACAACCTTCCTTGTTACCGAGTTCCATAGCTTATAACCGTTTAAACCATCCTTATACCCGATAAAGATGCACTTTTCAGATTTACTATCCAACTTGGTTTGTTTCTCCTTTGGAACATGTACATATGCATCACATCCAAATACCCTCAGATGTGAAAGAGAGGGTTTCGTACGACTCCATACCTCTTGTGGAGTCTTATCCTCCAACGTTGATGAAGGTGATCTATTGACCAGATAACATGTTGTCTCCACCGCCTCTGCCTAGAATTCCTGTCCTATCCTGGCACCACTAAGCATGCTTCTTGCCCTTTCCATCAACTTCTTGTTCATTCTTTCTGCAACTCCATTTTGTTGAGGTGTATATGGATTAGTATGCCGACATGCTATACCACACTTCTTACAAAATTCTTCAAATTCCTTACTATAAAACTCTCCACCGTTATGTCCTCAACACCTTTATCTTCTTCTCTGTCTAGTTTTCCACCAGAGCCTTAAATTCTTTAAACCTGTTAAAGACTTCAGATTTCTTCTTAAGGAAATATATCCATGTATTCCTTCAGAAGTTATCTATAAATGATACATAGTACACAGGCTTACCCAGTGATGGAACCTTCATAGGTCCAAACACATCACTGTGCACAAGCTCTAATATCTGTTTTGCCATATTACCACTAGTGGGGAAACTCACCCAATTTTTCTTCCCATATACACAATTTTCATAGAAATCAAAATCCAGAGAGCTATTAATCATACCTTCTACCATACCTTTACCATGAAGTATTCGAAAGCCCTTCTCTCCAATATGTCCAAGCCTTTGATGCCACAACATGGTCTTCTCTCCAGAGACCACTAGATTTTCTACTCCACTTTCAGGAACAATAGAGTTGTTGCACCCATCAACAACAGTACTACCTTGCAGCTTATACAGAGTTCCAATCTGAACTCCCCGCATCAATACCAGTGCTCCCTAAACCATCTTGCAGGTATCCTTCTCAAACACTGTTTTTACACTTGCATCATCCAACTTGCTTACAAAAATCAGATTTCTGGCCAATGCAGGAATATGTAGAACACCCGGAAGTGTTCTAACCCTTCCACCTTGCAACTTCAACTTTAATTTTCTGTGACCAATGATTCTAGCCTTCCTATCATCCCCTAAGAAGACATCACCACCATCGTATTTCTCATACTCATAGAACCACTCTCTATGGGGAGTGAAGTGAAAGGATGCACCTGAGTCAATTAGCCATGCCTCATGATCTACATGTGTACTTGAAGAAGCCAAGTACACATCCCCACCTTCATCTCAAGTGGTTTTCACCTTTATAGAAGGAGCATCATCAGATCCCTTTCCTTTATCAGGAGCTTTAGATTTATAGTCCCTTTTGTAGTGCCCTTCCTTTCTGCATTTCTAGCACACCACCTTTACATGCTTTCTTGGAGATTTATATCTCCCTCTAGATTTAGACCTCCCACTCGATGACTTATTTTTGTTTCTATTCTGGGACCGTCCTCGTACAGATAAGGCATCACCATTCTGGCTCTCCATATTTTTCCATCTCATCTCCTTTGTTAGAAAGGATGAAACTATTTCATCAAACTGCAAGGAAATTGCATTGCTACGTATTGCAATAACCAGACTATCCCATGAATCTGGTAGAGTTTACAACAAACTAATGCACTTATCTTCATTTGAAATTTTGATATCAACAGATGATAACTGACTTACCATAGTATTAAATGCATTCAGATGCTCTGTCACTGAGTCTCCATCTTACATCCTCAGGTTATACAAATTTTTCCGTAGGAACAGTTTATTCACCAGAGAGTTAGATTGGTACAATGTTCCTAACTTGTCCCACAAAGCCTTCGTCGTAGCTTCCCTTGATACATTCATCAATACCGAATCTGAGACACATAATCATATTGTTCTCTTTGCCTTCTGAACTAACTTATTCCATTCTTCATTAGAAACTCCCGTTGGTTTAGTTCCCAGATCTACCATTATCCACTGATCTTTATCCACCAACAGATCCTCCATTTTGAGTTTCCACAACTCAAAACTCTAACCATTAAATTTCTCAATCTCTATCTTTCCACTGCTCGCCATCTTCTTTCACCACCAGAATCGATCCCACAGATCTCCCACTGAACGGGGTCTACCATAGGCTCGAGTGAAACCCCTTAGCAACAAAGGCATCCCCTTGAAGCCAAAACAGCTCTAATACCAAATGTAGGTTTTAACCCCATACAGAAATTCCCTGTATACGAATTATAAAACATAGAAAATAAACAATGCAAGAGCATAACAAATAAAACACATATACACAGATATTTTCCCCTGGATCACAAAACTGGGACTACCAGCTTGATTTTTCATTATATTCCTTTCAATGTTACAATATATATTTATACATGCCGAAGCATCCAATACCATGGACCAAAAACCATCATGTCAAAAACCATGGACCAAAAATTATTGCATCGAAAACCATTTGCGAAAATCATGCACAAAACCATAGGTAGGTCCACACAACCTAATATAGGGTCCAAAAAAAAAAAATTCCCGGGGCGCTACCTTGGACAGTGGGGGCTAGTCGTGGAAAGAATAACACAACCCAACAATATTTTATAGTTGTATAGTTTTTTAGCATTGTAGGTAGAAAACCTTAGAATAATAATACTTCATGGTTGGTCAGCTCAGCTAGAACATAACAATTTCAGGAGTCCTGCAGAGTTCTCTGGAAATTTTACGTTCTAGTCAGGTGGAGGTGAGACAACCACTTGAATCCTTGGCCTAAAAAACAGGACTGGTTTCATGCTAGGGGGTGAAACTTGCACACAAGCAGATGTCAATGGTTGGGAGGTGATTAGGAAACCTATCCTTGTGCCCATTTTGAGGTGTTTCAATGTCCAAGGTGGTAGAACAACATGACAAACCCTGTGGTGTGTGTAACCACAGTCCTTAACTATTTCCCATAATGAGGAACCATGCTGCCTACCTATCGAATTGTTTGATAACCAAGAATATTGTGGTATGCCATGACCATAGAAAACAATCTCAGCTAGTGAGATAAATCAAAATCATAATGAGATGATGTTTGATCATACTTGAATGTGTAACTATACCTAGATAGTTGTTATGTTATTCGTATATTCTTATGTATGGACCCTAGGTGAATCAAGGTCAATCCTTAATGGATACAACTTGAGAGGGTTTTTCCTTGTACTTATAATTCATAGACCTTATGGTTATTAACTATACATACCATTGACACCTCATGAGGTTTAGCAACACAAGGTATCCTATGCCCAATTTCCAACTGTGGCCTCTTGATCCACTTTCCGAGGAAAAGAGTGATGGACATTGCTCATCATATATTAGTTCTTCCCATATTTCCATTCCCCAACCTCAATGGTGCCTCTGCTTCCTAAAGTGTTGTATAAAATGGTACTGCACATTAATTAGCTAAGAGATTTGATAGGGAGAAAACGACCAAATTCTTAGGAAATTAACCATCATTTGGAGTAAGGAATGCAGGGTGCCGTACTGTGGCTCCTTTTCCTACATGGATCTGAATGAGGTCATGAAGTGTGAAGTAGCTTAACAACTATCTCAGCAATGCCTTAAGATATGAGACTTGAATACATGTAGTTTTCAAGTGTTGTAGGCATACAAATGTGGCATTTTAGATTTTGATTTTATGTGCAGTAATTGTCCTTTGACATTGTGATTGCCTCAAGGTGAATATATGTAAAAGGGTAGGAAATTGACATAACAATGTATGTGAATGACATTGTTCATTGTTGCATGGTTTCTAGCGCTGATATATTTATAGAATTCATTGCACTATTGGTAACTTCAAGTTACACTTTTACAAGTGGCCCATTGATACATAACTCATCTCAGGTTGTTGATTCTTCCTTGTAAGAATTGCTCATTACTGTTGTTAAAAAATTCTCATGGAAAAAATGATAAACGTCAATGGCATGGTGGAATTGTTGATGTCTGTATGATTCATAGTCCGAAACTCAAATAAATTTTGTCCATAATTTGAGGTGCTTCTAAGAGGATGATCTTGACTTGAGTAGTGTGAGTTTGGGAGGAGGAGATTTCGAAGGGCCGAGGGGCTGGGGGGTGGTAAGTGATGTGCAATTATGATTAATAAATTCAACAAGATCACTTTGAGATTGTGATAATTTTCATTCATACATTCTTGAACAGAACAACCAATTCTTTGTGAATAAGTATGGAAATTGACAAGTTGATATGTGACAACATTAGATTGGTGATGCCACAGTGATGCATATCGATTTATTTACATACTTGATGTGTCTTGATTTTGGCCCCTTTGAGTCAATATTGCTAGGTCTTTTGGAAACCACAGATAGGTTAGATAAGGGACGAAACCCTGGGAAACCAAAGTCAAAGGGAAATAAGAAATCAAGTATGGGGGGCCTCCAAAATTTTGAAAAATTCAAAATTTTTTGGGGCTATTGTAGCGCCTACAATAGAATCCCAAGAGGAAACAAGACCCTTGACATTAAGGATACAAAAAAATGTAGAAACCAATAAGAAAATCCATCACAAAGAATCTAAAGTCCAATAACCAAGGTGCAATAGCTTGGAAAAAATCTCTTAAGAAAACATTTTAGAAGACAATTTACAAAAACAAAATGAAGTTTATTACTAAATTAATGTCCTCACTCCAGCAAAAAAAGTGGGCATCCAATGATAATTTCATTATCCTACCATTTTAATAACAAACCTCAACATTATGTTCAAAGTACATTCAAAGGTTAAAAGTAAGCATGCAAACAATTGATACACAAGTCATATTGTATCTCGCAAAATAAATGTCCTTACCCAAAAGTAAGTAAGAGGGTATGACTAATAAACAAAAGGTTAGGCCACATTAAAGTATATGGGAAACATGAGATATAACAAGTTTCCTTTGGATTGATGGTTATCCATGATGAGGTTTTTACCAGCATAAAGTTAAATGATTTTAATTGAATTAATAAGGGGTATTTTGGAATTTACTATGGTGGTTGCCGCTATAGTTACAATGCTAAAAATGAGATCATTGAGCAAGGGAATGGGACATTTCTTGGTTTCTCTCCAATTTGTGTGTTAGTTCACTAGGGCGAGCAAATAGTTTAGAGGTGAAACACACATCAATGCCAAAAACGAGATCATTGAGTAATGGCATGGGAAATTTCTTGACTTCTGTCCAATTTGTGTGTCACTTCATTAGGGCAAGTAAATATTTTAGAGGTGAAACACATATGGTTAATGGAAGAGAAGGAGGCCAAATGGTAGGAAAGGAAAAGGCCAGCTAGTCGAGCACTAACTAACCAGAAACATGGAGTGAGCAGTAGAAAGTGGAGAGGAAACAAGATCAGGGAAAAAAGAGAAAGCAAGAAAAACCTAGGTAACGGAAGGAGAGAGTTAACAATTGGCGAACGAAGTTGGGGAATCGACTGTACAAGGGTGGCAGCCTGGTCTTGCCAAGAAAACATAAGGAGGAATAAAAAAAGGATATATATATATATATATATATTTCCATAGGTTAGTATGAAAAACCTATATAAAATTTAGAGCAATAAACTCTCTTTGTTATTGTTGTCTTTATGTGTTGTTGTAGGCAAGGATTTTAGCAATAAGTTTGTAACTTGTTCCCCTGCTATTGCATATCTTGTGCTATTTTCACATCAAATTTCCTTGGCATGGTATTGGATCCCCTATGGTCATGCTATTTTCATAACAAATTTCCTTGCTATTGCATACATGTTACTATTTTCATAACAAATTTTGTGGGGTTAATTAACCCTATGCTACAATATTTTACTATTTGCATATCAAATTGTGTGGGGTAGATAACTCATGGCCTCAGCAAATAGGATGTTATTCATGGTCTCCACCAAGAAAATTCCCATGCACATGTATGTGCAAGGCTTCACAACATAGAAAGAATCATTCCAAACCATCCACGTTAAAACAAAAAGAGCCATGCACACAAAAGCATAGCCCCCATAGGTAACAGGCTCTAAAATTTGAAGTGCATATAACGAAAAATGTAACATCCAACCAAAGATCTAATACTCAATGCTCTGGGACTAAACTTCCCAAGTGGACCAATCGCGAGGTCAGAGAGGACTACATAAGTTCCAAAAATACCATATAGGGAATATATATGTCTAGAGAATTTATATCATAGATATCATAGATACGTGTATAGTGTGTGAGGACACTTACGATCTACTCAGCTAACTTGTCAAGTGCTTCAATCCCTTGCTCATATTATGTGTCACTTCCCCGAAATTTTTTTCCCCATATGCACTTAATTTATCTTTAACTAGCCTCATAAAGTGCGTGGTTCAATGGAATTGGTGTTGTGTTCTATGGTGTTATTTGTATGTCAAGCTGTGTACCGAGGTCTTTTTGTAGCATAGATTGTAAAGGAACATGGAATTCTTAAATGGGTTCTTGTAAAAGAACATGGAATTCTTAAATAGGTTGTTCTAAAGGGATAGACTGAAATTTAAACTAGTACTAGTCTCGGGGCGGGGATAGAAAACCAGAGTAAATTTAGGGTGGAGACAATATCTCTAGAATCCTTGTTGCCTAGAGGGTGGATACATTGATCTTTGGAATCCCTATTGCCTAAAGGGTGGAGACATTGATCTCTAGAGCCCCTTTCTATTTAAAGGGTGGAGGAGATATTTTTTACTCTTGATCATTTTTGTTAAGATAGAAGTAGTGATCCATGTTACCTGCAACCATATGACATGACATTGTAATATTAAACACAAGTATACATACCTTAAGTATGGGGGATTTACGCAGTGCATTGGGGTAGCAAGCTAAGTGGGCTTGATTGTGGGGAAAAACTCCACAGTTAAGCGCGCTTGAGCCAGAGGAGTTCTGGGATGGGTGACCTCCTGGGAAGTCCTGGTTACCGGGTGCAAGCCCCGGAAGTGATGATTGATGCTATGTGATTCGTTCTCCACATTTCACTAGTTTCAATCCCACTTCTTCACCCCTATGAGCATCACCCGATGCAATGAGTGCTAAGTGAACTATTCAAAAATCATGAGAAATTAGTCAATTACGACTACCTCTCATGGAAATGGTCATACGTTTGAATGACTTACTTAACGCAGTTGAATCCCAAAAATGATATCTATACATACCTTATTTTACCTTTCATCTAGGCTTCTTTCAACAGCTTCCTTGATTGAAGTCTCTTCAACCCCTTGATCCACTTCTTCTCTTATGTCACCATAACATCATCTATGAATTCCACAAGTTGGAGTTCTTGATGAAACACTTGCTTCTCTTCTAGATTAGTGAACCCTTCGATGAGGATTCAATCAGAGAATTTTGAGGATATTAAATATCCCCAACTAGTAGATGTTTCCTTTTTAACTTGATGTATGATGAGCCTTGTCCAAGATGACTCCTTCCTTTCCTTTAATGTCCACTGAGGTTCTCAAGAGCTATATCCTATATGTTTGTGTGCCATGGATTTTGTCCTTCATGATTACCATGGTGATGTCACGAGCTCTTGTTTCTAATGATTCCACATTTCATACCTTCGAGGTTCTTCCATGGTGGATGAGGTGGGGCTGAAGAGAAGAATTGGAAGTGCTAGATAACCTTTTGGCTTTCAATATTCTAGTAAATATTTTGGGCACCGTGTCAAGGATGGCTTTCCTTATTCTCCTTTGTTGGTCTACTTGGAGATATGTTGGTTATGTTGGTATGCAGTTAGATTTTATAGTTGGTCCTAGCTTTAAATTTCCAAGGTTCTTGGTGGCCTAGGAAAAGTATCCTCTATGAACATTGGTGTGTTAGTTGGTAGGATTCTTGTGTCTACATCTCAAATTCATTTTTATTCTTGGCTCAAAGGGAGACTTTTGTGATGTTTAGTGGGAATTTCATTATCATATATCTCTTCCATTGGAGTCGGGGCTGGCTGGGACCTATCATGGGTTGAAGGGGCTACTATTTAGTGCTATAAAGGTATCTTCTCTCAAGTTCGAGACTGTCAATTGGGTTTGGCGAAGATGGGTCCCCAACATGATGGGGCTCATAAAGGACTCAGTAAGAGGATAATTTAGGGTTGACAACATCTCCATGAATAGAGCCATGGAGAAAAAATGAACCCCCCTATGCTAGAAGACTATGGTAGTATGATTCAGTAACTCAATGATGCATTGGACCAGTTCAATTGAGACTGCCGAGATGATCATAGTGACACCATGGATTTTATGAACCATATCTAACACAACTTATAGGAGATACATGATCGAGTGGTAAGCCTTTGGAGAGGTAAGTGGTGAATCCAGGATCATCTTAACCATATGGAAACACTCATGGATAACATGGAGGGGCATGTTGACTGAGGTTTCAGACTTCTACCATCCCCTGGATTTAGTCTAGATCATTCAACTCCGACAAACTCTTATGATGTATGATTTCTATTGGTTGTCTTTTTGTTTTTTGGACATTTTGACATTTCTTTCCTTAAAATTTATGTAAATCATTTCCATTTGAAAATTCACTATGTATTTAGGCATGCTATTGTTGGCCAATAAATCTAGTAAGAGTGAGGCCAACAAAATTTTGAGGAGTGCCATGTGACATGATGTAGTCTCTAGAATTAATAGAAAAACGTGATTGACTATATATATATATATATATATATATATATATATATATATAGTCTTAGCACTAATCTTTTGATAGTTTTGATGTTTAGTTTATAATAATAATAATAATAAATCAAAACCATGTATGATTATTTCCATTTCTAAATGATGGTAAGATTATGATTTGTACATGTATATTCATTATTAACAATTTATTTTTCAGATTTACTATTTTACTTTTTAATTTAAAATTATAATTTTCACTTAACTTTTCAATTTTATTATCATATTTATTATGATTTTTTTCATATATTCTCATACATTTACTCTATCTTAGTAAATGTTTTTCAACTTTTGATGAATTGAAAGTGAAACATCGACAAGTAAAAAATTATTAGCTACTTTTTTTTTTAAGAAAACAATGTTATGAGGTTAAATTCAATACAAGTAAAGGTAAAATGTATTAAAATTATACAGTATCACTAGTAATTTTTTTTCAATTCATACGACTTCACCATAGTCATGAAATAAATTTTCCATGATAACAAAAATGTTTTCATTGATTACTCCTTTTCCCTTGAATACATGTACACGAACATTCTAGAACTTTCTCTTGCACTATGATTTTGGTTTCGTTTCTTTTTTCCTTGAGCCAAAACCATTGACACTTGGGTTCGCTCCTTACTTACCCTAAGAGGGTTATAAATTTAAATATAACATGTATACTGATAATATTTATATGTAAACTATATAACAATTGGTGTATCAAGGTTGTTCACATTTAATTGAGGTTGTTCATTATATACTATATGAAGGCTACCAACACATGTCACCTCCCCTTCGTAGGGTGAATATATATATATATATATATGGCTCAATAAATGGTTGTGAGGCTCAATACCCTGGTAATGTAATACATTGGTTACATGGAACAAGTAAATATTGGAAATAGACAACCAGCTTGAAACATGGTCACATGCATTGAAATTTGGTGTGTGTTTTTCTTTACCCATGGAGCTCTCCAAGCTTGATACAAACCCTAACACTCTCATGCAAAAAAATGCCAAGTTTGGAAAAGGGTCATTCCTCTAGCGAAACCAACCACCTCTTAAATTACAACCCATTGAAAATAGTTTTATAGAGTATGGGACATAAGGGCAATGGCTAAAATGCAGAGCAAGAAACAATGGGAAACAGGTCGGTTGAAGCAGCTAAAAGTGGAAACAGGTCAGCTGAAACAACTGAAAATTATTTCGTGTAGAGCCCAAAACACAGGAACGCACCAAATTGTTTTAGTGTATATATGCAAGGGCTTCCAATGTGATTTTGCAGTTAGGGTTTATACTAGGTTTGATCAAATCAATCAACCTAGAGAAGCATTTGAGCTAGCACCAAGACACAGAGCAAAGGCACTGGTAGCATCTAAGCCAGACGCATCAAGGAACACAAAAAAGGTTTTATTTCCAGAGGTATTTTCCTTGCAATTAGATGTAACTAGTCTTATCTAGCTTTCACTCTTTCAGACTCTTTCAGCTTTATATAGTCAGTGCTTGGAGCCTTGAGAAGGTTTCCTCTCAGACCCCATCTCTCAAAAATTTCTCTTCTTCTTTCAACGTGTCTCAAGATAATGTTTTCCATATCTAGCCACATCATCGAAGCATCAACTTCAATGCATCTATATTATATTCTCCCCTTTTGTTTATTTTGAAGCTCATCCTTGTGGTTTTCTCTATTTCCTTGCACTCTCCATCTTGTAATTCAATTTTGGTCATCAATTGGAAGGTCCCAGTGGTCATAAGTCATCTAACAAAGTCAATTCTACCCCTCAACATCGACTATTCAGAACTATGACACATGAGTAAGTTACTAGAAAGCCATGAGGAGAAAACTAAGGAACTAGAGCTGCAATGGAGCATTAAAAATGACATAGAAAATAACTTTCAAGACACATGAAAAAAAAGGTTGTTATTAATTCATTAGTGTTCCAAATGTAAATAATTTCCTCTCTTGAAAATGATGTGAAATTTATCTTGGTTTAGGTGGAGGATATGCCTCTCCCCATCCTTATTAGATTTTCCCACCTATAGGTTGCTTCTTCTCGGCATCATTGAGACTAATCTAGAGAAATCCCCTGAAAAAGATATCTTCTAGCAAAAGGAATGCTACCTGTCTACACAATAGCACTCTAGGAAAGAAGTAGTTGTTGGATCAACAAAGAATAAAATTTTGGATGAGTCACTACACCATCTCTCTCTCTCTCTTTTGAATTTTTGACTATATTACAAAGTATGCTTTATATTACAAGAATTTTATAATAGATATGTAATAAGGTTGTTTCAAACCTAGGCATACTAGGAATATACTTTGAAATAAATAAGACAAAATTTGATATGGATGGTTATCCCTCTTATGGGTGAGAAGCCCTTTTTGTAAACTCCCTGCATAGATATTTCACTATAGAGTTACAAATATAGGTCTTTACCAGTCATTCATATATATATATATATATATATATATATATATATATATATATATATATATCTATATATATATATATATATATATATATATATAAACATGAACACCTACTCTCTAAAATAGGACACACCTCTCCTACTACGAGCCCTTTGGCATGGCATTGTAGGAGTGGGTTACCCAATAAATATTGAGTTCCAAATGGAGAAAAATACCCCAATTGTCTATAAAACAAGCTAAGCCTCCCAAGCTACTTGCAAGAAAATAACCTAGAGAAAGGGAATGATTATAGGCGAAGGTCAAAATGAAATATATCTGTCAGGAACTCATTGTCAATGTCTCCTCCCTTTGCTCATAATAATTATCATTGAAAGTAGCATGACACCCTCACTAGTTGTAGCTCAGATTTGTGTAAATTTATTTTTCTATTCTAGATACTTTGCCATAGATTTCGATGGTATTTCCATTTTCATCTCAAAAAATATGTAGGTGGCATATAAATGGTTTATCTATGCCTAGGTTACCCTAGAGTGATATTTGAATGCTACTACGTCATGCTAAATGGGTTACACGTTATGGGAATAACACACAGATCTAAGTGGTAGTTTATCTCATGGCATAAGAATTGAATTTCCCACAAGCCTGGACCACCAGATGTCAAATATTGACTTGGCATAACAAAATGACCTCGTGTAGGCACTTGCATGGTTCACAATGATTCACACAATTTATTACTCCTACTAGTGTTACGTTGTTTGTTGTGTTATTTGCATGAGTACCCTTGTTGCATAAGTACTGACCTACGCTTCTATTCAATTTACTGCACAAGCATACGTGTCATATGTGAACTTACCTTACCTTGATAGGTATTATAAATTTGATTCAACAAATGAGAATAATAACACTCAGACAAGGAAGGTTATTTCTAGTTTGAGAGGGCATTTGGACTACTCATTTAGATATTTTTCTACATGAAATTAGGATACTAATTGTAGAATTTGGGAAAATTGAACTTAAGCTTCTCTGTAGCAGTCCTTAGGTGTAGTGTGGTTATTGAGACTTCATCGGATGACTATCTTGGATGCAAAGGAAAATTATGATCAATGTCAAGAGATCGACCCTTTAGGTGAAAGTCTTGGCATATTATTAAATCCAAACAGAGAGGCCATCTATGGCTTGGATTATATATAAGTATGCTTGCAGTGTGTTTTCATCCTATTATGACATTTTTAGTTGTCTTTGGTTTATCTATTCTCTATTTGCTTGCAAAAGAACTTGTTGTGGTCTTCACCAATGCCTCTAAGTTAGCTTCTTAGATCCTTCAATAGTTTCTCCAAGTCTTCAAATGCTTTGAATAACTATACAAACTAAGTCTTCAAACTTGCTATAGACCCATCTTCAAAAAGGTCCTCATTTTTCTCCAAAAGGGTATCTCCAGTACTGCTTAGAAAAACACTTCAACTGCTGCTACAGTATTGTTTTGAAGATGGTCCAAACCTGGCTTATAAAAGCCTTAAAGGATGTTCCATAAACACCTTCCAATAAACTGCTATATAGAGATATCTTCTAAACTGCCTTTATATCAATTCCACAATGTTTCTAAGATAGAGGTTAGACCTATCCACAAGATTGATTCAATAAGTCCGAGAAACACTCTTATTACAAGCCAAAATCTTCTCTAATGTTCTCAAGCTTTTGCCAATATTTATTCCACAATTCTGAGTAATGTTCAAAGTAGTTTGTCTATCAACTAATCCATAAGAAGACTTAAATTTGAGCAATTTGCTATCCTAGAAGGGTTGTTTCAACAAAGATATGATCAAGCACAGTAAGGGTGAAGTTGAGAGGTCTTATAAGCTTATAACAAAGTCCCTCTCAGCCCACTCAAACAATCCTTCAACAATGTTGTAGCTACAACACTTCACTGCAACCCTAAACAGAGACAATAATAATATGACAAATGCTCACAGAATGGCACTACCTAGCAAGGAATTCCCACCAATCATCAATATAAAAACCTGCCCAATAGTTCTCCTAGCCTCCACATATAGTGCCTGAGGCCTGCAAATTTCTTTTAAGGAATCGATACTCTAAATACAGGGATAATCCCTTTCCAAACTCGTCCTTTCCTTTCTTCTTCCTTGCCTCAGTCACTATCTCTTTTCTTTGCGGATTTCAGTTGATATAACCAAATTTTTCTGAGCTAAAATAGAGGGGATGTTGGGGTATTTATAGTTGTTTGAACATTTTGATGAATAGACATGTCTTTTCATTGGAGTTGACATGATTATAAATTTGCAGCTAACCTGAGGAGGATTAATAATTAGATTTTATTAGATCATTTTTTTGTTATGTTCTTTTAGGAAGTTCATTTGAGGTTGTCAAATTGTTGGACAATTTGTGGTATGACTTCTCAAGTTTGAGTAGCATTTATTGCTGGATTTGTGACTCCTATAGCATGGTTTTTTAATTTTTAATTTTACTACTATTTATGTCACTTTCCTACAAGATCCCACAAGTATTGAAAGAAGGTCTAGATGTTATTTTATTAGATAACACACGGATCTAAGTCTTCAAAAATGTCTTCAATGTGCTCCAAAATGGCATCCTTGGGACTTATTAAGAAAAATATTCAACTTCTACTAATAGATTGTTTTGAAGATGGTCCAAGCCTAGCTTATAATAGCCTTAAAATATGCCCCATAAACACCTTCCAATAAACTGCTATATAGAAATCTCTCCCAAATTGCCTTTATGTCAATGCCTCAATGTTTCTAAGACAGAGGTTAGATCTGTCCATAATATTGATTCAATAAGTCTGAGAAACACTCTTATTATAAGTCAAAATATGCTCTAATATGTTCATGGTTTTGCCAATGTCTCCTCCCTTTTCTCATAATAATTATCGTTGAAAGTAGCATGACAACCTCACTAGTTGTAGCTCATATTTGTGTAAATTTCTTTTTCTATTCTAGATACTTTTCCATTGATTGGGATGGTACATGGTTTGGTTAATGCATCCTCCCTTTGTTGATGGTTAAAATAAGATAAACCTCTCCAAGCTCTTTGTAGGTAAAGAACCTAGAGCAAGGGACTAATTATAAGCTAAGGTCAAAATGAAATATATCTACACACTAATCTAGACAGAAGAATAGTGGAAATAGAGTAACTTGTACAAGTGATAACATGTAAATACTTTACCAAAGTGTGAAAAGAGAAGCCAACAAGAAGGGATCCAAACTAAAACTGCAAACCTCAGAGGATGAGATAAAGAAAGAGATAAAATACAAAGTAAAAATCTTACAACAGGGTGGACTAGATAAGAAATTAAGGCCATCTATGCAAGATCAAAGAGGACATAGAAAAGTGATGCCATGAGAGTAAATGATAAGTGACCCAACTTGTCTTAGTATACCAAGAAACATATTACATATTCCTTAATCCTCTTCCAAGAAAAATGAATTCCTATATTTCAGTTCCAAAATGAATTCCTACATTTGAGTTCCAAATGGGGAAAAATACCCCAACTATCTGTAAAACAAGCTAAACCTCCCCTAGTTGATTGCAAGTAAAGAACCTAGAGAAAGGGATTGATTATAGGCTAAGGTAAAAATGAAATATATCTGCACACTAAGCTAGAGAGAAGAATAATGGAAATAGAGTGAAACTATACAAGTAATAACATGCAAAGACTTGACTGAAGTGTGAAAGGAGAACCCAGCAAGAAGGGATCCAAACTAAAACTGCAAACCTTAGAGGATGAGCTAAAGAATGAGATAAAATAAAAAGTAAAAAGCTTACAACAAGGTGGACTAGATAACAAATTAAGGAGGCCGCCTATGTAAGATCACAAAGGACGTAGAAACATGATGCCATGAGAGTAAATGATATGTGATCCAACGTTTCTTGGTATACCAAGAAACCTATTCCATATTCCTTAGAAACCTATTCCCAAATGCACAGAATTTTTTAGCTAGTATGTATGTTTTCATATATATTTATTCTTTTTCTTTTGGAATCCTTTCAGCTAATTTTGGGTGAACTTGTTGAGTTTCACCACACTACTCTATAGCAAGGAAAGTAATCTTCCATTTATAAGATGCAAATGTCACCATTTCAATTATATTTCTATTATTAAAAATATAAATTCAACATGAAGTTCACAATATGGCCACAACATGAAGTTCACAATATGGCCATGCTCACAGGAAGCTAATATGTATACATTACTTGATGTTCTTGTAGCCTTTACCACTACATTTCCCTATGTTTGATGTTATTATTTCACATCCTTTGGAGTGAAAGGTGATGTTATAGCCCTAGTCACATATTCGACTTATATTCAACAAGTTGTGCTTACTTCCAGCTCTAAAAAGAATTTTTAGATCTTTCCCTCTTCCATTTACCAAGTTGACTATGCCTTTGCCCATGATCTTTCTTGTAGTATCAATTCCAAAGGTAGTAATCTTTCCTAGTATCAATTCCAAATGCAACACTATTTGCCTTGTCTTCTATTATTGATTTCGATAATTTGATCATATCACCATTCATATGTTTGGTTTATCCATCTTCCACATACTAATGGCTTTGTTGGTTTTAGGCATATAAGACAATGCCACACCCTTCACTCTTCTCTTCCTTTTTGTTCTACCATATCTTTTGTTCCTCTTGAGTTTGCTTGATCCGAGTAGTTGATTCGAATTTTACAGTTCTGCACTCAGCTACCTTATGTTCATAGTTATGAAAATTTTATAGTCCAGTATAATGAAACAGAGGGGTAAATGGATTCTTATACATAGTATTATTCCTATCTACATTAACAAATATTCTTTCTTTGTTTGACTAATCAGATTTGTTTCTTTTATATCTTTTCTGATCATTTCCATGATCTGGCCAGAACATGAAGTTCACCCAATATCTCTGCATAATTTCTTCAATCAAACAACTTCCTTGGTTGTTTAAGAAACTGGAATGTTCTTTGCCTCAATACTTGATTGGGAAACAACTCATTTCCTCTTACTCCAACTCAAAACTCCTTCAAAACAAGATAAATAGATAAGCATAGGTAGAATTTCCATTGTGCATATCATCTTCCCAGTCAACATCAACAAACCCATGCAGATGAAGGTTTTTACCTCCATCTTCCTCATAGAAAATAACATAGTCATTAGTGCCCCATATGTACCTAAAGATCCCCTTGACACCTGTCCAGTGATATGTTTGAGGGAAAGAGATTTTCTAAGCTGATGGACATGAGGCCATGTGGATTCCCTTTTCCTTTACCTCAAAATATGTTGGTTTTAATTCTGGCATTAATTTTTTCTTTTTCTTACACAATAGCTATTTTATGCAGCATGGAATGGTTCTAAAGTTCCTGAGTTGGTTGAAATGGATCTGGTAGAAAATACTAATAGATCCTAGAGATTCTAGTGTGGATCAACAAATCTATGATATTGATTGGCAAAGAAATTTTAACCAATTTGTCATTTCAGTGTGGTGAATTAAACCCTTGTCTAACTTGGTTAACTGTGAATCATCATGGTTCTCCTTTGGAATTGAGACACATCCTTTTTTCTGATAGATTTACATCTAAATGGCTAGGAATCCAAAGCTAATTGGCTTTAACCATTGTATATGACAACAAGCTGCTTAATTTTAATGATACTAGACATGGTCAATTATAACAATTATGTAGCCATTTATAGCAATTTTGTAGCTTCAATGTATTTTTATCTATTTCGCAAATGAGTTTCTAGGGAAAGTTACTATGCACATATTTCGTCATAAATGTATGTAATATTTCTGTTTAAAGTAAGAAAAAATTACAATTAGAAACAGAACAGTAAAAGTTTATCAAACTCTGTCAAACCTTGATTGTAAGTCTTATACAGTCCTATTTAGAGAAAAATTTACAATCAGAAACATAATAGTAAAAGTTTATCAAACTCTGTCAAACCTTGATTGTAAGGCTTATACAGTCTTATAACAACAATAAATGTCTTTATCCTACTAGCTAGGGAAAAGCAAGGAGGTAAGGTGCCTAGGTCAAATATGGCCTTCAGACAAATGGAAAACTTACTTCAATCACAGAACTACCTCAATGAAATTACATGCATAAAAGTTTAAACCAACATATTTTAGAATAATTTTATGGTTTTACACATTGTCATATATTTCAACAATTATTTATGTAATGATCCTAACTAGTATCCACAAAATTTTCTTTGCATATTTCTATTATGTTATTTTATACAAAATGGAAGACTAGGTATTTATGTTGCTTTTGGTATTTGTAGTATTTATGTTGTTGATTTAGTTAGAGGGTGGATTTATTTTTAGAAATAACTCTAAAAGGATACTTCAAAAGTTTGTTTGTGACCAGTTAGAGGCTTGTTCGAATACTCTGACAAGCTTGCCTCAAATTTTTGGACAAATCTTCAATGCTCACTCAACACATTGGTAGAGTGTTTTTCAGGGTTTTGAACCTTGATCTCAGTTTTTTTCAGATCTAATTCCTACCGAAGCACTAAACACTACCTCGAAAAAAAAAGTACAAACA
Organism: Pinus tabuliformis; assembly: GCA_031772625.1. Classification (NCBI taxonomy): domain Eukaryota; kingdom Viridiplantae; phylum Streptophyta; class Pinopsida; order Pinales; family Pinaceae; genus Pinus; species Pinus tabuliformis. The sequence continues at coordinate 993,724,828 of CM062806.1, read as the reverse complement.
ATCAAGTGATTAAAGAGCCAAAAATACACTGAAAAACTACATATTCATAGATTCACTCCCTAGGTTTATTCATTGGTCATGTTCTCTTGAAAAATAAGTAATACTGAAGTTAAAAGTTGCAGTCTTATTGTTTAAAAAACATGGTGAATTTATGGAAATAACACATCACTGTCTCAAAATTCAAATGAACGGGAAACAAGGCCTACTGCAAGTACATATGAATACTTCTTTGAAATGATATATTGCAGTTGCAAAATGTGCCAAAATAGGAAACTAAAGAAGTGAAGGCTTGTTGGTATCCATAGATTGGACCATGGAGTTTATATAGAAGAGGTACACTATAATTAGCAAATTGATATTCTTATAATAAATAAATATTCACATTATTTAGTACATTATTATTGATCATTTCAATTTATTTTTTATTTTTTAATGAAAAGTCACTTCCAGTTCCCAATTTTCCTGAAGAACCAACGGATGATATCGATAATAACGACTCTCAAGATGAAGGAAAAGACACATTTATGGATGAAACCACTTCGTATATAAATGAGGCTGGTGTCAATGAATTTATCCAAGACTTCTATGCATCTTTTGAAGAAGTTATTGATTCACCCCTAGCTCAATTTGTTAGGACACCTCTTTTTGCAATGTTGAATCTTCTATATTGGTGACACTTATGCTGTTTTTTAACTTGAAGATTACGAGTGAATTAAAAAACACATGCTTTAGTGATATATTAAGGTTATATTGATATTCCTATAATTAATGCTCTAGATGTCTTAAAAGTTTTGAATATTGCGTATACTTATAAAAATCATTTGTTGCACTATACAGACTTTAGGCAAACAAAATACTTCCAAAGGGCAATAAGTTGCCTCATTCTCATATAGAAGTATATTCAATAATGAAATACATTGGAATGGATTACATGACATATGATGCATGTCCAAATGACCATATATTGTACTATGGAGAGAATGCAATTTTACAATAATTCCCAATGTGTCACACAAATAGATATTGTCAAGATCAAGTATCCAAGAAGGTTCCTTATAAAGTAATACGACACATTACACTAAAGCCAAGGTTTGAGAGAATGTTCAAATGTAAGGAGTTGGAAAAATATATGGATTATCATGCACAAGGGAGTAGCCAAGATGGTGTCATGCGTATGGTTGCAGATAGTAAATATTGGAAAGAGATTGAGGTAAAATGGCCACATTTAAGAAATGAGCCAAGGAATGAAAGAATTTCTCGAGTAATGGATGGTGTCAATATTTTTGGAGATCTTAGAACAAAATATTATGTTTGGCCAATGTTAATTATAAACAACAATCTTCCCCCTTGGATGGAAATGAAAAAGGAACATGAAATGTTAACTCTTATCATACCAGGTACTAGAACATATGAATGAAATTCTCTCTTGAAGATTATATTAAAATATTTCAATTCGGTTAATCCTAATAAAAAGCCCTTTGTTTACTTAGGGAAATCCAAGTAAAGGATATGGATGTATACATGGAGCCCCTAATTTATTATTTTCATGAATTATGGGATGGTGTAAATATGTTTGATGTATCAAGACTTATCAATGATAGAAACTTCTTCTTTCATGTGATTCTTATCTGGACAATTCATGATGCCCCAGGGCTCTCTATTTGTTGTGGTAATATAATATAAATTACATTTATAATTTTTATGTTCACTTTACCATTTACTAAATGTGATTTCCAATCTTATTTTAGGACTACAAACAAAGGGGAAACATGGTTGTCCATCATGTGGGCCAAAATTGTTGCGTATGTAGTCAAGGGATATCAATAAAAATGTCTATGATGAGTATAGACAATTCTTACCACAAAATCATCACTATTGAGTGTGTGATAAACATAAGTTCAATGGAAAGGAAGAGGAATGAGGAAGCCAATAAAGATGAACCCTACTAGGTGGAAAGCGATGTATGACAGAAAAGAAGGGACAGGTTTTCCCCTAGGAATGAAAAGACTCTCTATTTTGTAAAAATTAGAATATTATGAAAACTTTCCATCAGCGCACCTATTTGATACTATGCACATCAGGAAAAATGTGGCAGAGTGCTTGTGGAAACATCTAAATGGAACTAACCTTGAAGAACAAATAAAGTTAATAAAGGACCTTCAAGTTTCCAATATCATGCTGCACATGTGGTTGCATGAAGACAACTCATATGTTCATGCTCCATGGATATTTACATCAAATGAGAAATAAAACATAATTTTTACTATCAAAAGCATAAGATTTCCTTAAGGCTTTGGTGCGACATTAAAAAACTTATTCACAAGAGATGGATCAAATTTCTCAGGCCTAAAAACACATGATTGACACAATTGGATAAAGGTAACGTTGTCACATGTTAGATTTGTTGGAAACTTAATTAGAAAATTGTGTATCCTAGTGATAATATTAGTTCATGCATATTTGAACATGGTTATTTGTTAATGGTCATGCTAATATAGTGATAAAATCAACTCATGCATATTTGAAGTTCATGCATATTTGAACATGGTTTTTTGTTACTGGTCATGTAGTATGTGTTTTGTGCAACAATACCAAGTACTTTTGACCATGATGTCACTTTGACTATTTACAAATTATGTAAATATTTGAGGTATTTTTCAATCCATCATGCATACTCTTCCATGACTCTTATCATTTTAAGTGCATCATTGGTTATGCCTTTATATGAGTTTCTACTTTTATTTTACAAGAAATCACAAGTCTTTATTGTAATACATGGTAATACTTGTAGGTGGGTCTCATCTAAAGAGATACATCGGGATGACTTGAAGTATTGGAAGAGGAATGTTTCACTTTTGATGTGTTAAAATGTGCTTCCCTCCAAGCTTCTTTAATTCTCAAGAGCACTACATTGTACACCTAGTAGAAGAGATTGAACAATGTGGTCCTATTCATATTAAAAAATGTGGCTCGTGGAGAGATATATGAAGCTCTTAAAACAATTTGTGAGGCAAAAGCCTCGACTAGAAGGGTCCATAGTTGAGGGGTACATGGTTTTCCAGGAAATGGTTTATTTGAGTCAGTACTTATGTCAATTTCATCTTGAAGCTCCGCGATTATGGGATTATAAGCAATATCAATCATTTGAAGGAGAAAAAATAGAGGGTGAAGGGACTTCAAATAGGATAAAAGATATAAAAAATGTTAGTAGGAGTTATTTTTATATTAAATTTTATAATGCATGGCTTTAAATAATTATTAATTCATTGAACAAATACATTTTTAATTTTAGATGCTAAGAAGTGTGAGGCATTACATTTGTATGTTGCATACAATTCTTACTTTATGTTGGAATGGATGGAGAAGTACACTAAAAAAAAGAAATTAGAAGATGAAAATGCATGGGACGATATATATAATAAACATGGTGAAAACACTACTTGAGGATTTCCTACAAGCCATAAAAGCAAGTGGCCAGAGAGATGCTCATGGAATTGGCTAAAGACCAATATTGAACAGGAGAAAAAAAAGGGAAGGATACAATGACACAACAAAAATTGAATTTCATTAAAGGATCTATAAATGGGGAGGTGATATATATTAATATATTTCATATATTTAATAAAGTGTTTGTTAACTTTCATATCCTTGAATCTAATTAGTTGATATTTATATGAATTTAGGTAAGATATTACAAAGGAATGCCAAATTTTGGTCATAATTTCTACATCAAAAAAGTTGATGAAAAGAGAAAAACTTATGATTGTGAAGTTTCAACATCATTTGAGGTGGAATGTCATTCAGAAACAAATGATAGACAACCAATCACAAGAACACTTCGCTACTATGGAGTGTTGGAGGACATTATAGAGCTTGATTTTATGTCTTTCAAGAAAGTTATTTTTCGTGTTGAATGGTACAAGCTTATCGAAGTGGTAGAAGAAAAAACTATCTTGCTCCATAATAATGGATTCCATATTATCAATACATCTAGATTTTAAGCCACTACTAAACCTTATGTGTTTCCAAGTCAATGTGACCAAAATTTTGTCATTCCAAATTTAGAACAACCTTGTTGGTCGTTTGTGATTGATTATGATCCAAGAGGACAAAGAGTAACATTTGTTCAAGATGTAGAGGACCATGATATACTTGAAGATTCAGAAGTTCCCCTTGAAGACATAGATGGACAAGATAAAAAGGATGAAAATTTTATTGTCAATTATGCATATGACCAAGACAAAGATCACGACGAGTTTACTGAAGTGTCTGAAGGACACCAACAACCACATGGGCATCAAGTCCGTGAAGATGATAAATTTATTGATTTTAATTTACCTGTAGTTGAAGGTGGTGATGACTATGAAAATGATGGTATTAATTTATTTGTTGATTTAGGTTCTATTAATGATGGGTTATTTATTCCATCAGATGAGGAGATTTCATGTGAGGATGACATTTTTTTATCACTATGTTTACTTTAAGATAGTTGTAAGGATTCACTACAATATAACTTTTCTTTACAAGTTAAGTATTGAGTTTTTACTTGTAATGAACATTAAGTAATTTGAATATTTAAGGTTTTACTTGTGAGGATGACATTTTTTGATCACTATGTTTAAGATAGTTGTAAGGATTCACTACAATATAATTTTTGTTTACAAGTTAAGTATTGAGTTTTTAATTGTAATGAATATTAAGTGATTTGAATGTTTAAGGTTTTACTTGAAAGACATATATATTTGGTGGAGGCACCTGATCTACCACACCTCATTTCCTTAATTCAAATTTTGAAAACATTTACTTTATGCCATAAAGACCTAGAGAAGAGAAACACAATACTATAAACCTAAAAAAACTTTGCATATCGAGTATTGTTTATGTTTTTTTTTTTTTTTATGTATTGAAACATTTTGAAATTTGTATATGTTATCATTCATGTGCTAATGAATTTGAATTGTGTTATTGATGTCACTTGCATATGTTCTCAAATCAAGGTTTTCTTATTTTTATGTTATTATGTGGTTTTTTAAGAATGTGACCATGGATTTTACTGATTCTACTATGGGGGATTCAATGATCTTAACTAATTTTATGGAAATGTTAACAAATGGACGAGGGAAAGACATTGCTATGATGATGCATGAGGTAAGATTGAATATTGTCTTTTATAGGTTCAATTATCTTATGTTCCTTATTATATTATGCTAATTTATGTTTGTGGAATGTAGGCAATCTCTAAATTTGTTCCAACCCCTATAACACCTTTTAATACATCTAAGGTAATGCTAGTGGTAAAGCTTGATCAATATTTTTGTTCATTTAATTAACTTATTTCACTTTATCTATTTATTAATATTTTTGTTTTTGCTAAGCGTGCATTTTGTTGGCATGCAAAATTCATTTATGGCCCTCAATACACCCAATGTTGGCATGGAGGGATTATTAATACCCCATATACATCCAATGTTATGCAAAATGTAAGATTCAACCATTTATTTGTGTGAGTTCGATTATGTTATTTGTTGAGAAATCTAGGGCATAACAATGAAGGTGATTTATCTTTTGAATAATTGTTTGACATGTATTTTTACTTCTTTAGATTAGATTTTCCTTTCATTTATTTTTTATTAAAGTTCTTATTCATCAAACAGTTACCAAACCATAACACGAGCAGAACATGGTCAAATTCCTCTTCCGTCTTCTTCGCTTGACTTCACCTTGCATTCTTGGCAACTCAGATTGAGAAGGAGACTTCCTTTTAGTGATGATATCTATAAACTTACCCAAATATAGTCTAAATCATATGCCTCGCTTGTCCTGTTCTACACTTCGCTGATTACAAAGTTTCTTGTGTGTGATTGATTCCCTAACAAATTAGGACGAGCTCTCCTTTTACAATCTTCATGTCATGGCCTTTTGAGTTGACTTGTTGACCTACTAAGGCCGACTTATTGTTAACATTTCGACTTGATCCAAACGGTCATTTGAATCTATTTGACTCAAACAAAATATTCTATGCAATTTGTATCCTACCCAAATGGGTCTTTATGACAATGACACAATGATTTATGAGGTTACAAAGAGCTACATTGTCCTATGATGACTATTACTAGTATGTAGATTTTTACTTCAACTATGAGCTCTTTCTTCAATTTGTACACTTACCATGATGACTTCTTATTAAGATGCATTCAACCATGGAAAAGGTATTTTATCTTTTACCCTTTGCTTTCTATTCATATATATTATGAATAGTATTTAAGGGTTTGTATAATTTCCTTCTTTCAACATGCCTTTCAATGGATCAACCCATCCATTTTTTACTTCTTGTACCCACAATACTATTTTAGCAAGTAACCCAAGAAAACTATGATACCAAAATATGATGCCAAGTTACTTTCTAGGGTTTTATGTAGTCAAGAGGTCATCCTATAGTTTATTAAATTCAAACATTAGATCATACTCTTTTCCCTTTATGTCATTCTAGAGTTTATCCCATGCCCTAGAAATCAAATCATAGGGAACCAGTACCTTAAGATTATGGTTTCCAAATACTAGGGTTTTCTTAAAATATAAACCCCTAACTCCAACCCTACTACATATTATGATGGACCCTTAAAAATAAAATTATTATACATACCTCATGATGGACCCTTAAAAAGAAAATTATTATGCACACCTCATGGACACCTACCTGTAGCGCTTATTATTTTGGTTGCCATAATTCTTTGCAATGGTACTATACATGTCGTTGATCATTTTCCATATTCATGACCTTCTTTTAATGATTCTCCAGAGATATTGTCGTTCTTCTAATGGGACACGCTTCTTCATGTGTTACTTCAAGTTGTAGTATGATTAATTATGGAACTTGTTTGCCACAAATTATCAACATGGAGATTTTTTTCCTGTTTAGTTTCATCAACTTTTCAAAATGAATAAATGAGTATTAGTCTTCTTGAAAGACTAATTGAGTTATGGAGAACAAGAATGATTGGTGCCAGCATTTTTTTTTTTCCAGTTGATGCCTTAGCCATAGTGTGTGTGTATATATATATATATATATATATTCCGAATCATATGCCTCGCTTGTCTTGTTCTACCATTCGCTGATGTTAGAGTTTATTGTGTGTGATTGATGCCCTAACAAATTATGGTGAACTCTCCTTTTATAGCCTTCATGTCACTACCTTTTGAGCCGACTTGTTGTTGTCCTCAAGCTGAATTGTTGTTAACAATTAGACTTGGTCTTGGGGGGTCATTTGACTCTATTTGACTCAAACAAAAATATTTTATGTAATATTTAACATGCCCAAATGGGTCTTTATGACAACAACTCAATGATTTATGAGGTTACCTAGAGCTACACTGTCCTATGATGACTGTTACTAGTATGTAGACTTTTACTTTAGCTATGAGTTATTTCTTCAACTTTTATGCTTACCATGATGCCTTCATACTAAGATGCATTCAGCCATGGCAGCGGCCTTTCATCGCTTAATTTTTCCTTGCTTTTCTTCTATATTATCAATAATGTCTAAGGGTTTGTATATTTCCCTTCTTTCATCATGCCTTTCAATGGATCATCCCATCCATTTTTACTTCTTCTACCTGCAATACTATTTTAGAAAGTAACCCAAGCAAAATATGATACTAAAAGATGATGTCAAGTTACTTTTCTATTGTTTTATGTAATCAAGAGGTCATTCTAGGGTTTCTTAATTTCAAACCTTAGATCATACTCTTTTCCCTTTATGTCATTCTAGAGTTTATCCCATGCCTTAGAAATCAAATCTAGGGAACAAGTACATTAATATTAGGGTTTCTAAATACTGGGGTTTTCTTAAAATATAAACCCATAACTCCAACCCTAGTACATCTTATGATGGACCCTTAAAAACAAAATTATTATACATACCTCATGATAGACCCTTAAAAATAAAATTATTATATATACCTCATGGACATTGACCTATAGTGCTTATTATTTTGGTTGCCCTAATTCTTTGCAATGGTACTGTAGATGTCATTGATCATTTTCCATCTTCATGACCTTCTTTTAGTGAGTCTTCAAAGATATTATCGTTCTTATAATGGGACTTGTTTCTTCATGTGTTCCTTCAAGTTACAGTATGATTTCTTGTGAAACTTGTTTGCCACAAAATATCAACATCGAGAATTTTCTGCCTATTTAGTTCCATCACCTTTTTAGAATGAATAAATGAGTATTAGTCTTCTTGAAAGACTAATTGCATTATGCAGAAGAAGAATTATTGGTGCCTCCATTTTTTGTTCTAGTTGATGCCTTAGCCACAGTTTTCATATATATATATATACTTACCTAAAGATAGTCTAAATCATATGCGTCGCTTGTCCTTTTCTACCCTTTGCTGATTTCATAGTTTATTGTGTGTGTTGATGCCCTAAAAAATTAGGGTGAACTCTCCTTTTATAGCCATCATGTCACTGCCTTTTTAGCTCACTTGTTTCAATCCTCAGGCCGACTTGTTGTTAACATTTCGAGTTGGTCTCGGAGGGTGATTTGAATCTATTTGAATGAAATAAAAATACTCTATGGAATATGTAACATGCCCAAATGGGTCTTTATGACAATGACTCAGTGATTTATGAGGTTACCAAGACCTACATTGTCCTGTGATGACTGTTACCAGTATCTAGACTTATACTTCAACTATGAGCTCTTTCTTCAACTTGTATGCTTACCATGATGCCTTCTTACTAAGATGCATTCAACCATGTAAAAGTTATTTCATCTTTTACTTTCTCCTTGCTATTCATCTATATTATGAATAGTGTCTAAGGGTTTTTATAGTTCCCTTCTTTCATCATGCCTTTCAATAGATCAACTCATCCATGTTTTACTTCTTGTACTTGCAATACTATTTTAGCAATTAACCCAATCAAAATATGATACCAAAACATGACGTGAAGTTTCTTTTCTACAGTTTTATGTAATCAAGATGTCATTATAGGGTTTCTTAAATTCAAAACTTAGACAATACTCTCTTCCCTTCCTGTTATTCTAGAGTTTATATCATGCCTTAGGAATCAAATCATAGGGAACAAATACCTTAAGATTAGGGACTCTAAATATTAGGGTTTTCTTGAAATATAAACCAATAACTCCAACCCTACTACATCCTATGATGGACCCTTAAAAATAAAACCATTATACATACTTCATGATGTGTTAGACAAATTGGATACTACATATGGAGAAATATTTTTATCTACATGGTGTACCACTGTTACAAAAGGTATGTATTGCATCTAATTACTTAGAACCGAATCAATTTTTAGGGTATAAAGGGCTTTGTTCTCGTAAACCACTTTTCACATGGTCAATTTTCACGGAGGAAATGATAGCACATTATGAGGATACAAAGAGAAACACGTTCTTTAGCCAATTGATAAATCTCAAACAAAAGGGTTCAATGGCAGAGCACATTGAGGACTTCCAAAAATTGAATATAAGGGTAAATGATATTCCAGAGAAGAAAATGGTTGATGTCTTCATAAGGACTTTAAAGGATAACATTCAACACGAGGTTCGTCTTTGGGAACTTGATTCATTGGAGAAGGCATTCAGGTGGGCAAGAAAAATGAACTAAATGTTATGAAACCAGCTCACAAAAAGATAGAAAAGATAGATGAATGTCTTAGAAATAAGCCTCTTCAAGGGGGAAACCTCCTTTACATTACACAAATGAACAATTGTTGGATGATACAAATGACAAGACCTCCTTTCTATATATAGGAGTCTAGGGGGTCATAATATAATCAGAGTTGACATAACAATAATAATGTAAGGGCACAATAATAACAATAGTGGGATTCTATGGGGCATAATAATAACAGTACGGGGACTACATGGGCACAAGAATATAATAAGGGGGTTGTACTAATAAAAATAAGGGGTTACATTATTAGTATAGGGACCTAACATGATGGACCCTTAGAAAGAAAATTATTATACAAACCTCATGTGCACCCACCTGTAGTGCTTATTATTTTGGTTGCTCTAATTCATTGCAATGGTAACGTACATGTCATTGATCATTTTCCATATTCATGACCTTCTTTTAATGAATTTTCAGAGATATTGTCATTATTCTAATGGGACTTGCTTCTTCATCTGCTCCTTCAAGTTATAGTATGATTGATTATGGAACTTATTTTCCACAAAATATCAACATTGATATTTCTTTCCTGTTTGGTTCCATTACCTTTTCAGAATGAATAAATGAGTATTATTCTTCTTGAAAGACTAATTGAGTTATGTAGAACAAGAATGATTTGTGCATGCATTTTTTACGCCAGCTAATGCCTTATCCATGGTTTGTATGTATATATATGTACCTAAAGATAGTCTGAATCATATGCCTCGCTTTCTTGTTATACCCTTCTTTGATTTCATAGTTTCTTGTGTGTGATTGATTCCCTAACAAATTATGGTAAGCTCTCCTTTTATATCCTTCATGTCACTCCCTTTTGATTCGACTCATTGCCGTCCTCAGGTTGATTTGTTTTTAACATTTCGACTTGGTCCAGGAGGGTCATTTGACTCTATTTGACTCAAGAACAAATATTCTATGCAATATGTAACATGCCCAAATGGTCTTTATGAGAACGGCTCAATGATTTATTAGGTTACCAAGAGCTACATTGTCCTATGATGACTGTTACCATTATGTAGACTTTTACTTCAGCTATGATCTCTTTTTTCAATTTGTATGCTTACCATGATGCCTTGTTACTAAGATGCATTCAACCATGGAAAATGTATTTCAACTTTTACTTTTTCCTTGCTACTCATATATATTGTGAATAGTGTTTAAGGGTTTGTATAGTTCCCTTCTTTCATCATGCTTTTCAATGGATCACCCATCCTTTTTTTCTTCTTGTACCTGCAATACTATTTTAGCAAGTAACCCAAGAAAAATATGATACCACAACATAATTTTAAGTTACTTTTCTATGGTTTTATGTAATCATGACATCATTCTAGGGTTTCTTAAATTCAAACCTTAGATCACACTCTTTTCCCTTTATGTCATTCTAGAGTTTATCCCATACCCTAGAAATCAAATCATAGGGAACAAATACCTTAATATTAGTGTTTCTAAATAGTAGTGTTTTATTAGAATATACACCCATAACTTCAACCCTACTACATCTTATGATGGATCATTAAAAACAAAATTATTATACATACCTCATGATGGACCCTTAAAAGGAAAATTATTATACATACCTCATTGACACCTACCTATAGTTCTTATTATTTTGGTTTCAATGATTCTTTGCAACGGTACTCTAAATGTCATTGATCATTTTCAATCTTCATGACCTTCTTTTAATGAATCTTAAGAGATATTGTCATTCTTCTAATGGGACTTGCTTCTTCATGTGTTCCTTCAGGTTATAACATGATTTATTATGGAACTTCTTTTCCACAAAATATCAACACGAAGATTTTTTTCCTGTTTAGTTCCATCACCTTTTCAGAATGAATAAATGAGTATTAGACTTATTGAAACACTGATTGAGTTATGGAGAACAAGAATGATTGGTTCCTGCAATTTTTGTGCCAACTGATGCCTTAGCGATAGTTTGTATGTATATATATATATATATATATATATATATATATATATATATATATATATATATATATATATATATATATATATATATATATATAGTCTAAAACATAAGCCTTACTTGTCCTATTCTACCCTTCACAGATTTTAGAGTTTCTTGTGTGTGATTGATGCCCTAAAAACTTAGGGCAAGCTCTCCTTTTATAGCCTTCATGTCGTTTCCTTTTGAGTTGACTTGTTGCCGTCGTGAGGCGACTTGTTGTCAACATTTAGACTTGGTCCTGGAGGGTCATTTGACTCTATTTGACTCAAAAAAAAATCTTGTATGTAATATGTAACATGCTCCAATGGGTCTTTATGACAATGACTAAATGACCAATCCTAAGATCTCACAATGGGAGCTTAATCTAGAATACAATTCCTTGAGCATGAAACCCATGCCTCAAGCATAACAAAAATAATCTTATTTTTCCTTCTTTACATAAATTACTTAAAATCATGATTACATATGTCATTATGAAGACCGAAGTTGGTTACATATTTCAACATTATTCATCTATTATTCCACCTTATTATTTATATTTGTGCTTTGTAAGATGTTTCTAGGGTGTCTCCAACAAGTATACAATCTATTGGTATAGAGGGTCATGTTATGCCCTCTACACCTAGCCCAGAACCTCATAACATGCCTTCTACATCAAATACTAATGTTCCTAGTATCCCTATTGAATTTCACCTGCATGCCCCTATTAGGATTACATCATAATTAATATATAATCCATCAAATGTGGGTTCAGTCAGAATTATCCCACCAAGATCGGAACAAGTTTCTTTGAGGAGTCTCATAGACTCATAATCAATAATGTTAAGCTCCTACCAGTTATTCCTAAAAATTTTCAAATCGGACAAGAAATAATTGAACAAATTTAGTTATGGGAAATGCCATTATTGGAGAGTGCAGATCCTACCTTAGATCAACAAGTAATTTTTATTTTTTTTATAATTTTATTTGTTACATTTAGGATAATTGTTTTAGAAATGAAAATGGCTCCATATTTTGGTTGGGTTATTAACAGTTCCACAATTTCATTGTAAATGTAGGAAATAAGTGACAAAGTGCCTAATGTATCTATAAGGGCGTCTACCTCAACCCCTAAGTCTACAACAATATAATGAGTAACTACAAAAGGAATGCAAGAAGTTACAATCTTGCTCACATCAAAATGAAATTTCTTGAAGGATGAAATGGGGTTAAAATATTATCACTTTAATTTTCATCATGCAGAACAATTATTTGGAAATACCATCCAAATGGACTGGAGGAACCAAACCAATGCTAAATATGAATAACTATTTAAAGATGTTATAATAGCATTTGGTAATCTTGGTTTTGATAAGGAAATTATTTTAGAGATTGCAAGTAAATACATTCACTCAAAAAGAGACAATTTAAGGTCAAATTTGACAAAAACCTTGATGTATCCACGTCCATCTTGGATCACAGACCAAGTGATGTGGGATGAACTTATGAAAGATGTCAAGTTTAAGAGGAAAGTTTTCAATAATCCAAACTATAGGCCGTCTCTAGAAGGAGGAGGTAAGGGACACCTTCGAGATACAATGAAAGCAGCCGAAGCTAGCGTGGCAAGAATTGTATCTCATAAATTAGGCTCTCATGGATATAATATCATTCGTGGTGGCCTAGTAAGTGAATATTTTCATCTATTATATTTTCTATTTTAGGGAAAATAACCATGGTCACGTTGAAAATTGTATCTTATTAGTTATTATACCTTATAAATATGATTATCTTTGTTAATATAGGTTCGCCAATTTCAAAACGAAGCTTCAAAGGAAGACTTAAAATATGCTATATTACATGGTTTCCAAGGTCTTCGACAACACATGATAGATCGAGGGGAAAAATTAATTACTGGTTATGAATCTGAGGTTAGTTGTTTATAATATTTTATGAATAATGTAATAATTTAATTGGAGGTATAATGTTATTCTAACAATTTAAAATGTGTTGTTTATAGGAATCCCAACAATCAAAATCAATAGGTGAAACGTCTGGGAGTGAGCATGAGGAGAATATACAAGCACATGATGAATTGTTTGTTCCACACAATCATTCAATCTTCATTCCCGAACCTTGGCAGGAAACCATTGTTGAATTTCAACAAATGGGAGACACAAATAATGAGGAGGGTGTTCAATGTGATGAGCACTCCACACCCATAATTAATGTAGCACCTAATAGAAAGAGGACAAAAGGGATTGATATGTGTTAAATTTTAATAACTTGATGTGCATCGCTCTAGCTTCTATGGAGTGCACTAGGTTGTGAGGGTCCAAACATAAACTAATTATGTGTGCAACAAAACAAATTTGGAAGATACTTTGTTTTTTTAACTTTGTGGAACAAAACAAATTTTGAAGGTGCTTTGTTTTCCTACAGCACATTTTTTATGTGAGTGTCTCTGACAAATAATGCCTTGACTCTAGATGATGAATTGAATATATTGTGACTTTGGGTTAGCAATAGTTTCCTTCAATGGCACTCCTACAACAATCTTCTGGACTGCATGGCTTTGTGCACTTATGATATTTCATAATTGAAGCTTTTTTTTATCAAGAATTATATTTTAGATCAAACATGTTTTGAATTTAATGCTTATTGTTATGTTTGTGTTTCCAAGAGGAAGTCGAACCATCATATTAGGGAGGGATTCTAATTTAGTGCTTATTGTTTCTATTTCCAAGATAAAGCCCAACTATCATGTTAGGGAGGGATTCTAATTTAATGCTTACTGTTTGTGTTTCCAAGGGGAAGCGCAACTATCATGTTAGGGAGTGATTCAAGAAGACATGCAACCTGGCATAGGTTTTACCAAAGCATCAGGCCAACCCAAATGGGCTTGTCCCTTAACATAGATTCTTTCTTCTAATTTCTCACTCATACAATTTGCATACATATTTTATTTTGTAAGACAAAACCACCGAATTGTTGGTTGGAATAGGATGAAAAATCCTAGTACATGTTGCTTTGCAGGTTCTCAAGTATAGTCCATACCATAATGAACTATGAATCAAACTGGGATATGACAATCTACTGCTAGACCATAGTACAAAAAACCATACAATTTGCATGCATCAACCATACACCTGTGAATTTTAAATGTTGTATTTAGCTTTTAGATGGATTTTCTATCTTTGCTTGTCATGAAGGTGGTTTTCAGACCATTTCTTGTACAATGGGCAATACCAGTCTAGGAATGGGTCAGTATATCAATATTGTTTCCATGTCTAAGCACAATTAATAACTTTCTTGTGCATATATGTCTTCAAATTATTTCAATGAATCGATGCATGTCATTTAATTTATATCAAAATTTCTAAATAAGGATGTGGTAAATAGGCCCTTGTTTGATGCTGATGATATAAAGGTACTAACCTTTGCTTCACACCATTCTTCAAATATCTTATTTGAGACTAAAGAGGTTCTCTTTCTTGACATGCTATTGTCGGGGGCTTGTATTTATGCCTTATATTTTAGAACTTTGTTCTAGTCTAGAATGACCCAACAGACATAAAGTATTTGGTCTTGTCAATCTAGTTATTTTTCGTCAATAATTTGTTTAATGCACATAAACATTTTTTTCCTATCAACCTTGCCCATTTTCATGACTTTCTAGATTGTTTCTATTAGCATACTTGTGAATAATCACTGGCCACATACAATGTTCTTCTAGTCATGATTTTACTTTGAAAAACACTATTCGATAAAGATCAACATATACTAGTTTATTTTTATATTTTATTTTTTTTCCAAGAAAAAAAACTTTGTATTTGATATTTCTAAAATAGAAATCAAAATACACATAAATTGGCCTTTCTACTCTTATTTAGTTACAGAGAGTTTTTAGCCTATACTCCTAGGACATATTGCAATCTTCTTTCATGACAAAAACGGTTCTTTCTGGTATCTCAAGAGAGAAATGACATATACATACTCAATTATTTTTTGGAATAGACTCAAAGCATGACTGACAGGTTTTGTGGTCTAATTCCAAGCATAACTATGTATTCCTAAAAGATGTTTGGTCTTCATAAGTTTTGTGATCTAATTCTAGGCAAAACTATATACACTTGAGAGTTGCTCTAGGGGCTATTTCTTAGGTTAAAAAAAATGTGAAATTTTAAATGAAATTCCAAACATACAGATGCTCTTTGCCCATACATGGTCAAATGTTTCAGGTGGCCATTTTGGTTGCCCCATATTGGATACATGGGTCAATTTTTTTAAAGAGGTTAGAATTTCACCCTGAAATGGGTGGAAATATAAATTTGATTGTGAGAGTCTTTAAATTATTTTTGGTCTAGAAATAGATTGCAAATTTCAATATGATTTTATCAAAATCATGCTAGAATTTTTACTATTTTCAGAGCTAAATTTTGGCTAGTTTAGACTAATGAAAATATGATTATTCCATGAAAGGCCCTGACCTATTTAGATTATGCAATCAAATTCTAATTTCTCCACGAACGATTCTTGGTTCTAGATACCATGTATCGAGTAATCAACCACGCCTGGTAACCAGTTGAATAAGATTACAAAATCAAATGTCAGTATCAATTGACATACTAATTCTACCTAACACACTGAGGTAACATTCATATTTTTTTATCTATTTCTGTTTTTTGGTCCGTTGACATCTATTTAAAGCAATTGTTTCATGTTTTCCTTTTACTATTTGTTATGTTTCATGATTTATCACACCTGACCCAAGGGATTTATATGCCTACAACAGGTAGGTCAGTGGAACATGATGAATAAGGTAATGATTATCTTCTCTTAAAGATAATTTCCCTATACGACATGAATGATATATGTTCTTCAATAGGAAAATGTATAAACTTTGTACTATTGAAATCTTTTATTTTTGGTAATTTGTTAGCTAAAATTTGCATAGCATGAGATGAAACAAAAAATGGTCAATGGAGGCACAATTAACCACTAGGTTTGTATTGACTTCCCATGGGGTGTTCAAGAAAGTGTTTCTCTTGGATTTTGTCATGAGTTGGCTTAAATGTGCCAAATCTCTGGCATGGTAGGAACATGTGGGCCTTGTTGACCTTTCATATTCCTTTTAGAGGTTGTAACATGATTTGTAGTTTATCCTATGTTGTACATAAAACCTGGAAAAAATGCTCCTAATATCTATTATTGGTTTATGCCTTCCCCTGGTTGTAGGTATTCAATCTTGAACCTATTATTCCAATATACATGGCACAACTTGAATAGGTTGAAAGATCTGAAAATTGTATACAAATATGCAATGAACAAACTGAGAGGGAAGGAATTGGAGCTCCTCATAGTAATTCTACCTAACAAAAATAGATCTCTATATGGTCAGTATTTTATTCTTTCTTGAGGATTTAGTAACTTTGATCATGTAGAAGTGGATTTTACATGGAATTCAATCATGTAAAATTTATGGAATATCTGAGTATGTTATTCCAGTAATATGTTTATCATATGTATGAAACCTTGAGAGTCACCTTCAGTTATTACACTTACATTTCTTTCTCTAGAAGGATTGAGAAGCTTAACTTTGAGAAAAATTAACTCGGCTACAATACTGCTATTGATACCTAGGCATCATGCATACACCCAAAGAACTTCTTCTTTATCACTTATGAAAGCCCCACCAATGTCAGTAGTCTAGTATTTCCCTTAGATTAACCAAAGTGGAGATTCATAAAATGCATGGGATTATGCTCCTATTTATCTAGAATGGGACTTATAGGCTCTAAAGATCTTAGAAGTGAATGGGTGTTGTTAGGCTTGAGCTCCAAGCATTGGATAGTTATAACATATTGTGCATTACATTATCAATTTACTCTTGGCACGAAGTATACAATGTCATTTCATGTATGTCTTACATGATCCTACCCTATATTCCATCCACTACAAGGTGGGTGTTTATAAGATATGTCCTTGCTTCCAAAATTCCCATAGTAGGAAACCTAGAAAAATTTTCCATGTGATCTCGAGAATAGGGTTCGATAAGACATAGTTCTTCTAGTTTACTATAGTTTCAAACTATTGGATATCCACTTAGTAAACATATATCATGACACATTTTGTCATGGGACATTAAAGAATACTGCCATTCTCACTATATATTGATCAAAGGCTCTCAATGTCAGTTTGTTTAAACTCATCCAAATAGATCTTTCTAATTAAAAGTACCTGTATTTTTTATAGATATCTACTATTTTTATTAAAAACTTTTTTTATACCCCCTAATACCTATAATACCCCCCTACCCCTGCATCTCCCCACCCAAATACCTCTAATATTTTGACTCTATTTTTCGCAATTTAGAATCCCACTTTATGAATATAGTCTTCCTTCTTCCAATCCAAGACTATATTTTTTTGAGATATATCCATATCCGTGACAGATTCCTGCAACTTCTTTTTCTTCTTTTGCGCTATATCCATATCTGTGACAAATTTCTGTTGGCAGAGTCAGAAGTAGCGATTGCTAAGGTTTGCCTCTTCGGATACCCTTATAATAGATTTCTGTTTTCAGGGTCAAAAGCAACGATTTATAAGGTTTGGGCTCTTCAGATACCCTTATAGATTTATGTTTGCAAGCTCACATTAATATTTTGACTGTAAATTTTTCACAATTTAGAATCCCACTTTATGACTGAATGTGGTAAGATATTAGTAAACAAGTTGAATTTTGTGTCTTTCAAACAAGCTAGATTTGATTATGCCGAGCTACTTGAAGGGATTGTCCCAATTATCACATAAGGATGTCACAAATTTACAAGAGTTAAGGAGACTATCTACATTTTCCCCTTTTTTGTGACAATGATGGCAAAAGAAAGGCCCTTGAAATCCTCTTTTCACAAAGTTAGCCTAGATTAAAAAAATTCCTCGAATTAACGCTGACAAAAAAGAGAGTATTTTTGATGGAGGGTTCACTTCCAATTTTTTAGCCAAATGCCATGTGGGAATATCATAACCATATTATTATCTTGTAAGATTATTTAATAGTAAAATACCCACCTAACAAATATTCCCATTAATGTTTATCCATGATGTTATCAATTTTTATTTTTGACGATGACAACTCTTGCTATAATAAATCCCAGTCAAATTCCATGCTAGCAGGTCGGTTTTGATCATTAGGTATCCATGAGAACCATTTGTCAAGGCCAATTGCATTCCAATAATGGAATCAGTATTTTCTCATGTGGATCAACATAGTATTTTGAACTACTTATATCTTTTATTTTTCCCTCAATATTGGAAATTGCAGCTAAGAGTAATCCAAAAATAATGTTGTTAATCAATACCTAACATTTTGAAAGCATTGTTCCTCTATAAGGTGTCTATTGTCACAATATAAATTCCAAATTAGAGAAATAGGTCTATTTCTATCCATTCTTAAAATACCATGTTGTTTAAGATTTAACACACACTTTTTCTTCCATATCCTTGTCTGTCAGGCACCATGACCTTGAAGTTATTTCCACCAAGTTTTTTCACCAAGAATTGAGATTAATATGTCAATATATTTTTGACCTAATCCTTTTACTAATTTAGAAAGGAAAAATCCATGATCCCATATAACTAGTTCTTGTATTTTCTTTATTTTTTCCCTATCCCATAGGAAGGCACGTTGCAGAATGGAAATAGCCTTTACAATGTTCTTGAGTAATTCAAAGGAAGAAACAAATAAATAAACAATGCTTGAAGAATAGTTTTCAATAGAATTAGTCAAGATATCAAGTTAACAGAACAAAATTCCTAGTTAGTTAGTTTGTTTTCAAGCTTCATGATAATATACTCCTAAGTAGTGATGCAAAGGTAGTTATCTACTAAAGTGCCTCCTAAATATATGAAGAGAGGGAATCTCTAATGAAACCCTTTCATTATATAAATGTTTAATTATATACCATGTTGAGTATTAAATTGGTCCTTGTCTGATTGAATATTCATATGATATCATAAATTTATTTTAAAATTGTCAATGGAAGGCATTGAATTAAGAAATAATAAGAACACCCATAAGAATGATATCATTGAAAAGATATTGATACGAGTTTGGAAGATTCACATAGAAATCTATAACTATAGAAATTTCTATTGTTGAAGATAAATATTAACCCAGATTCACCTACAAAATTCTGTAGGTTGAAGATATTGATGCAAGTTTGGAAATTCACCTACAGAATTAACCCTAAAATTTCTATCTTTGAAGAATGATATCATTGAAAATATATTGATGCAAGTTACATCACTGTAGAAATTCACATGATGGATTTCTTTATTCACCTACATAATTAAGCCATATTTAATAGGCAATTAATTGTTATTGTGTTTTTGTTCTTTTAATTATTTGGATTAATTATTTGTGTCCTTGTTGCTATATGCTATCATATCTAATCTAAAAGTACTGAATTAGATCATCATCAGTATTCTTAAGGACGGTTCTAGTTATTGGGCCGGAAATTCGTTGTTGAAGGAGCTTGTGACCAATGTTGTGGCGACTCTGCAAGAGTTGCCAGAGAGATTGCAAAGCATTGCAGAGAGCTTTCGTTCAATGGGAATCTTATGATGCAGAGCGACCTAGATGTGCTCGTTAAAAAACTCAATTGTCATGCGCGCGATTTCGATATTCTCATAAAGAGCTGACTGTTGAGGGAATCTAGTGATGGCTTTAGGGTGTCAAGTTCGGATTCCAGTAGGGATGCCCTGGTTTTTTTGTCAAGGGTTTGTTTGCAAGGCTTAAGATTAGTAATAATGAACTCAAAAAATAGTCCCTGATTTCTCTTGTACAATTTTTGGAGGAGGATGACATGAATATTATGTTTATGTTAGATGGAGGAGTGGCTATTATTTACTTGGTTGATTTTCTTGATTCACATAATGTTTCTATCAAAGAATATGCAGCTATTGCAATGTTGATTCTGGCACAATTTGATGTCTTCAAGGCTTGTGTTTCTGCAGAAAGTGTTATGCCACCATTGATTAGGTTGTTTGAATTTGGGACTTCTTTATACAAAAATAAAGCAACCGAGGCTCTATAGGGATTGACTATTCAAATCAAGGAGGAGATTATTAATGCTGAGTTGAATGTAATCCTAGGGATCTTTTATTTTAATGATGGTATGCACATATATAGGGAGTATGCCTCCGCGGTTTCTACATTTGGTGGAATCTAAACTCTAGTTGAATTCTACAGAAATGGGTATCAACGGTAAGGTATTGCATCGATAATGTTGAGGAACTTGGCCTTTGTGAAGGAAATAAGAGGTCTCATGGCAGAGGAAGGAGAAATTCCTGTGTTGATCAATCTTGTGAATTATGGTACAACCCTTGCACAAAAGTCTTCTGCAGAATGTTTGCATATGTTGGGTGCCCTTCATGAAAGCTTGAGGCAGAATATCTGCAAAGAAGGTGGGGTTGAATCACTTGTTTTATTTTTGGAAAAATAAGAGAGAATCGAGATCCAAGGCATTGGGTGTTCCTTCCTATCTACCAATACTACCCATCCCATACTTGGCTTAGATGAGCTGAGCCCTAGAGGAGAGAAAGGTGGATAGGAGAGATGAAAATAACTAGGAGTAACTTCGTGACTTCCTCACCTACTAGACCACTCCCTGGGCCGAAGAAATAGATACTTCAAACCCCTAAACCAGAGAATACTATGGAATCTATTACTCAGTATACAATACTTATGCAAGGGTTAACAACACTATAGAATAAAGATAGAACTCTATAAGGAAGATAGAACTAGATTAGGAATAGAAGCATTAGGACTTCTCTTATTATATCTGATCCTACACTGAAACTTAACTAATAATCTCATACACTAACTAAGGATTAATATTTTCATTGTTTCATTGTTTCATAAAATGAGACTCTTCTTGAAAAGAAATGATATTAGACTTAGACTTCACTCAGACTCTCTCATAATCTCTCAGGAACAATAAGATAGTAATCAGGGGAATTACTACTTCATAAGCCTCAGAGGGAACCAAAACCCTTAAAACAAGAGATCACCAGCCTTTCACTCTTCATATCAACCTAGTTACTCTGATAGGTGCTCGTAAATCCAGAATCCACTAGGCTATTTTGCTAATCCTACGGGAGAGGCTAATCCTATACAATGATCCAATACTTACTGCTTAAGACTCATCAGGATATTATAAGGCTAGTTTCCATGGAGAACTTACTCTAACACAAAGGAAAATACAAAATCAAGTTGAAGGCTAGTAGTACCTATTTGGGGCATAAACAACCTTACTCTAAAGACTAACAAAAGTGTATCTTATGAATTTCATACTCTAAGTCTCAAGTGTTAGTTCATACTGCTAAAGAAAATTTGATTGGTACGTAAATTCAAAGAAATCCTTCTCATTCCTAATCTTATATAGCTTCTAGGGAATTCTAATAGCCAGTAGTATTTAAACCCCATCTAAGTATACCCCTTCTTTTAATAGTCCTTTGGCATAGTAGTACCCTAGCCATATTCCAAAATAGGTGATCCTATAGTCGATCCCAATAGTCAATGAAGTCGATGCCAAGAAGAAATAGATGTTGGTACTTGATGCCAGGAGTTGATGTCTTTATTTCCTCTTTTTGATCTTTCCTTTCTCTCTCTTCCTTCCCCCTAATCCAACAACTCCTATCTAAGTGGAATGAATGAAATAAGGAAGGTACAAAAAGGTAATAGCTATAAAATGGCATTAACAGAAACATGCATTTTGAAAGAAAAATCAAACATTAAGTAGAGCAACCTATGAACTGGACTAGCTTAGGTCTTAGCCCTATGGGAGACTATAGTTCCATTCAAGTCTGTCGTAAGTTGTTTATAGAGTGCAAAAAAAGCAATCAGTTCCATAGCCTTAGTTCCAATTCCATTTGATTTTGAGTAAATTCCTATGGGAAAATCTAATCCATTATAATCCAATGGAAGTATACGTGAAGCTATATATACGTTATATCATTAGAAAGATAATAATATTTGGTTGGACAAGATGCCAACTAACAATTATGATGACAACTAACAATTATGGTAAGACTAATTAGCTTTATCTAAGCCTCTCTCTCATTGTTGTTTGCTTAGCTTAACTAAGCATAGTGAAATCAATCTATTGTTCTCGTAGTTCTAGCTAGTGAAACCTATCTTCTCTATCTAATAGTAGTAGTGTTAACCTGAAAATGAGTGCAGAAGAAATAAACCTAAGTGCAGAAGGTAAAGATAAGTTCTATCTATATTTCTATTCTAAACAACAATAGTGTTAACATGAACATGAGTGCAGAAGAAATAAACATAAGTACATAAGATAAAGATAAGTTCTATCTAGATTTCTATTCTAAGCCTTCACCTAGGGAACTCGCATCTTTGGGGAACCGAACTCAAATTGTTTCTCTAATACTGACCTTAATAAATTGACAACACATCACATTGAAGATCATTGTAGCATCATTGAAGCATCATTACATTACAAAATACATCATTAAGAGACATGCCATCATAAGATACTAATTGTTGTATGGTGTGTTTATCAACAGTCACAAAAGATTTTTTCTACCCATTTTGTTTGATCCGTTGTGTTAGCTATTGGTTACTTTTCATTTGTATTTTTGTTGGAGTTCCTATATTTATTAGTGTGGCAATGCATCATTTTCATTTCACTGATGGCTTTCTTTCCCAATATTTTGTTTTGCATAGTGATTTAACAAAAAAATTCCTTCTGTAAATATTTAAGTGACCTTCAGAATTATTATGCAGGGTTTACCACTACATTTGAATTCTCCACATGATATATTCAACTTTGAGGTTTGGGTTAGTAAACTATGTTATTTTTATTATTTTCGAATGGTTATTGGAATTTTGCTGCAAATCTTTGATATCCTCATCTGAATTATTAGTTGTTAGGATTATTTTTCCATATGCCCTTTGTGCCATATGTCCAACAAGTAATGAAACTGCTGCTTGTAAATTTATGTGACTGATTGGATTAATATAATGCTTCTCCAATGATAATAATTATGGGAAATGTAATTAAACTCTATGCTACAATCTACTAGGCTTTAGGGGATGATAAGAAATTAAGGAAATGTGAATTTATAGTTTTTGACTGGTTTTTCTTTTGTTTTAGGTTAGCAGTATACATCTACATCGATCAGAATAGTTCATTACCTCTTCCTCAACTAGAGAGCCCAAAACTTCCGTGCAATATTTCTCAACAACAACTAGGTGCATTTTATGGTGGTGAGCAGGTTTACATAGATTGGAGAATGTTAAATAAATATTACATCAGCGACTATCAAATTGTGAAAGCGAGTAATGGAGGAGATAACTTTGTAGGTCACCAATAGATTGAGAATTGGCCTATATCATGTTGCTAGGGCCTTTGTAAATTTTCCATCTTTTGCAAAATCTTCATCCAGGCAAGGTTGCCCATCAATTGTAGATTTTAATGCATATACATTATTACAATTTTTTGTTATCAAGGAAGCTGGTTCACATTATACAAGGGTATGAGTTAAATTTTCCACCATTTAATGTGATTCAAGCTTTTGGATTTATATGTCATAGAGTAAACTCTCTTGTAGGATGGAGAAATTTTGAACATTTTTCTTTTGCCTCATAATATGTCATCAAATGAAGTTCCAGCTGAGCATCTTGCATGTTCAAATTCAATGACATTAATTTATTTTGAGCAAATATAAGTGTGATGCCTTATTATTTTCAAGGTTTCTTTCCAAAATTGTTGAGTTTTGGAAATTGTTTTTTCATTTAGATTTAAAATGAGCTTTAAAAAGGATTGAAATTTATTCTTTTTTTTTTCGCATGAAGAACAGAGATTTAAGGTAATTAAAATCACTATTTGGGAACTTTAAATGTTGAAACCACCTTAAAAAATCATTTAAAATGATTTTGTTTATTTATTTGTAAATATTTTTTCATATTGTCTCTAGAGAGACAATAGTTGGAATTATGGACATATAGTCTTTATAGAGACAATATGTTTTTAATCTCAGCTATTGTCTCTGAAGAGACAAAAATGTAAATGTCTCTAAAGAGACAAAAATGAAAATGTCTATAGAGAGACAAATGAAATTGTCTATAGAGAGACAAATGAAATTGTCTTTTAAGAGACAATAATGACCCATAGTAATATAGGTTTTATATTGTCTTTATAGAGTCAATTTTTTAAGACACTAATTTTGAGATACCCGCTTAAAGACAATATTTAAGACAATACACAAATTTCTTTTTGTCTCAAGTTAAGACAATTAACTCTAAAATTACCTTAAATATTGTCTTAAAACCCCATATACTAATGAATGAAATTGGTACACTTTCCCTGCCACCCCTTTTTGAAATCTGGTAAAGCCAAAGTGCCAAAAGTCAGAATGGATATTGCTAATGCCATAGATTAATTGAGAGGCATGACAAGCCCTGAGGAAATCAAAATGCTTAATATCAACAACTCCACTCAAAACTGAATTTTATTGGGAAAGAAAAGAGAATAATAGAATAAAATGCATTTCCTGGTTTATTAGTTAATTCTTATATTTAAACAACTTGATATCCATATCCACAGTGAAGGTACAGTACTTAATTCTTCATGCTTGAGCCGAATGAAGGTACAGTACTCATCAAATATGGATAAGATAGAGTCTAGACAGAAGAGCATAAGGAGTCCCATCGGAGGCCAAACAGTCAGTCTATCCGCAACTTAGGCAACTCCAACTGCAGTTATTGGCAGAATTTAGGCATCCTCGATAACACAGATTATTCACAAAACATCATTAATTCCGCGCAGTCAAACGTACTCTTTACATTATCTATTTTATTTACAACAGAACAACATACTCCCTTGCTATTCTCCACATGAAGAAGCCCGGTTTCTGTCATCGGATTTGATTGGTATGAGGTGGCATTAACGGTGGCCTTCAAATTCATGACCAACTTAATCGACCAGTTTTTCTTTCTCAACGCCAGTCAGGCTTTGTTCGTTCTTCCATCGACTTCTGAGAAGCACACTTTCTGTAGATTCGACATAACACCATATCCACATTCTTCTGCACATTCCAACTTACAATCATTCAGAAACTTTGTACCAAGAAAAGTAATGTGCTTCATTTCTTTGGGTGCTGAGATTTTTGTGTGTATTGTGCGCATCTATAAATAACACATTATTAAAAAAATTATTAGATTACCTTGGGCGAGGACGAACTCAAATCGGGCATCCTATACTCGTTCATGATCCACTCCGTCCTTTGTCCAAGCGGGGCTCTTCCTTTATAAAACACAAGAGTTTTCTGAACACCGATGCAGTGAAGCAGCTCGTTGCGAACCGCTCTGTCTGAACCGGTGGCTTTCCAGTAACCCGGCTTCGTCAATCTGCTTGGCCGAGGGAATTTCTTCGTATCTCTTGGAACGAAGAAGAACCATTGCCTTTCCCGAGCATCACTAGCTAATCCTGCAACACATTTATACATCTATTTCATGCGAAAAAACATTTTCAAATTGAAACTGAAGGAATCCACACTGAGTGATCTCCCTGGTAACCTCCATGGATCACATCATATCAAATTCAAACAGGGGAATACGCAGAAAGAAGTTAAATTTACCTTGTAACTCCCATGGATCATATTGATACAAGTCCAAGGTTGGTATGATTAAATCGAAATGCAGCTGGCGGCCGCCTTCCTCGAGATGGAAATCGACAAGTTCCTCTTCCCTGGGATAGAATCTGAACCCTGGAATGACAATCGAATCTCCCTGCACCGCTTCATCGTTGTACATTTCTTCCATATGATCTGTTTGGAAGAACCTCTTACACAAATTGCCTCCACATGTTCTCCATATATATAGACGCACAGTGCGTTAAAGCAGTGACAATGACGTTGGACTCAGATTTCAACCGAAAATGTAACCATTTAACAGAAATTTCCACGCGCATAGGAAGCCGTGAATGCAATAAATAAATAATTCTTCGTTTTAAAGTCCTTTGTTTCCGAACTTTCCCTCCGCGTGGTGGTCGTGGCAGTCAATGATATCATAATAATAGATTGATAATAATAATAGTATAGCATTTACTAAGTTATAACAGTTGTTATTATTATTAATTCAGTTACAATTATAATATTAAATTAAGATTTAAGAGTTATTTTAATTGGTAAAGTTTTCATGGTTAAAGTATTCTTATGTAAAGGTTATAAGTTTTTTAGACATTTTAGATGTCTCATTTTGTGGTTAAAATAACAGCAAGGGATCTTTTTGGCTAGATTTACGTCATACAAATAAGGAAGTCATCCCTTACTATCCCTTCAAGTGAATCTGCTAGGTATAAATAAGGAAGTGATATCTATGGTACACATATTTTGTGAATTGCGGTGATCCCTAAGAAAGTGATACTTTTTGGTGAATCCTGG
This sequence comes from Pinus tabuliformis, assembly GCA_031772625.1. Lineage (NCBI taxonomy): Eukaryota > Viridiplantae > Streptophyta > Pinopsida > Pinales > Pinaceae > Pinus > Pinus tabuliformis. The sequence continues at coordinate 993,697,715 of CM062806.1, read as the reverse complement.
ACCGTGGTGATCCCTTCGGGTGGATCTAGTTGATACAAAAAAGGAAGTGATCCCTTCGAGTGGATATACCTAATATAAGATAGGAAGTGATCCCTTCTCATGAATCTGCTTGGTACAAAGATATACCTAGTACAAAATAGGAAGTGATCCTTTCTCATGAATTTGTGTTGGTGATCCCTTCAAGTGGATCTACTTGATACAAATAAGAAAGTGATCCATTTGGGTGATTTGCCTCATACAACGATGAACAATCTCTCAAATCCATGAACCAAATCATAACATCAAACTAAGAATATTCTTATAATTATAAGATATATTTTATCCACAAAGTGTAAAATAAACTATAATTAGATGCTCACTAAAATATTATGTGATAAAGAAGTCAAAATTCATTAATCTTAAAAAGTGGTAAATCCATGATCCTAAAAAGTGATATGTCATAGAAAATTCCAAAGTGGTTTTAATAACTGAGATACTTTGATAAAAATTCCCATTACTTAATAATTTTTAAGAAAAATAATTTTTTTTTATAAAAGTATATTTAATACGTTACGATATAAAAACATTTAATGTTTCAAAAATATATTATCAAGAAAATAATGAAAAAAACAATGAACCATGCAATCTAGTTATTAGAAAATTATATGAACTTTATTTAAATAAAAAAAATTATTACTTTTTATTGATATATCACTTTTTGGAGAATTTCTTCGATAATGAGTGGTGTTATTACGAGCAATTCAACTAAAAAATGTTTAATATCATAATAATTATCTGATGAGAAATTACGTAATTCTCAAATTAATGTAAATATGTTTATGGAGGCTTATTTGTTTAAGTAATATGTTTTTATTATAAATATAAATCTATATGAAATTTTAAAAGAGATCAAAGTATTAAAGGTTTAGTTGAATACCAACGATCTATATTAATTATAATTTATTTAATTTATAATTATGAAAATATAAATAAATAAAATATTTTTTTATTATTTAAAATATTAATATTCATATTAAGTATAGATAAGTATTAATTTATAATAAACATTAGAATAATTAATTTTATAGTAAATTTTAAATAGTTTAAAAATAAATATATAAATTATTATTTTATTTAAAATAATCGCAATGATTATTAGTAATAAAATGAATTAATATATAATTAAACATATAAACACTTTAAAAATAATGTAACATTTTCATTTTTTTTTGGAGATTTATCTCATTTTATCATAGAAATTTTTAATTTGTAAATAGGTTTTGTTACAATACCATGGTCTCCCAATACCACATGCTTAAGAAACCATAACTCATTTTATATGATACTTTTTCACATGACAATAGCATCCACCTAATAATTATTGATAATTAAATTAAAAATCTAAAATCTATTTTCCAAAAAAGACATGCATATGGACACAATAATGATGACCATGATGATAATGATTAACGTCCACTAATATCTATATGGTCTACTAATATTCTTTAACATTTTATTAATGATGACCTCGATGATAATGATTAACATCCACTATGATCTACATGGTTTGCTAATATTATTTAACATTTTATTTTTTATGTTCATAAGGAAGTAAGTGAATACTTTTTGCTAAGTTGAAAAGTCAATAAGATTGGTAGTGTGGAAAATATTTTGAAAAATAAATCAAATATAAGTGTAAGAAGGACAATCTAAGAAAGTTATTTTCATATTCAATGCTCTTAGGATTACAAAAGTAGTAAAATATTTAATCCCATGGTGTTTTGGGAATTTACCAACACCAAGAGTTCACAATGAAGTTCATGAGAATTAGTACTAATCATGGTAATGCTCATTTTTTCTTAATACTGGCACAAAGAGAACATTTTGGTTTTCTAGATTGGGTTGATCGTTTTCTTATAATATCATAATTTTCATTTTCCCTCGAACTCTTTATTTCCCCATTGCTTCTCCTTAAATTTGAAAATAATAACATTTATGCCAATAAGCAGGCTTATTTTGAAATAAGGTTTCCTGAATTTTAAATGAATTATAAATAATTATTAGATGGATGATAGGGATTTAATATCCAAAGAATACTCTAGATTATTCTTAGTAGTATACACAAATCAAAGACTGAAAATTATTTCCAAAATAGCAATGCAATTTTTGTCCTTTTAATTAAATTCATTAATTAAAAAAACACCTCATATGAGCAAGTGTCATATCAAATGAGTTATGGTTTTTTGAGCATGTGGTATTGATAAGCCATGGTATTGGCATTTGCGATTGTAACAAATCTTATTTACATATTAATAATCTCCATGATAAAGAGAGGTTGAATCTCATCGTTAAAAATCTTATTATATGTTTTTTAAAATACATATGTGTTTAACGTATATATCAATTCTCTATTATAATAATAATAATAATAGGTATAATTTTAAACAAAGTTATAATTAATTTAATTTTCTTTTCTTTCTTAAATTATGGCAACTTGAGATGTATGATAAAGTAAGTGCATTGATGCTTATTAGTTCCTACCAAGGTAGGATTGTGGTAATGATTTTCTTGTTGATGAGTATTAGTTTAGTATTGACCAATACAAGTTATAATGTTTAAATTTCAATAAAAAATATTTAATTTTCTATATCATTAAGAAAAATATTTTTCAAACATAACTTTGAAGGTCGTATTGTATGAGATGTATGATAAAGTGTGTGTATTGATGCTTGTTAGTCTCTACCAAGGTAGGACTATGACAATGATTTTATTATTGAACAGTATTAGTTTATTATTGACAAGTCCAAGTTATAATGATTAAATTTCAAAAAAATATTTAATTTTCAATATAATTGAACACATAATTTTTCAAACATAACTTTGAAGGTCTTATTTTCTCCCCTCATATTTTTTTGCCATATTTTTTGTAGGTACTTGCAATATTTATGCCATGATTTTTAAATATTTATGCAATAATTTTTCATTGTTAAGCTTTATAGGAAAACCACCTAGAACTAAAATCTTTGAAAATATCTCATACTCACTTAAATAACCTATTTACCATGCATTATTTTCCACCATTATTTAAACAAGAATTTGCATAAAAATTGAATATAAACAAGATATAAATAATGTAGTTAATATCTACCATTATTTATGTTTTTTTCAACACTTTAACATGGTTATTTACCATCCATTATTTTCCACCATTATGTAAGCAAGTATTTGCATAAAAAATGAATAGGGACAAGATAGAAATAATGTAGTTACTATCTACCATTATTTATGTTTTCTTAAACACTTTAACATGTAGGAATAAAAGTTTAAATATGAAAACTTAGTAGTGGTTACTACCCACCAAAAATTTATGCAAGTCCTTAAGTAAAGGATGAAGGATTTTCATGTTTGCACATAAACAATTTTGCATATTTTATATCATATTTTTAATAATGTAAAAATAATAATATTTTGTTCATATATTTAAAACAACATGACAAACAAAATAAGCTTCCCCCAAACAAATAAATTCAATACATATACTACATGGCTTGTCAAGGCAGTTACACCCAACAATCCTCATCTTATAGTTTAGAATCTAAACAATTGCCCTACCCATTTGGATGTAGATTCTGCTTTTGGTTTTTTCCTTTTGTTTCCAACTACTAAATTATAGTTAATGTTATTATCACTGCAAAACATTGCATTCTTCATTGTAGTAAGTATTGATATGCATATTGCTATTATGGGTTTTTGAGTTTTCTTTTGAACAATTCTAAGGGAAGAATAAAACATAAGTTAGTAAAAACCAAGACTACTATTCATTTTTGTATGGACATTTGCAAAAAACTACAATAGAGAAAGGGAAGAATTTTACCCTAAATGCATTTATCCTATTTTAGTGCCCTCAAGAATCTTCTGTCAAATTATGGCATGGAGATGGATGGCGCTATTGATCAGAATGATCCTAGTTGCTCCTTCTAAGACTAGGTTAATCAGATTATACTTTCTCATAGTTATATTTACCTCCTCATCTCCAAATCATCATATTCATCCGTGAATGATATCATGCTTTGGATGCTATGATTTCTAAAGTTTTGTGCAATAGGAAAGCTATCTGAAATTAAAATCCTTGAAAATTGCTCACATTTGGGTGAATGACCTATTTATCATCACTTATTGCCCACCATAATTTAAGCAAGTATTTGCATAAACAAATGAAAAGGAATAAGATGGAAATAAATATACCTACCTAGAGTTCCTACCTATGATTATTTATGTTTTCTTCAATGTTTTAACATGTAGTAATACAAGTGTAAATGTGTAAACTTAGTAGTGGTTATTACCCACCAAAAATTTATGCAAGTCCTTATCCCTTAGTAGGAAATTAATTTTTCCACTTCATATATCAATTTGTAATTTTTCTAAAAACATAACATCCACTTAAGTGACAAGGACGACTACTCTACCTTACAACACTTGTTGTGATGAATTATGTTTATTGGTATTTACCAACCATTTAATTTATATGACTATATCAATTTTAATATTATAAAAAATTTATAACATGATTTCCTTCTCTATTTTCTAATAATCAAACCAAAAACATGCATTTTTATCCCATCCTTATTTAATAATTATAATATTTATATATAATTCTTCAAATTTTATATGTGATAATAAACTTAACTCTATCGAATTGATTCAAAATACAAACGGTCGAGTTGGAAATGACTTAAATATACTACGCGAAGAATTAAAAAATATTATAGAATTATAACGTTTTCATAATAATAAAATTTATAGTTTTTTTTTTTCAAATACTTCAAATTAATTGAGCTGTAAGCAAGGAATAAAATTTTAACTATTTATAATCTACTAGTCATAGAGTCGATACGATGTGAATTAAAGATTACTCAGTTCACTATCTGCAAATCTTGTCGCTTCATTTAAAGTATTTTGTAATAATATTTGAAAACTAATCAAATAGACTTCTTCAATACTAGGTGGTTAATTAAACCACGGGCTCATTTTTAAATTGATCCAAAGTAGTTAAAAACTAATATGGTTATTAATATTAATTAGAGTGTAAGATTTTCAACTTATTTCATTTAGTTAATTATATATGGAATCTCATTTAAGTCAATTAAGAATAAATGTGTAATACCACTTTCCAGGTTTACTCAATGTAACTATGCCAATCAGGGTAAACATGAGGGGGATGTTGCTACAATAAGATTCAACCTCCCATGTCACCTTAAGGAAGTGGAATTGATAGAACATCATATACAACCATCTAACATCATCAACAGACGCATGAGGAGACAAGTCAGCCACTCAGACAGCCTATCCCTGGGTCACACTGCTATTCTGCAACTCTTAGGCCTCAGTCGCTCTCATGATATGGGCAAGGGAGTGACCAAAAACCCAAAGTCACTCCCATAGACCTACTTGCCAATGACCGTGGTCCAAAATTTCTACTTTTGTGCCAACGACCTCAAGATTTGAGCCACTTTTCTAGCCTAGAATCTTGGCCTCTGCCCAGAACTTGTTGTAACTTTCAGAAATCATTAAAAACATAATAATCATGTTGATCAATCAAAATCCCCCTCAGAACTAAGCGTGAGCATTCCCAACCGGTATGACATTCTGTCAAACACTTGGCATTAATGCAACCTACAGGTCTAGGATACAAGACATGGCATAAATCACTGAAACAACTTATGAAACATAACCAGAAGGATCACGTCCTTCTCCATTGAACTACTACATCATCAGTTAGGTCTTGCATCCATCCATTTAACAGTTACAAGTAAATATATGAAATAGCCATGACATGAACCACTCATTTAACCATGCTTATAACCAACATAAAACCATATAAATATCATAGATATGATAGCCATTAAATCCACATATAAATCAATGCAAAAGTAAGAGAACATAATATTAATCATAGGAAAATCTGACTAGGTTTGGGACTTCCACGTACCACCTGACCATAGACATGCTGAACCAAATCTCTCTTTCAACCAGTCACCCCTGTGCCATATTCCAAGCATGAATGTGAGACCTCATAGAACAACCAATCCAAGAACACTCGAGGAAATCTAGAGGTTAAACCACCTCCACCCTCATCTAACTGTGATCACATCAAAACCGGTACTTCGATCACAACCGAACAGAACTTGGAATGCCATCTGAATCCATCACTATCCTTGAGAAATTTTCTGTCACCTTGTCTCTTAGGCTTTATCGCAATCCAAACCCGGATCACTAGACCCTAAACCATGACTGCTCCCTCAGGATTTACCATATATCCCACCAAAACTAGTGAAAGGATTCCTAGGCCTTTGGGAATGAACCTTGAGACCACCTCTGCCTCAGATTTCAAAATCCATCAGGTAATTGCAAAGTTCCAAAACTGAAATAAATATCCCAACATACCGTGGCATCCAGAAAAAGGGTAGGGTAGGATGAAAAGCACTATCATAACCTAGCAAGAACATGCCACTGATAGCAAGATAACCATACACTAACATGCAAAGCCATGCATGTCCAAAATAGCTAAGAAATCACACATTCAAAAGGTTACCTGAAAGTATTATTGTTGAAGTTGCTTGATCTTGCTTTCCTTTCCTTTTTCCTTTCTTGCTTTTCCTTTCCTTTCCTTTCTTTCCCTTTCCTTTGCTTCAAACTAGAGTGCTCAAAGAAAAATCTAAGTGACCAAGAGAGTGAGAGAGAGAGAATAATGAGAGAGCTCCAAACTTGAACTTGACCAAAAGCCATGAACTGATCCTCATAAGCCTTTTTATGCATGAGGCCTCTAATTTCTTCATTTTCCATTATTTTCCTTCAACTTCCTCCTCACATGCAACCTGTGACCTTTTACCTTCCTTTTCCCCTAATTTCCTTTATTTTCATATAAAAATGTGCCAAAATTCCTTTTTTCCTTTTAATGCCTTTACCTTCACCTTTGCAAATTTTCCTTAGCCAAAACACACATCCAGTGATACCCACTAGGATATATTTTCCCAAAATTCATCTTGTAATAAGTATCCCTTAACTATGGTCTTTTTTTGCATTTATTAACTTTTATTACATGAACTTTTCACCACGGCTATTACAGAACCCTCCCCCTTGGGAAACATGTCCTCAATGTTAAAGCACACCAAGACTTCAGGAAAACCACTGAAAAGCAAACATATTACTTACGGAGCTTTATAACTTAGCTCATTGCAGTATTTACAATGGAGAATGTGCTCAAAAGAAAAACATCATCAGAACATGCCACGATAATAACCATAATAACATGACATCCATACCACTTATTGGAGCTTTATAACTTAGCTGATGGCGGTATTTACATCCATATAAATATACATTTACAAATATCAAAACAACAGCAAAACATATGCCAAACATAAACCAACATCAAGCCAAAATTGCTTTGCCTCAACCAGAAAACAATGAAGGATATAGGGCCCACATCTAATCCATCATCTCCCATGTAGCTTCTTGAGGCCCAAAATGCTTCCACTGCAGCTTAACTTTCTCTATGGCTCTATTCCTGAGCATGAGATGTTTCTGTTGTAATATGCACTGAGGCTCTCGCTGGAACTCTCCTTCTTTCTCCACATGCAATACAGACCAATCAATAACATGATCAACCTCCTTTATATATTTCTTAAGCAATGAAATATGGAAAACATCATGGAATTTCACTGTTAGAGGTAGTGCAAGTCAATATGCCACTAGTCCAATGCTCTCAAATATATCAAAAGGCCCACAATATTGTGGCGCCATCTTCGCACGTGAACCAACCCTCAAAGAGCTTGTCTTGGGCTTGATTCACAAATACACATGCTCCCCAACCTGAAACTCTTTGAACACTCTGTGTTGATCTACATATCTCTTCTGTCTATCATGTGTTGCCTTTATATTCTTCTTTATAACCTGCATTTCGTACTCCATGTCCGTCAACATGTCCAGTCCAATAAGTACCATGTTCATTGGATCACTCCAACGGATGGGAGTGTTACAACTCTACCCATAAAATGTCTCGAAAGGACTCATCCTCAACGACTCTTGATAACCATTGTTGTATGCGAACTCAACCAAAAGTAGATACTCTTCCCATTTCCTCTGTTGGTGCATCACATACATCCTCAACATATGTTCCAAGATCTTGTTGACCCTCTTCATCTAACCATCTGTCTGCATATGATAAGTTGTATCGAAGGGCAACTCTATACGCAAGCCTACAAATAGCTCCTTCCAAAACTTGGAATTGAACTTTGCATCCATGTCTAACACAATCATCTTTTGAACACCATGTAGCCTCAATATTTCTCTGATAAACACCTGTGCTACCTCACTAGCTAAATATTTAGTCTTTACTAGAATGAAGTGAACTATCTTGCTCAACCTGTCAACCATGACCATAATAGAATCATGATGCTTCACTATCCTTGGAATACCTATAATGAAATACATGGAAATGACCTCCCATTTCCATTTCAAAATCGCTATAGGTTATAGTAGACTGCTTGAATGCTTGCACTCTACCTTTACCTGCTAAAAATCTAAGCATCTAGCCACAAACTCAACCACTTCTTTCTTCAGATTCGGCCAATAAAAGAACTTATTTACTATCATCACTGTCTCATGATATCCTGAATGACCCAAATATGGTTTCAATTGAAACTCCCTCGAGATAAGATTCTTGAGCTCGCTGCAATTTGGCACATAGATCCTATCTCGAAACCTCACCAAGCCATCTGCCATGAGACAATAGTCTGCATCCTGATCACATGTATCTATACCTTAACCTATACCTGTACTCTATCATAAGCTATGCATGATCTCCATGTATTTTTCATCTCGTTGACCTGCCTACAAAATCCTATCCTATAACTCTGTCACATAAGAGCTTATAGCTACTATATGATTTACCTATACTTTCCTGCTAAGAGCATTCGCAACCTGGTTTTCCTTCCCTTTGATGTATTTGATCTTGAAGTCAAACTCAATAAGGGTGGGCAACCATCTAACTTGCCTATCATTTAGATTCAGCTGGACAAATAAATACCTTAGCCCACTGTGATCGCTCATCAATGTGAAACAAATAGATATAAAAACCTCTACATTAAATTTCATGCCACAATTCTAGTAAACAGATTCATGACATTCAATCAACATCAACAAAGACATGCATAAAAATAACGCTTTGATAAATAAAACTATAAACTTTCACTATATACTTAAAAAGAATCAATTTATATCTAATTATTGCATTTCCTAATGATTTTATTCTCAAGAACTTCTTTGGAACTCATGATTTTATTTTCAAGAACAAAATTAGTCCATCTGAAGTGCACATACAAGTAACATTTTATATGCTTTAACATAGTACATAAATTAGGGTATGATTTACATGGACATGAGATTTCTAAATATCCACATGCTTTCACAATAAAATTCTATTGGGCAGCGGATTCCCCCATAGCATGTTTTTGGGGCTTGAAGCCCGATTTTTGGTCAAATGTAATGTAAAGACCCCGCAAAATGCGAGCGCAGAGCGCGAGAGTCTAGGGTTGTCTACCCTAAAATAATATAATTTAATGTAAAGTGTGTCGACCTACCCATGGTCCACGGACCATGGGATTGTATAAATAGAGCGAGGCTCTAAGTGTAAAAGGCAGTCTTAAGACTTATGATGTTCTTGGATGATGAATTAGCTCTGAGTCTTTATGTCTGAGTCTTGGGTTGTAGTAAAGAGGTAGAGGCTCTGCAGCTGAGTGTAGAGAGGCCTAGTAGAGTCCGCAGTTGAGTGCATGGACCTCTGCAGCTGAGTGTGCAGGGCAAAGTTGGGTGTGTAATGCACTGAACTTGGAAAGGCATTATTAATAAATATCAATTAGTTTGATATATTGTGCATCTAGTTTGTAGATCTGTAATTGAAGGTTATATGTTGATAATACATGTTTATTTATCTGTGCGCACTTATATGTATGCTTATGATTTGGAATTTTCTTAGTAATTAATGAACAAAACCAAAGTAAGGAAGAGTTGGGTAATTAACATTGATCGCACTGCTGCTGAAGTTGCACAAGGGCAGTTCCACAGAACACCAAAAGATTTCGAGTACGCGTAATCTAGTAAGCACGCAAGGTGGATCAGGCACCTATCTCCCACATCAAGACATTCCTAGGGTGCAGAAACCTAGTTCCAACACCCTCCCATACTACCTCGTGTGAGACCTCAGTCCATGCTCTGTGGATTGTTGCCGAAAGGGCCAGCAGTACCGGGATTTTCTTGGCTAAAGTCACTGCTGAACCTAGGTCAGGCCCCACGTAGCCAATAAATGGTTCTGTTGCCAAGACCGGGATCTGCCTAAGGGATGTTTGATGTCGGAACACTGGAATCCCACAAAGAAGGAAATTGAAGAGTGGTTGGATCAGAAGATTCACGAGTTCACGACACAGGAAAATAGAACTCTGCAACTATCTGAGAAAAGGTGGTTGGATCGCTACGTGTATACGAAAATCCATGATATTTTCTTTGCATCCTTTCCATCAGAGCTGTATGATTGGATTGCGAGATTAGCTGATAACTAGAGAAGGTATAAGCTCGACCAACTGATAGCGTGGACCCCGGAGTTGGTGCACAGACTAGAGGCATCAGAAGATAAGATCACGCAAGCTGTGGACCACTGACTCAACTGGATAATAGGGGGATTCATCACTGAGTTAGTGATAGACATAACCGTGAGCTATAACAAAGCAGAACAACATTTTCTCAAAGGACCATGAGGTAAGTATATTAAATCTTTGAATACTTGGATTAAGATGTTGTTATTGGAAAACAAGGTCATGCGAATACATTAATACTCGGAATGATGCGGAGCAGAAAAATCTACAAAGGTAGTGGGGAATTAGAGAATAGCCCATTAATCTCACCGTCATGAGAGAGCGAAGAAGAGCTCACTCGATTCTCTCTGAGAAGTGTGGTCCGTTTGATAAAGTAGCGCATTCTGCAGCTACCACCTCCACCCATGCCACCAATTGCTTCACCTCCCTCACCTCCATCCCCACCTTCATCAATCCCATAGTTCATCATGGCGAATGTGATTAAGCTACCATATTCAGAGGAGTAGGAAATGAGGACCCAAACTAGTTCTGGTTCGTGGTAAGAGCAATGTGGGAATTGCAAAGGGTCACAGATGATAACATTAAGAAGGCTACATTGGTGAGCACTTTGTAGGATCGCACACTGACTTGGTATATCAAGCACTCTAATGATCACTCAAACACAGGGATAGCAGAGATTTAGAATGCATTGAATAGAGAATTTAGCTGGCTAAAATCTGAGACACAATCAATCATTGGTTTCAAAGAGATCGCGATGCTCCCAGGTGAGACCCCCTGGGATTTGGATCAGCGACTGAAGAGTACGATCTGCGAGGCTAATTTGACACTCATAGACATGCAACACCGTGCATGGTTTGTGGCATCTCTGACACCACACCTGAGGACGGTGCTGTCACATCAGAAGCTTTCAACCCAGGCTGAAGCATTGGAAATGGCGATGAGGTTGCATGAGACCTCGATACAAGATCATGGGTTGGAAGTTCAAAAAATCCACGTGCAACTACAAAATCTATGCCTGGAGATGCAGAGTTTGAAGTGGGATAGGGCACCACAGCCAAAGGCATGCGAAGAAGTATGGTGTATAAAATGTAAAGGTCAGGGTCACAACAAGGATCACTATCCAGTATTCGTGAACTACTTAGAAGGAGGAGGGCCAATGTTGTTGAGACCAGAAGCACAAGTAGGGCCGAGTGAAACACCAGCATTATGGTGCGTGATCTGTCAGATAGGAGGAAAACACACGACATAAAATTTTCACTTGCTGCAGAAGTATACACAAACTCCACAACAACTGTTTTGTCATTTCTATAGTTCGATAGGTCAGGACGAGCGCACTTGTCACAGTTACGAGCTAATGATGGATTGGACAATAGCCTATAGAATGAAGATAGAAACGCGAGCCCTCGACCCAGCAGCAGGGATGATGCACACTGGATTTCAGGGGCGAGGTCGAGGACGAGGAGGAATGGGGCTAGGAAGGGGCCACAGACAGTTGATTTGCCATAAATGCGAAGGACCAAGGCACTACGCCCATGATTATACCAACCCAACAAGGTTGTCTTGTTCATATTGCACCTAGTTTGATCATGAAATGATAGATTGTCCTACGTTGATCACACAGATGTGTGAGAAAAGGGTACTCAACTCTCCTCTGACTCAGAATATGTAAATGATGAAATGTGAACCCCGTGAAGAAGACCCCAACGTAAATATGATGCTCAGAAATGGTGCAACCACAGGGGAAGATAAGGGAAAGTAGCCTGAGGAAGATACATGGGTTCGCAGGGCTCTTGCAACAGAACCTACATTTGATTTGGAATGCGCCAAGGAGACATTTATGGAAGCTAAGAAGAGCTTCATATAAGCTTCCACTTCAGGTAGTAAGGACCAACCAGAGCCGAAAATGGATCCTTCCATGCTTACTACCTTTCTGGAGACATGCATGAAGCTGTTTCATGATAATAGGGTAGTTAAAGGACTACAAGAGCTGATCACTAGGTGCACAGGGTCGGGTGAACCGCGTGTAGTTCGAAAACTGGGAAAGAATACATTGCACACTAGGAGGGAGATGAGATTGACGGTGCAGATTGGTGAATATGAAATGGATCAGGTAATCTTGGACCTAGGTTCAGGTAATCTTGGACCATGGGCAAGCCTACGTTGTAGTGGTCTCCTATTCAATTACGAATGGCAAACCAACAGAAGATCATGCCCATGGGTAGGTTGCAAGGAGTGACAGTTGATATTAAAGGCATGAGCACACAGACAAACTTTGAAGTAATAGAGATTGTCGATGACAACAATCCTTACCCCACATTGTTAGGAATAGACTGGGCAACTCATATCAACGAATTCATCAACCTGAAGAAGAGGAAGATGGTATTAAAGAAAAAGTCCCTACGCGTAGTAGTCCCGTTAGACCCATCCAAAGGAGCATGCTACACTGAACCTGTGCGCGATGATGAGCTGGATTGCATTTACTAGATAACCGCACAAGACCAGGATCGGGTGAACTCGACTACGGATGGAAGAATCGCGTGGGATCACGACAACTCCTGCACTTCGGATTCAGACGAGGAAGTAGAATGCTGGTAGAACCGGTTGCACAAGGTGATGATGCTAAACTGCAACATGATGATTAGATCACTCCATCGCATAACAACAGAGGCAAGGGAACTACCGACACATGATGAAATGACAGTGGTAGAGGAATTCCTGGACAAGTTTGAAAGTGCAGTACCAGAATAGCAGCGGTATGCGGCGTTCAAAGGGGAACTGTGCACGACACCTGCATGAGGGGGGGATATACCTCAAAAGACTGTGGTAAGATGGCACGAGGGTAAAAGCCAGATGTGACTATGGGTTGGAAGCCCCCTGTGCCGGACGAAAATCGGGCGGCCAGGACAGAGAATTTTGCATGTTCATTTGTATCGACGAATAAGGGCTGTACCGTCAACAACCACACATTCCAGACTAAGGATCGACACTCGGAACCAGCTGCAGCAACAAGAAAAGCGACGCACACCGCAAAAGTCCCACATAGAAGCATTCAAAAGGGTATGCAGGATCCTAAACAAGGTTCACCAAACCAGATGGACTGCTTGGGACCAGCAGGTACCAGTGGTTCGATGGGCCTCTAGGGCCATATACAAGAATTTGAGGGCGGAAACGATCCTAATTATGAAGCTTAGAGTCGAGGCCATAGGTTTGGGAGGAAGGAATCCTCACATAATTGGAACGATTCATAGAAACCACAGCGAACGAATTATGCAACCGTGCAGGGGCAAACATATGTAGATTCAGGAAGGCGTTCGATAGGGGTACTTGAAAATTCACGAACTCGAAGAAGATCGAGTACGGCTAAGGAAGAAAAGTAGGATCCTTGACGAAGAAATCAACAAACTAGAAACTGAAGTCACACAGGTAGCCTGCGTCAAGAAACTAAGCCCGACAGAACAAAAGGTAGGCAATCATACTACTGCATTAAAAGAATTTGTGACTTTGCTACCATGGCTGTGGCTGCACCTCACTAGACATAGGAACTGGGGGAGCGCACCATATAAATATGAACGCGAAGCACTAACGGACGTCTGGATAGTTGCAGGGTACCCATGGACTAGGCTAGAAGGTGCAGGGAAGCCTCGCGTGGGTGGAGTAACCACCTGACTATCCGTAGAAAGCATAGTCTCAGTGCTCCAAGCAGTTGGAAGAGAGCGCGGGACTATAAAAGAGTCTGTATGGAAGAAACGCAATAGGAGGACAACGCACGGGGTCAGTCAGTCGCAAAGGTCGCGCCTGCGCATGAGAGGCCACGCTGTCGTGAAGGTAGATTGGGAAGTGACCGTTGGGGTCATTGTTCATGATAAGACATCCCATTTAAGACAACAAGGAGCAGGCGGCGGGAAATTAAGACATGGAGTCAGCCCTAGATTTGAAACAATCTACCACCAATATCACATTAATGAGCCGAGGGAGGGGGGAACGGTCGAATTTGAATTTCGGCAGGCCTATAAATCACAGAGGGTCATCCACCACACAACCCTTGGCATCCTGAGAATTTAGTCATTGTGTTATCAATTGCGTATGGACTTTACGGCTTTAGAGGCTTTGAAAGCAAGTTCAGTGTTTGAAGCATTGTTGAAAGAGATGTAGGACCTTCTGAACATAGTGATGTCAACAGGCGAGGAATCCGCACTGAGCCTGATGTCACTGGTGGGCGATGCACCAGAAATTCCAAAGTCATCCCAAACACCGAGGCCTAAAATGGACCCACAGGGAGTAGGACTGGTCCGTATGTCTCCGTGAAATTCGTGGTTTGGTAAGATATCTATGGAAGATAAGGGAAAATTGGTTAATATTGAGAGTGATGATGAGGAGGAGGATCTCCACTCATTTGTAGAAGAGATTGAACTAGAGGTAGGAATGGAGGAAGACATTCAGCCAGTACACGTTGCCGCAAAGCTGCCCAAGTATGTCCCTCTGTGGAAAGGGAGAGTAAAAGTACTTAAATATTTGGATGCCATTAAGAGCACCCTCAAAACCCAATTCCTCCCCAAGGGAATTCTGTTTGAAGGATCGGCTTTGGGCTGCATACCCAAGATGAAGTTTGAAGACTGGGACCTCGCAAAGAGTGAAAATTTCCCTCATTTGGAAACTAGCCAACTGATGAAACAAATAAAGGAGGGGGCCATTACAACATTGCAGCCACAAAAATGGTTGTGCGAGGTGGAGGAGGCTAGGCTACTCAACCTCCTATGGATTCCACACTTTCGTTGGACCCTAATCACGATATTTGTCATCAGACAATTGCTTTGCCTGGTGCACGATGGGTACTTGTGGCTGGAAGAGCCCATTCCCATCACGGCAGAGCTTATTCATAGGATTTCTCAACTTCCCTGTATGGGAGGGGACCCCGTGGAGATAGTTGGCACCAGTGGAGACTTGGCGATTGCAGAGGCCATGAAAAAGAAATACAAGTTGGAGAAAAAGCAGAGGGGTTACGTTATTACTAGCATTCAAGACAAAGGGGTTTGCGTAGCCACCCAGTTGCTGGCAGGAAAAGTAATGAGAAAATGTCATGGAAATGAGGTACCAATAATTCTCATCGTGCTCGCCGAATAATGCGCAGAGAAGGTACAGTTCAACTTGGCGTAGTTCCTCTATGAGGAGTTCCTGACGAACTGCAGGGAGGCCCAGGAGCAGGGTAAGCCCTTACACTACGTGTTTTTGCTCTTATCCATCCTTTTGGTTGTAGGGGAATTGCCGAAGGAAAGTCAGTTTCCTCCCCTTGACCAGGATTTGTCTAAGGCAGCCAAATAGGTGTCACTATGGGCAACGAAGGACGCCACGCAAATCCGCGAGACCAAGATCTTCTAGATACTTATGGAGGCGAGTGTACGAATGTGGATCACCAATCAACCACACCTATCCCCCACGATATATGATAGTCTACAGAGCTTTGTAGACTTTAAGGCCAATATGCACAATGTGTACATCGGGGCGTGGAAGGATCCGCAACAGAAATGGACCACCCTCACCTTCATCGCGATTGATGACTCTGTGTTCATAGTGCTCGACTCCTACCCACCTAAATGGTGCGCACCTGATCTCGTAGTGTGTGATGAGACATCAGTTCAAAGACAGAAGGATGTTGCTAAGCTACTGGCACAATAGAGGCGGAACGAACAATTTGCCGAGGAGGTGAGGGCCTCTCGCGAGGCAGCAAAGGCTGCTGTAGAGCAGACCAAGGCTACAAAAAAAGCAGCAGCAGCACTATAACTGGGGCCACCACAGTGCACGAAGAAGCAGGCTCGGACCAGCCACAGGACAAGGGACTACTGATACGATGGAAGGCATGGACCCGAACATGTCTTCGACACAGCTAAAACGGCCACACAGTGCAGAACGGACAAGGCCTCGGAAAAAGACCAAGGCTTCCAAATTAGATGGGGAACCTATTATAGTGACCGAGGCTGACTTGTATGACATCGACGACACAGTTCGCGCGATCACCGGGGAAGTGCTCCAAGAAGCAATGATGATGTAGCAGAATGTGTTGGGGGCACTCAGGGTGTAACTCCAGGAACTTCATGTGCGACTACCTCAACAGGGAATGATAGCCGTCTACGGGACTACAAGTACATCAGTAACAGAGCAGTTGGTGCGAGTCAAAATGGCTAATACCATCGTGCTGCCGGAAGGAGCACTAACAATGGACAGCCTGGAGGATAGAGTCAGGGTAGGCCAGCTCAAGGGACTTGGCCTAAACTTGGTAGCCCTTCCGCAAGACATATTATAATGGCTGCAAGACAGAGCAACGACAGAGCTCCGCACTAGGGAAGGACGTGCAGTACAAATGCTCAATGAACAACGAATGAACATAGAGCAACTACACCTCTAATGCGATGAAGCCATAGTGCAAACTTAGCAATTGGAGGAGATCGTGGAGGAAGCATGTCGCCACATCCCCGAGCTAGAGATTGCAACATCTTTACCAGTGGGAGTGCTAATCCACAAGTTTGCCAGTGGATTCTGCGAGGCAAAGGAGGATGCAACAAGGATCCAGCTAGACCTCAACCTACAGATTGCAGAACTGCAGCTGAAGGTGCAACTCTCTACACCCCCAGAAGTCAGAGAGCAATGCCACCACGCCATTCAATTGGGGTTGGAAGCAATACAACGCGTCATATAGGATTGCACGGGCTTGCTAGATCAGTCACTCTTCATGCTTAATTCACTGCAGGAAGACCCACCGTTACAATGTTTAGAGACAGAAGCACGGGAGTTACAACAGGCCTATGACAATACCCAAGGGACCACATAGATGGTCACCCTTACTCAGCAACTACCCAATATGAGGGAGGCCCAAGCTCTAAAGGAACAGGTGGATGCCACATGACAGAAAGAAGTAGTGATAAAAGCATGCATCCAACCTTGGCTTGAGGAAGCATTCACGGTCACCACCAAGATTGAAGGAAAGCTGGCGTAGATGCAGGGTATATATGCACTAAGGCATGGAGGTGCCCCTGACAATGACGCATCAGAGATACATGCACAATTGGTACAACGGACAGCGGAAGAATGTGCTGTGGACTTTTGCGAAGCACAGAAGTTGTTGGATGGACTCCGTGTGAAGATCACCGCACCAGCCGAGTGACTCGGTGTTATGGCCTAAATCTCCCTCAGGCTGAGAAAGGCAGGATCTAGGGTAATATCAAACCACGCTTAACCTAGTAGATAGCCTTACCAGGTCAGGAAAAGGCTCTCTCCATGTCAATCTCAGGAAAAGATGGCCAATAAAACTTGAGATGACTGATATGAAGACTAATTTTAGGCTAGGTATATGCTCAGAGGAGTTTGATTGAATTT
The DNA here is from genome assembly GCA_031772625.1 of Pinus tabuliformis. Taxonomy (NCBI): domain Eukaryota; kingdom Viridiplantae; phylum Streptophyta; class Pinopsida; order Pinales; family Pinaceae; genus Pinus; species Pinus tabuliformis. The sequence continues at coordinate 993,679,719 of CM062806.1, read as the reverse complement.
AATTTTGGTTTGTTGGCTCAAATGTGAAAGGCAGATTTGGGTCTGGGGAATGGACACAGTCTTACAGAGGTTTCTGTGGAGTGAGGTAAGAAAATGGTTTAGTACTTGGAAATAAGTGAGATGGAGAGTCTTAAGACTAGTGACGAGTTGGAGAGGGCATGAAAGTCTTAGGGAGCCTCTTCAAACAGTTGAAAACATAAATAACTAAACAAACCCTAGGTAGAGCACTGCAACATCAATGAATTCTACCTTTATCCTTGATTCATTTAGTTAAGCTGAATAGAAAGAGATGATGACATACATAAACACATGTAAACTTGCATTACAGAAGGAAAAACAATACCAAATCAAGTTGCCACAAGAATCCCACAAAGTGCTGCAAACCCTGGTCTATTCCTTTGCCAAACTGCAGAGATGAATGTACAATAATGCTCAAAGCATTCACAAGAGTCCAAACTTATACCAAATTCCAACCCCTACACTATGAAATTCATAAAATATATACATTTTCTCATTCTTGTACAAAAGGAATTGAGCTCAACCATTTTCTTCAAAATAGAATCAGTTACATTAAATTTGGACCGAATTTTTGAAAATAGGTGTTGAAGATGAACTCTTATCTCCTAAAAAATAGCACCTGTTACAAAACTAAAAGAAATTTTTGTATATAAGGTCATTTTTGAGAAAAACCTCTCTCAAATTTGGTAAATTCATTTCCAGTTGCTCGCAATCTGTGCCACAAAATCATCTCTAAAACAGAAAATCATTAAAAATTTAAATCTGTGAAAATGAGTTGTAAAGATCTAGTCACATATCCCAATTCACGCCACTTGTGAATAAACTGAAAGATTTTTTTGTTATATGGCTCATGATTAACAAAAACCTCCTTGGGTTTTGCAAAATTACTTTCCATCTGTTGTAAAATGGCACTGCACTAAAATGACTAAAACAATAAAAAATATGAAAAAATTTCTTTGCTTTAATGTAGGCTCCAAATATCACTGTATATCTCCCACATAGTAGCACATGTACACAAACTGAAGGATGTTTTTGTTATTTGGTATGTGATGAACAAAAACCTCTTTCACTTTTTAAAAATACCTTACCATTATTTCAAAAAGTGATTTTGTACTAAACTTGTCATTGTGTGCAGCAACTGACCTCAAAACATGCATAACCAAGAATCACTCATTCATTTTGATATGATCCAGAAAGCGGTTACAGGAGTGTGATATACTGTTGGAAATATTTTTTCGAGCTTCCTCTGATGGACACATTTGTGACATGTTTTGTGTTGAATATCATGTGCAAAACATCTAACCAAACCAAACCTAGTAAGAGCTCATGTTGATCCCTGGTGACAGGTTATGAAGACTGGAACTAACATTGGCTCCATTGGGGATGGCAGCTCCTTGGAGGTGTCAAGAACATCGTAGACCAAGTGCCTCATCCATTGGGTAATACGGTTAGACAGCTGCAAACTCAAAGCAACACATACCAATCCAAACATACACATACTACAACCTGTACATAGCAAATACAGGAAACTTAAATGCTACCTTTGGCAGCCTATTTATTTACAAATATACCCTACTTTGCAGCAAAATTGATAGATCAAATAACGTTGTAATGCTAGATCAACCAATCAAGTAACTGTGACAAGGATGCTGCTTGAAAGTGCTTCAACCAGGAAACAAATGTAAATGCTGACAACCACCCATGCACAAACTCAATTTGGTTGTGAGAGAGACAATCTGACTTATCATTCAAACTAAAAAAATACTCCATATATGAAACAATAGGATCAAACAAACTAGACTCTGTTTGGTACCCTAACTCCTCAACATAGACCTCCAACTGCAAATTGTCAATGCAAACATCAATGGGCAGCTCTATTGTTTCTTGTTTTGAAGGAGGGAGAGTTTCCAAGAAATTTTTGGGATCTCGAAATTCATATGATTGGATCTGATCATTTAAATATTGAATCTCCTTCTCAATTTTTTCAACAACTAACTCAAAGAAACCAGTTTTAGCTTTAGGAGGAAACTTCAGAGATCTCAAAAATTGAAGCACGGTAATGAAAAATACTTCATCAATTTCAATATCCACTAACTGATCTCTATCTTCTTTTAGAACTTCACAAAACACAAGGTTTGCAACATAACCTAACATTTTATTTTAGTGCATGAATGGATCAGTGAGCGCTGGAATCTCTGGATTGAGTTGGACTCGCCAAGTGAATGTTTCAGCCTTCATATGTGTCTGATTGCTATCCACCATCAATAATCAGATCTGCAACTTGAATGATCTTTCCCGGAGAAGATCTGTCACCTCTTCCCCAGTTTAATGTACTGCAGTAATTTGCAAGTCAAATGTTCAGTTCATAAACTAGATCAGAGATTGACTGAAGCAGCATTCATCTACTTATGCACTTGCAGAGTAAGAGCAGTTCGAAGGCTACCTGGCTAACTTTAGGCTTCGTCTATAGTTTCTAAAGCAAACAACAATAATGAACAAACAAAAATTTTCTTCCCTAGTATGGCCGCCAATATGTTATGGCCTAAATCTACCTCAAGCTGAGAAAGGCAGGATCTATGGTAACATCAAACCACGCTTAACCTGGTAGCTAGCCCTACCAGGTCAGCAGAGGGCTCTCTCCTTGTCAATCTCAGGAAAACATGGCCAATAAAACTTGAGATGACTGATATGAAGACTAACTTTAGGCTAGGTATATGCTTAGAGGATTTTGATTGAATTTAATTTTGGTTTGTTGGCTCAAATGTGAAAGGCAGATTTGGGTCCGGGGAATGGACATAGTCTTGTAGAGGTTTCTGTGGGGTGAGGTAGGCAAATGGTTTAGTACCTGTAAATAAGTGAGATGGAGAGTCTTAAGACTGGTGAGGAGTTGGAAAGGGCATGAAAGTGTCAGGGATCCTCTTCAAACAGTTGAAAACATAAATAACTAAACAAACCCTAGGTAGAGCACTGCAACATCAATGAATTCTACCTTTATCCTTGATTCATTTAGTTAAGCTGAAAAAAAAGAGATGATGACATACATAAATACATGTAAACTTTCATTACAGAAGGAAAAACAATACCAAATCAAGTTGCCACAAGAATCCCACAAAGTGCTGCAAACCCTGGTCTATTCCTTTGCCAAACTGCAGAGATGAATATATAATAATGCTCAAAGCATTCACAAGAGTCCAACCTTCTGCGAAAGTCCAACCCCTACACTATGAAATTCATAATATATATACATTTGCTCATCCTTGTACTAAGGGAATTGAGCTCAACCATTTTCTTCGAAATAGAATCAGTTACATTAAATTTGGACTGAATTTCTAAAAATAGGTGTTGAAGATGAACTCATATCTTCTAAACCATAGCACTTGTTACAAAACTGAAAATGGTTTTTGTAGATAAGGTCATTTTGGAGAAAAACCTCTCTCAATTTTGGAAATTCATTTCTAGTTGCTTGCAATCTGTGCCAAAAAATCATCTCTAAAACAGAAAATCATTAAAAATTTAAATCTGTGAAAATGAGCTGTAAAGATCTAGTCACATATCCAAATTCACACCACCTGTGAATAAATTGAAAGATTTTTTTGTTATATGGCTTGTGATTAATAGAAACCTCCTTGGTTTTTGCAAAATTACTTTCCATATGTTGTAAAATGGCACCACACTAAAATGACTAAAATAGTAAAAAATATGAAAATTTTTCTTTGTTTTAATGTAGGCTCAAAATATCACTATCTATATCCCACATAGTAGCACTTGTGAATAAACTGAAGGAGGTTTTTTTTATTTTGTATATGATGAACAAAAACCTCTTTCACTTTTGAAAAATTCCTTACCATTATTTCAAAAACTGATTTTGTACTAAACTTGTCATTGTGTGCAACAACTGACCTCAAAACATGCATAACCAAGAATCACTCATTCATTTTGATATGATCTAGAAACCGGTTACAGGAGTGTGCTATACCGTTGGAATATTTTTCTGAGCTTCTTCTAATGGACACATTTGTGACATGTTTTGTGTTGAATTTCATGTGCAAAACATCTAACCAAACTAAGCCTAGTAAGAGCTCATGTTGATCCCTGGTAACATGCTGCGAAGACTGGAACTAACACTCGAGACTAGTCACGATGATTGTGTTGGGGGCTTGTTGGGTAGCGAATCCCACCATAACATGTTTTTGGGGCTTGAAGCCCAAGTTTTGGTCAAATTTAATGTAAATACCCCGCAAAATGCGGGTGCAGAGCGTGAGATTCTAGGGTTGTCCGCCCTAAAATAATATAATTTAATGTAAAGTGTGTCGGCCTACCCATGGTCTGCGGACCATGGGATTGTATAAATAGAGTGAGGCTCTAAGTGTAGAAGGTAGTCTTAAGACTTATGATGTTCTTGGAGGATGAATTAGCTCTGAGTCTATAAGTCCGAGTCTTGGGTTATAATAAAGAGGTAGAGACTCTGCAGTTGAGTGTGCAGAGGCCTAGTAGCATCCGCAGCTGAGTGCGCAAACCCTTGCAGCTAAGTGCGCAGGGTGAATTCGGGTGTGTAATGTACTGAACTTGGAAAGGAATTATTTATAAAGATTAGTTGGTTTGATATATTGTGCATCTGGTTTGTAGATCTGTAATTGAAGGTTATATGTTGATAATACCTGTTTATTTATCTGCACGCACTTATATGTATGCTTATGATTAGGAATTTTCTTAGTAATTAATGAACAAACCCTAAGTAAGGAAGAGTTGGGTAATTAAAATTAATCACACTGCGATTGAAGCTGCGCAAGGGTAGTTCCACAGAACACCAGAAGCTTTTGAGTATGCGTAATCTAGTAAGCATGCAGGGTGGATCAGGCACTGATCTCCCACATCAAGACATCCCTAGGGTGTGGAAACCTGGTTCCAACACCCTCCCATACTACCTCGGGTGAGACCTAAGTCCACACTCTATAGACTATTGCCGAGAGGGCCGGTAGTACCACGATTTTCTTAGCTAAACTCACTGTTGAACCTGGGTCAGGCCCCAGGTAACCAACAAATTCCATATGTGAATTAGTGGTAGTTAGCAACAACTCGCCAACACAGAAGGATAATCTTGCTTGAATCAGTGGTATATGGTTCCATGCACAATTCCATTTTATATGTTCTCTCTCATCACCTTTCACTTGAATATAATCAACTTCCACTTGAATACAAGCTCATTTCCTTGACCGATTGAGAATCTTCTAGCCCTCAGTCCAATATGATTATTAACAGACGTGTGGAAGATGTCACAAGTGTGGTGAAGAGAATGCGTCCATTCTGAGCATTGTGTTGCATTGAAATTGTGAATTGAATTATAGTATATTGGTTTGAAACAATTAGTCAAGCTCTCTTGGTTTTCCCCAATATATGGTATGAGAGTTGTTGGAAATAATACTGAGAGGGGGGGGTGAATTAGTATTATCAAGTCAAATATTCCCTTTTTCAAATCCAGATCATATACGCTACTTCAGTTAATGAAAACCGCGTATATACGCAACTACGTAGAAGGAAACCCGCGTATACCATGCAAACTTATAATTTACTTTATCTTACAGATGTTGATTATTAATCTGTGTATCAGAATCAAATAAACAGTAACCAGAAACAGTAAAACAGAGCAAAAGACAATCACACACAAGAACACAAGATATAAGGTGGAAACCCAATGTGGGTGAAAACCACCTGCTGCAATTCATCTCTATCTTCCTTTTGATTAGAAGCTTCTTTCTACAATGATTCTGTACTCGTGCAGTCCTTTACTAGTACAGAGGTTGTAACCTGCTAAAAGCTACAACCCTCTCTCATTCTCCAGCTTCTCTTGGAAGAGAGCTACAAACCCCTTAGCTCTTGCACTAGCCAAGATACTAGTACGTAGGTGCTGACCTACAGAAGGCTACAACCTTCTCTTTCTTCCAGGGACCATGTTTCATAAATTTTCAGACTGGATCCATGAACATCAATCAATCATCAAGAATTTCTGCATCAAACAATCTCCTTTTCACCAATTAGAACTGAATCAAGTAGACACTTCTCTAACAGCTGTACCCAAAATACAATAACAGTAACCACACACCAAATTCTGAACCCAGAACACTACAACAATAAACAGAAGCAGCTAGAACCGAACTCAAGAGATGTATGCTACTTCAATAACCTGAAACCTGCGTGCATACGCTTCTATGTTTGGACCAACCTGCATATACGCTGTTTTTATTCACTGAACCAGCGTGTATACGCGCCTTCGCTTCACTGAACCTGTGTACAGATCTATAAAGGATAATTCACTCTTTCAAATATTCAGACACTAATTAACCCAGATTATCAGATTTATAGATCAAGCATGCGCCACATATAACAGATCAAAATCATACAAAGATACTATTATTCAAGCCTTAAGATTATGATCCATCAATAGAACTTATCCTTCTCTTTGCGCTACGGTTCCTCCTTCATTCAGATCTAGATCTGCACCATAACCCCAATAACCAATATTTCAGATCTAGCACTTATTAAATATTCAATTAATTCAGATGATGCTTTGCCAAATGATCTCCTTCCTCTTTTATAGTCTCAGGCCTTTCACAATACCACGGTCCAAAACCATAATAAAACAATACCATGGACCCAATACTTGGGATCAACACTTCTGACGAGATACCATGGTCCAAAACCATAGGTTCAAATACCAAGGACTAAATACCACGGACCAAAAGTAATTTTTCCAACATATACGCGCTTTTCCTTCCGTGAAAGTGCGTGTATACGCATACGCGCCTTTCTAACGTCAAACCCACGTGTATACGCACCTTCATCTAGGTGAAACTGCGTATATATCTTTTTCCTTCATTCTAAGATCTGTCACCAAAGTGAGTTGCCATCAAGGACAACACCTGTGCCATAGCTCTAAATCAGTGCCACAATGCCAACAATCTCCCCCTTTGGACTTGATGGAAACCCCAAGATCCTCAAAGTCATTCTCCTCCTTTGTCATCTGGTTGTGCTCCCCCTGAGTACATGCTGAAATCTCTGCCCTGCTGTGCTGACCATGCTCCCTCTGACTGTAGGCAAGATCTGCAGAAAGATGTTCTTCAAGAAGAACCATGACTTATACATCATGAAAGACCTTCCTAGCACCAAAAGATTCAATACATACATCCATCACCCAACCAAGTGGGGATACATCAGAAATTTACATATGAAAACCAAGTACATTACATCTTCATCCCAAGCATAGTGGGGAAACCAAAATAGGCTGTTACATGACCTTGACACCATAAAAGAGATACATGACATAGAGATATAGAGATATAGAGACGAAATATCTAGAGCAAGACTTATAAAAGTCACCAATAACTGATATCAGCAGCATCTGTCAATCACTATTCAGATCAGCAACCATGTTTTCCTTCTGATTTCCCTCTGCATTTGTTTCACCTGAGATCAATAACAGCTGTGAATCTTGAACCAAGGGCTTCTAATGAAATGCCAACAATGCTTTATCAGAAGTTTTATCTGCTCCCCCTGAACCTGTGCCAGATGGTCTCTGTCAGACCCATATCAGACTTCCTTCAACCAGAGTCTGTCCCCACTGATTTCTTTCAAACTACCATATACGCGACTATCTCTGCATGAACCGGTGTATGTACGCGGATCCTCCTCAGGAAACATGCGTACACCCATTTTTCTCTGAAACAGACAAGTTTCAACAGCAAGATGAAGCATCAACTACTCCCAACTTCTGTCTGAGGTATTCAAATGTCTCCCTGGGTAGTGGTTTGGTGAGTATATTAGCAACTTGTTCCTTAGAGGGAACATATTCCAACTTGACATTTTGTTCAATCACTTGTTCCCAGAGGAAATGATATTTGATAGGTATGTTCTTGGTCTTTGAATGCATAACTGGATTCTTTGAAATGTTGATTGCACTTGTATTATCACATAAGATGGAGATAGGTGGTGTACAAGTGATTTGAAAATCCTGCAAGGTTTGCATCATCCAAAGGAGTTGAGTGCAACAAGATGCAGCAGCCACATATCCCGCTTCAGCTGTAGATAGAGCAATCGAACTTTGTTTCTTGCTGAACCAAGATACTAATCTAGAACCCATAAAGAATGCACCACCACTTGTGCTCTTTTTGTCATCCATGCTTCCAGCCCAATCTGCATCTCTATAAGCATGAAGAGTGAGATCTGTATCTCTCAGATACCATAAGCCATAGTTTTGAGTTCCTTGAAGATACTTGAAGATTCTCTTCACTGCCTGAAGATGAATTTCCTTTGGATTTGCCTGAAATCTTCCAACCATTCCCACTGCATGCATGATGTCTAGTCGGGTACCTATCAAATAAAGTAGACTTCCAATCATGGATCTATAGGTTGGTTGATGCACTACTGCTGATTCATCATTTGCACTGAGGCTGCATCCTGTAACCATAGGGGTACATACTGGTTTCAAATCTTCCATGCCATATTTCTTCAAGATCTGCTTGAGATACTTGGTTTGAGACAAAAAGATAACGCCTTCATTTTGTTGGATTTGTAGACCAAGAAAATATGTCAGCTCTCCAAGTAATGAAATTTCGAATTCTTTCTGCATCACCAAGGCAAAGTTTTGACTCATAGCTTCTTCATTACTGCCAAAGATAATATCATCTACATACACAACAAGTATTAGCAATTTGTCATTTTCAATTTTTATATAAAGATTGCTATCTGCTGATCCTTTTGAAAAACCTTGTTGATGAAGATATTTGTCCAAACGGTAGTACCAAGCCCTTGGAGCCTGTTTAAGACCATAGAGAGCCTTTTTTAGTCTGCATACAAGATTTGGATCATTCCCAAGAATGAAACCATCTGGTTGCTCAATGTACACTTCTTCTTCTAAGTCTCCATTCAGAAAGGCTGATTTCACGTCCATTTGAAATACTTTGAACTTCTAAAAGCTAGAGAGAGCAAGGAACATTCTGATGGCCTCACGTCTAGCAACAGGAGCAAAATTTTCTTCAAAGTCTATTCCTTCTTGTTGAGCTTACCCTTTACAGACAAGTCTGGCCTTGTTTCTAATCACTTCCCCATTTTCATTCAACTTGTTTTTGAAGATCCATTTTGTCCCTATGACATTCTTATCTTTTGGTCTAGGAACCAATTCCCAAGTGTTATGCTTTTTGATCTGCTCAAGTTCTTCGTCCATTGCCTTGACCCAACATTCATCTTTGCATGCCTCTTTTACATTTTGTGGTTTAGTGGAGGAGAGAAAAGCCAAATAGCTTGAGGCTTTTGCAATTGTTCTTCTTGTTTGTATACCTGCCTCTTTCTGCCCCAAAATTTGAGATTCTGGATGGTTCTTCTGAACGTACCTAGATGGAGTCTTATCTTCTATCCTTATATGTTCTTCTGGTGCCTCTTGAGCTTCTTCTTCATCATAAGTCTGATTTGATGTTGAAGGATAGTCCTCATCATCTTCGAAATCTTCAGATCTTACCTGCCTAGGAGTGTTTTCTTCTTCATCAATTACTACATCAATACTTTCAACAATTTTTCCAAGCCTTTTATTGTAACACTTGTAAGCTTTGCTGTGAGGAGAGTAACCAAGGAGAATGCCTTCATCTGCTCTAGGTTCAAACTTGCCAAGATTCTCATCAGTATTTTTGATATAGCATTTGCTTCCAAAAATTTTGAAATATTTTACCGAAGGAGTCTCACCATACCAGAGCTCATGTGGAGTTTGAGTTCTGTTCACCCAGACATTTTTTTTGTTGAGAATAACTACTGCAGCAAATACGGCTTCACCCCAGAAGGTTGCGGGAGTTCCAGACTCATCAAGCATAGCACGAGCCATTTGTTGAACCATTATGTTCTTCCTTTCTACTACTCCATTTTGCTGAGGAGTCCTAGCTATAGAGAATTCGCTTCTTATTCCATGTTCTTGACAAAAATCAAAAAAATCATTCGAGGTAAATTCTCCTCCTCAATCAGACCTGAGGCATTTGATTTTGTGATCTGATTCGTTCTCCACCAAGGCTTTGAATGATTTGAACGTTTCAAAGGCTTCGTCTTTGTGCTTCATAAGTCCTATCCAACACAATGTCCTGGAATAGTCATCAATGAATAATATAAAGTATTCTTCTCCTCGAGGTGACCTTTTCCTAGAAGGACCACATACATCAGTCTGGACAAGTTCAAGCAGCCTGCTGGCTGATCCTTCCTTCTCAGGGAAGTTAGTTATGGTTTGCTTACCAAACTGACACGATTTGCATATTGTATTTTCTAGAATTCTGATGTCTGGAAGACCACGAACTGCCTGGTATTTGCATGCTTTCCTTATCTATGAGAAGCTAAGATGCCCCAATCTTCTGTGCCATAGCCAGTGTTCATCATTCTTGCTTAGATAGCATTGATGTTGTCCTTCTTTGAATATGTATAAATTATTTGGAGTTCTTATGCCTTTGATCGTTGTTTTTCTTGTATCAAGATCACGAACACTACATCCATTTAATCGAAATATTACCTCAGTTCCTTGATCACACATCTGAATGACACTTAATAGATTGTGCTTTAAGCCATCAACATACATGACATTTCCAGCTTTGACCCTTTCTTTCAACTGAATAGAACCTTTACCTTTTATGAGAGCAGGGGTGTCATTTCCAAAGGAGACCTTCTTCTCCTTTTCTAAGGAACTATATGACTGAAGTTTTTCTTTATCACCTGTCATATGTTTCGAACATCCACTGTCGATGTACCATTGATTTTCCCACCCTTCCGCATATAAGGCTATACCACATCTTTCTGGTTGTGGTTCTTTTATTCTCCATGATTTAGCACTTGAGGCTTGCTCTTTCTGAGTTGTCTGCCAAAACCTGCTCTTGCATTCAGAATCTTCATGACCGAAATTGTTACAAATAGAACATTCTATTTCATTTTCAAGAGTAGAGAAGTTATTGTAGGTACTTTTCATGATTCCAGTCATACTCCTCTGTTTATGAGCTTCTCTAGTCATGATTGTCTTATAGGCAACACATTGAGCTGCTTTGTGACCAAAGTTATGACAAGAAAAACATTGGCCATTGAAGAAATTCCTGTGATTATCAAATCTACCAACCAAATGATTGTAGTTCCTATTGCCATCCATTCTTGAGGCAAATTGAGAAGGTTTTACCTGTGGTTGGTTGTAGTTTTTGTTTGTCCTTAAAGTAGATTGCCCCCGATTTACCTGGTAGTCTTTGTTCATTCTTGAGGTAAATTGTCCCTGATTTAGCTGGTGATTTCCATTGGGTCTTTGTTCACTTCTCCTTGCTGCATCAAGATAACTCTTGGAGGTAGATGGTTTCTGTGCTTGAGTTGTTTCTTCGTTATATCCCAGACCTGTCTTGATTAGTGGAGAGTGCTACACTTTGATAATCTCATCTAAAGTGTTAGATCCTTTAACAAATCTAAGATTAAGAGCTTTTGATTTCTCAATCTCTTTTCTCAGTCCCACAATTTCACATTCTAACTTTTCATGATGTTTTTCCTTTTAAGCCAGTTGGAATTGTAGAGTATCTATGATCACATTCTTCTCTTCTAAACAAATTTTGAGTCTAGCAATCTCTTCATAAAGACCTTCTCCATCTATAGCATCCACAAAATCATCATCTTCAAAAGCCATTAAAAGTTTATAATTATAGCCTTCTTCATCACTATTTGAAAGTCCATCACTATCTTCACGAGTGTAATAGCTTTTGTTATTTACATTCTGTTTCTTGTTCCATCTAACAGGTTCCTTACCTTTGTCATGCTTATCTTTATGAGGACACTTGGCAGCATAGTGACTAACTCTTCCACAAGCAAAGAATTTGAAAGGTAACTTACCTCTGAATCTGCCAGCACCCCGTTGAAGGTTCTTGACAAAATTTGATTCTTCCTCTTCTTCTGACATATGTCCTGACTCATAGTAATCTCCTTTGCCTGATGCCTTGAATGCAGCTTCTCTCTTGTCTGATGGTCCTCCTTTCCTCATTTTGTAAGCAGTTAGAATTCCGTGCAGCTGTGACATGGTAAGGTTCCATAGATTCTCCTTTTCTTCTATTGCAGAAACTTTTGATTCAAACTTAGGGGACAAAGATCTTAGAACTTTTTCAACCACAACAGCCTCTTTTATTTCTTCACCCAAATTTTTCATACAATTAACAATCTCATCTACACGAAGGAAATAGTTAGCCACACTTTCATCATTGTGCATTCTGAGATTTTCATACTGAATTCTGAGGGTTTGAAGTTTTGCTCGTTTTACCTGTTCATCTCCTTCATAGCTCAGAACAATCTTGTCCCATATTTCTTTTGCGGATTTATACTGCATAACCTTGATGAATTCTAATTGAGATAGACATCCTAATAGAGTATTGACAGCCTTTGCATTTGTTTCATATTGCTTCTTACCAGCCGAATCTGTAGGAGTTGTGGATGGAAAAGTGTACCCTGTATCTATGATATCCCAGACTTCTGTACCAAGAGATTGAAGATAGGTTGTGACTCTTACCTTCCAATAGACGAAGTTGGTCCCATCAAAAATTGGTGGCCTGATAGATGCTTCTCTCTCGTAGTTGCTCATGATGATGGATCTTCCTTCAAGCGATCAAGCTTCTTCAGAAAGACCTACTTTGATACCAATTGTTAGAAATAATACAGAGAGGGGGGGGTGAATCAGTATTATCAAGTCAAATATTCCCTTTTTCAAACCCAGATCATATACGCTACTTCAGTTAATGAAAACCGCGTATATATGCAACTACGTAGAAGGAAACCCACGTATACCATGCAAACTTATAATTTACTTTATCTTACAGATGTTTATTATTAATCTGTGTATCATAATCAAATAAACAGTAACCAGAAACAGTAAAATAGAGCAGAAGACAATCACACACAAGAACACAAGATATAAGGTGGAAACCCAATGTGGGTGAAAACCACCTGCTGCAATTCGTCTCTATCTTCCTTTTAATTAGAAACTTCTTTTTACAATGATTCTGTACTGGTGTAGTCCTTTACCAGTATGTAGGTTGCAACCTACTGAGAGCTACAACCCTCTCTTGGTCTCCAGCTTCTCCTGGAAGGGAGCTACAACCCCCTTAGCTCTTGCACTAGCGAAGATACTAGTATGTAGGTGCTGACCTACAGAAGGCTACAACCTTCTCTTTCTTCCAGGGACCACGTTTCATAAATTTTCAGACTGGATCCATGAACATCAATCAATTATCAAGAATTTCTGCATCAAACAATATCCTTTTCACCAATTAGAACTGAATCAAGTAGACACTTCTCTGACAGCTGTACCCAGAATACAATAATAGTAACCACACACCAAATTTTGAACCCAAAACACTACAACAATAAACAGAAGCAGCTAGAACCCAACTCAAGAGATGTACGCTACTTCAATAACCTGAAACCTGCGTGCATACGCTTTTGTGTTTGGACCAACCTGCGTATACGTTGTTTTTATTCACTGAACCAGCGTGTATACGCGCCTTCGCTTCACTGAACCTGTGTACAAATCTATAAAGGATAATTCACTCTTTCAAATATTCAGACACTAATTAACCCAGATTATCAGATTTATAGATCAAGCATGTGCCACATATAACAGATCAAAATCATACAAAGATACTATTATTCAAGCCTTAAGATTATGACCCATCAATAGAACTTATCCTTCTCTTTGCGCTAAGGTTCCTCCTTCATTCAGATCCAGATCTGCACCATAACCCCAATCACCAATATTTCAGATCTAGCACTTATTAGATATTCAATTAATTCAGATGATGCTTTGCCAAATGATTTCCTTCCTCTTTTATAGTCTTAGGCCTTTCACAATACCATGGTCCAAAACCATAATAAAACAATACCATGGACCCAATACTTGGGATCAACACTTCTGACGAGATACCATGGTCCAAAACCATAGGTTCAAATACCAAGGACTAAATACCATGGACCAAAAGTAAGTTCTCGAACATATACGGACTTTTCCTTGCGTGAAAGTGCGTGTATACGCATATGCGCCTTCGTCTAGGTGAAACTGCGTATATATCTTTTTTCCTTCATTCTGAGATCTGTCACCAAAGTGATTTGCCATCAAGGACAACACCTGTGCCATAGCTCTAAATCAGTGCCACAATGCCAACAAGAGTTGCATAAAATTGTTGGACTCGTTGTCAAATACAAGTTTGTTGCCACTCGTTTAGCAACTAGCAAGTATAAACAAAGGGCGGGCAAACATATTTTGTAGTAACTTGTCTTTAGTTAAATTAAAGAACAAGGTTGATTAGTGGTTGATTATTTTTTTGCTATAATTGATACTCTGACATGTAATGTGGAAATAACAAAGCATGCATCATTTACACGCGCTTCTTGCAAACTATGCATCGTTTATGCAGTCTCATTTTTCTTGGCAAGGTGTCTCTTTTTTTGCTCTTTGTTTTGCTTCTGTTCTATTAGGTTATTTTGAGGATAATACTTAATTATGTTATGTAATTTCTCACAAATTAGTCATCAGGGAACCGATAAGGTAAAAGTTGTTAAGTTGCAGTCCTTAAGAAGAGAATTTGAAACTTTGTGCATGGAAAACTATGAATCTATTCAAGATTTGTTCACTAGAGTTATGGGAATAGTGAATGAAATTAGGCCTTATGGAGAAGATTTGAAATATCAAAAGATTGTTGAGAATATTTTAAGAAGTTTGCCTACAAAATTTGATGGGGTTGTTGTTGTTATTGAGGAGTCTAAGGATCTAACTCAGTTGCTTGTGAACAAGCTAATGGGGTCTCTTCAATCTCACGTGCAAAGAATTAATAGATTTTCTAGAAAATATATTGAGCAATTTTTTCAAGTGAAAGGAAATGTTTCCAAAGACCAAAGTCATGAATGTGAGAATTCCTCCCATGAGGAAATCTAGAACAATCATGGAAGAGGAAGAGGACAAGCATACAGAGGAGGCAAAGGTCAAGGAAGAATATTTTTTGTAAACAGAAAATGAAGAGGTAATGATGAAAATGATGGAGGTAAGGGATAAATAGTAAATCCAAATTTTTGTGTTTTTATTGTAAAATATTTTGTCATTATGAATGGAATTGTTGGAAAAAATAAAAACAACAAGCTTATTTTTCTAAAGAAAAAGAAGAGGTTGGAACTTTATTCTTGGCTTGTGATTCAACTAATAATGTTTCGAAGGAGGTGTGGCTTATGGATAGAGGTTGCAGCAATCACATGATAGGAAACAAAAATGGCTTTATGAATATAGATGAATCTAAAAAATCTGATGTACTCTTGGGAGATGACAAGTCAATTGAAGCTAAAGGTAAGGGAACAGTTGTTGTGAAGACAAAACAAGGAAAACTAAAGCACATTAATGATGTTTGATATGTTCCTGGTCTAGCTCATAATTTGTTGAGAGTGGGGCAACTCCTTGAAAAAGGATATTTAATTATTTTTAAGAATAAGAAATGCATAATCTATAATAAAGATGATCATAACTTAAAATTATTTCCAAGACTAATATGCTGCAAAATATAATTTTTGCATTCAATCTCCCTTGTGAAGCAAGTACACCATTAAATGTTTCTTATGATGATAGTTCTCAACTATGGCACATGAGGTATGGACATTTGAATATGAAAGGCTTGAAATTGTTATATAACAAGAAAATGGTAAAAGGGTTACCCCTTGTTACTTTTATTGATAAAGTTTGTGAAGGGTGTATTCTCCATAAGCAACATAGAGATTCATTTTTAGTAGGAAAATCATGGAGAGCAAGTAAACCATTGAAACTAGCACATGCAGATATATGTGGTCCAATGAAAACTTTGCATCTCAATAAAAATAAGTATTTAATTATTTTTGTAGATGATTTTAGTAGAAGAACATGGGTATATTTCAATAAGGAAAAGTATGATGCATTTGTCATATTTCAATAACTTAAAGCTTTTGTGGGAAAGAAAATTGGTTATTCTCTAAAACCATTACGCATAGATAGAGGGGGGAAATTCACTTCTAATAAGCTTGATTCTTATTGTAAAATGAATGAAATTCAAAGGCATTTGATAGCTAGTTATACTACCCAGTAAAATGGAATTGTTGAACATAAGAATAGAACAATTGTTGAGATGGCTAGGAGCATGTTAAAAGGTAAAAACCTTCCAAACATTTTTTGGGTTGAATTTGTAGCTACCTATGTTTATTTTCTTTATAGATTCCTAACAAGAAGTGTGAAAAATATTACCCCTTATTAAGCATGGTGTGGCAGAAAACTCAATTTTTCTCATATAAGAGTATTTGTTGTGTTTCTTATTCTCATGTTCCTACTGAAAAGAGAAGAAAACTTGATGATAAAAGTGTGAAATGCATTTTTATTCACTACTGTGAGGAGACAAAAGGTTATAGATTGTACAATCCACATACTAAAAAACTAATGATTAGTCATGATGTGTTCTTTGATGAAAAAGAAGAATGACAATGGAATGAAAATGTGCAACAACAAAATGCAAGTATTATTGTATGAAAAGATGATTTTTTTCTTCTTCTGCAAATTAATTTAGTAATCAAAATTCTTCACATGCCACATCCACTTCATCATCTTCTGCAACTTCAAGTCTTGTTTCAAGTCCAAGCCTCCTCCAAGAAAGACAAAATCTTTAAAGTAAATTTATGGGTATACTAATTTTTCTTTTATGTATCAGATTGAAGCAAAGTCAAGAAGTTTTGAAGATGTAGTAAAAGAGTTAGTTTGGTGCAAAGAAATGGATGAAGAGTTTACATCAATTAAAAGGAATGAAACATGGGAGCTTGTGGATCCTCCTATCGAAAAAGAAGTCATTGGGGTGAAATGGTTGTACAAAACAAAGTATGCAGTTGATGTGTCAATACAAAAGAAAAAAGAAAGGTTAATGGAAAAGGGATATGCTCAACAACCAGGTATTGACTACAATGAAAAATATGTTCCTGTTGCAATATTTAATACAATCAGAACTATTTTGGCATTGACAACACAATATAAATGGTTAGTTTATCAATCTGATGTGAAATCAACCTTTCTAAATGGTGATTTGAAAGAAGATGTATATTTTTAGCAACCCTAAGGATATGAAGAAGTGGGAAATGAATACAAAGTCTACAAACTAAAAAAAGTCTCTTTATGGACTTAATCAAGCTCCAAGTGCATGGTATAGTATAATTAACACTTATCTTTAGAAAAATGTATTTAACAAAAGTGAAAATGAACCCACATTATATATCAAGTCAAATGGTAACGATATACTAATTGTTTGCTTATATGTAGATGACTTGATATACACATATTCAAGTGCTTTGTTAGTGGAAGAGTCTAGGAAGACTATGATGACTGAATTTGAAATGATTGATTTGGGTTTGCTGCATTATTTTCTTGGCACAAAAGTGACACAAATGAATGATGGATCTTTTTATTTCAGAAGAAAAGAATGTTTAAGATATTCTTCACAAATAGAAAATGGGAAAATGTAAACCAATGAGCACACCTATGAATACAAATGAAAACAATTCTGTAGAAGATGGATTTTGTTATGTTCCTATACCAATAGGTGTCATATATCATGATTGACTTGGTTTAGCTCTAAAACAAGATCAGAAAACTTTTAGGCAAAATCTAAGAAGAATTAATCATGTTTTATTACCTTTCATTGAAAAAGAGATCAAACGAATGTATGAGGCAGGGATCATTGCCCCCATTAGGTTTTCAGATTGGGTATCTAATCTTGTCCCTACAAGAAAGAAAACAGGATAAATTAGACTATGTGTTGACCTTAGAAAGTTGAACAAAGTCTCACTCAAAGACAACTATCCCTTACCTAAAATGGATCACATACTACAAAGGGTAGTGGGCTCTAAAAGGATTTCACTTTTAGATGGATTCTCAGGTTACAACCAAATTTTAGTCCATCCTGATGACCAAGCAAAAACCCCATTCACAACACCATGGGGTACCTTCATGTATGTCAAAATTCCCTTTGGATTGAAAAATGCAAGGGCCACCTTTTAAAGGGCAATGAATATTGCCTTTGCAAAAGAAATCCATGATTTCCTAGTTATATACCTTGATGATATAACAATCTTTTCTAAGTCAAATCAACAACACCTGGATCATCTCAGGCAAGTTTTACTTAAGTGCAGAAAATTTGGCATCTCGCTGAACCTAAATAAGTCTTTCTTTGGTTTGGAAGAAGGAAAACTGTTAGGCCACATTATCTCTAAATATGGAATCCGGATTGACCCAACCAGGATTGAAGCTAGTTTGCAAATACCTCACCCAAGAAACATTAAAGAACTTCAGGCACTTTTAGGAAAGATAAATTTTTTAAGGAGATTCATCTCTAACTTACCTGAACTAATTAGATTATTGAATAACATGTTGAAAAAAGATTTGATTATTAAGTGGACAATAGAGGCTAAACAATCATTTGAAGAAATAAAATTAGCCTTAACTCAAACACCAGTCCTCACAAGCCCAAAATTTGACAAAGACTTCATTATTTTTTCCTTTGCATCAGAACACACCATAGCTGCAGTCTTACTACAAAAGGATGATCAAGGATGTGAAAAACCAATAGCCTTTTTTAGTAAAGCACTTAGAGATGCCTCATTAAAGTATAAAATAATGGAGAAACTAGCTTTTGCTTTGGTAAAAGGTATTAAGGATTTCAGAGTCTATATATTGTATTCTCATGTAATAGCTTATGTGCCCAATGCTGTAGTCAAAGATATCCTGACACGGGATGGAGTTGATGGCAAGAGGGGAAAACGGATAGCTACTATTTTAGAATATGATATAGAGATAAAACCTACCAAGTTAATTAAAGGTCAGGGGTTGACCAAACTTATGACAGAAACAAATT
This sequence comes from Pinus tabuliformis, assembly GCA_031772625.1. Lineage (NCBI taxonomy): Eukaryota > Viridiplantae > Streptophyta > Pinopsida > Pinales > Pinaceae > Pinus > Pinus tabuliformis. The sequence goes on along the minus strand of CM062806.1, from coordinate 993,660,769 downwards.
GCCAAGCCCTAGAGATAAATCTGATTGCAGAACTGGATAACGAATAGGAGATGGCGACTCCACAGATCAGCTAGCCCTTTCTAGATTTCCTCTGGTACGCTAATATTATATATGTTATACAAAACCTGTAAGCTCCTGCAGGGTTATCTAGAACTAAAAGTAGGTTTTTGAAAATGAAAGCTTCGAAATTTTGCATTATGGATAACACTTTATTTTGGAAAAATCTTGAAGGAATTTTGTTAAACTATTTATAAAAAGAAGAATCTGACAAAGTACTCCAAGAATTTCATGTAGGGGATTGTGGTGGACATCTCTACTGGAAGTCAACTACTGACAAAATTCTAAGAGCTGGATTTTACTAGTCAACCTTGTTTTCAGATGTAAAAAATTTTGCTTCCTGCCATAAATGCCAAACCTTCGAAGGCAAAAGAAAACTCTTACCCTTGCCTTTGAAACCTATTTCCATAGAAAAACCTTTTCAACAATGGGGTCTTGACTTCGTTGGAGAAATTCATCCACCCTCTTTTGCTCAGCGTAAATGGATTCTCACTGCAACTGATTACTTTACCAAATGGATAGAAGCTATTCCCTCTAGACAGGCCACTGATACTATAATAATAGGTTTTCTAGAGGCTAATATTTTGTCTAGGTTTGGTTGTCCTGACAAAATTATCACAGATAATGTTGTTGCCTTCAAGTCAAAGAAAATGATTGATTTTTGTCACAAATATCATATAACACTTGGTCATTCCACAACTTACTATCCTCAGGGGAATGGACTTGCAGAATCCTCCAATAAAAGTCTAATAAATATTATCAAAAAACTATTGGAAGACAATAAGAAAACTTGGAATAAGAAATTAACCAATGCTTTGTGGGCAGATAGGCTTACAACTAAGAAATCAATTGGAACTAGTCCCTATGAGCTAGTGTATGGAATGGAGGCGGTTTTCCCCTCATCTTTGGGAGTTCCAGTCATGAAATTACTTCTAGAAGCCCAAGTGGAACCAAATGATATACAAAGAAGAATTAACCAGACTATCCATTTATAGCAAACCAGGGAGGAAGTATACAATAGAACCCAAGTACTGCAAGAAAAACTTAAGAAGATATTTGACAAAAGGACCAAAGCAGAAGACTTCTATCTGGGAGACAAAGTGTTAAAATGGGATTCAAGGAGAGAGGACAAAGGGAAACATGGGAAGTTTGACTTCCTGTGGAAAGGACCATACATAATACATGCCTTCAGAGGAAATAATTCATATTTTCTTAAAGAATTGGATGGTGCAGAGATCGAAGGAGGGCCAGTTAATGGTCGAATGTTAAAGCACTACATTGACCCAATTTACTAATTTTACCAGTTCAATTGTACATACTATATCCTTCATAATGTTCAGTGTTGATTGGATGGTAATTTTGGAGTTGAAGCCCGAAGAGAAGGCCCTAAGCTTCAAAAGTTTTACTATCAGTAAATATCAAGAAGGAAGCAAGGTAAAGGAGATTTGTAGATCACAATCATAGTCTTTCAGAAGGCCATTGATCTACAATTCTTGACCTTCCACCAGGGAAAGCCATCCCTAAGTGGAGCCACTGTTATGTTCAAATACTAATAGGTGTCATATATCATGATTGACTTGGTTTAGCTCTGAAATATGTACATACCTTTGCTTGTTGCAAATGTTTTCCATATTTAAAATAAAAAATAAAAAAATGTAAAGAGGATATGTCTTAGAGAAAGAATAAAAGGACAAAAAGAATGAAAATGTCAGAAAAAAATAAAAAATGAACCCCAAGAAAAATAAAAATACCATGAAATTGTGCAAGTCAAAATGCCACTTCTATTTCAAATCTTGTATAAATGATTGTGTGCAACTTGTTACTTATGCCACAATCCATGGTAACCAAATAGTTTAATCTTGGTTATTCCATGTTTTGAATTTCATGCTTAGAGATAGAGAATAAAATCTGACCAAATTGTTTAATCTTGGCAGATAAGTAGATAGGTAGAGTGAATAAAAGGAGCTCAACAATTCAATCTGAGCCCTTAGATGTAATAAGGATAGACTTAGATAGATTTCCATTGTAAAAGAAAAGAAAAGGTTTTGATAAGGGTTTGCCAATTTAAGTGCACCCTAATAAAAGAAGAAAAAATGGTAGGATAAGTAGGTAGGGTAAGTAGATGATTGGTTGCTGAATTATGCATGATGAATGATTATCCAGATATCAAGTCATATACTTTCATCATCAAAAGCACTTAAACATATGGATGACAATGAAAACATTTACAGCATGAACAAAAGTCATACTAATTAACTTCCTCACTCATTTTTTCCCCAAATTTTACTAATTTCCCCATAAGTACTAAAGGCACCAACAACCTGAAAGTTAAAGGGACTCAAAGCATTTCTTTAACTTCTGGAGGGATCGGACCCTCAGCCTAATAACTTGTAAAGCCTAAGTGCTAAAGCCCCTTCATCAAAATTCACCCCCTTCATAATTCATTCACTTCCTTCAAATCCTATTCCTAAGGTAAAATCACTCTTTTACTTAGGAAAAATAAAGGTTCTTTACAAAAACCCCCCCAAACACATTTTAGCCTAAGTTATAATGTTGGATGATGAATGTATTTTCAGAAACATTTAGTGAAATTTCTTTTCCATATTTCATATTAACTTTTAATTCTATTATTTAATTCCCGAAGAAATTACCCTTTCCCGTATATATTATTAATAAAAACCCCAAAAATAAATAAATATCCCGCCCCCGAGGTTTGAAAAATAAACCATAAATAAAGGTAATTAATTTGGATTAATTAGTCAAATCATGATTAATTAACAGCCAAACCCCCAACGTGTTAAAAAGGGATTAATTAATCATCTGGATTAATTAATAGCCTCCCCGCCAATCATATCACCCCCGATATAATTAACGACATTTAATTATGATAATTAAACTATCGGGCCCCCTCCATTAATTCCCTGTCATCTTCCACTACCGACTACCATCCGATCGGCCTTCCCACATCCAACGGTCCTTGCCCATATCGCACATGCCTTTGGGTCGAACGTTAACCGCATGATACAAGCAGTTTTGACTTTTCGCCGATGCTACGTGTCAACCAGTCTATGGCATCACACAACCCTCCACCAAAACCACCAACCTCCCAAAAGTTGTGTGATGAAAACCATTCCCGCTCATGCTTACTACCTCTACTAAATGACAAAGTGTCCCATCAGGAAGTTAAAGCCAACTGTCATTTTCCTTCACCTGCCAAAAGTCATTGACTTTGTGCATAAAAACAAAAATATGCATTGTTTTCCATTTTTTACCAAGAAATCAACTTCTGCCTTTCATGGACGCACAGAGTACGTCCAGTCCAACAACTAACTTTCAACCGCCAACCGCTATCAGTTGCTAAACTCCAAGCTACTGCAGACCACTGTGCGCATCCAGCAAAGCCTTCACGCCAATCATTTGCCCCTTTAGTCTACCTTAACCAGGTATTTACCATATTTCTTCTCAGAAACCCCGATTTGTACTGAAATTTCACCAAATTACTCCAAAGCTAAAGTAATTCAGTACAATTAGGCTATTTTTTAGTCCCAAGATTTTCCCAAACACCTGTTTTACCTGAAATCCTTTAAAACCCCAGCCTTCTTCCTTGAATACACAAGAACCAAGGATGGAAGTTCCTGTCACCCTAAATGTTATGCCAATCACTACTCCCCACAGGGATTTGGACTACCTTCCCTTGGCCAATAAAGATTTTCAAATTAAGGACCTTACTTTTGATGAAACCCCCTTGAAGCTATACTGCAGGTATAGGGACAATTATCTGAACAATGCTGACAAAATAGGTCTTTGGGAATCCAACCTCCCCAAATATCAATTCCCTGTTGTCCATATTTTCCCAGATATTGTCCACCAATGCCATGCAAATTACAACCCCAATCTGAGAGTTGTAATGTCCCCTAACCAGGAAATCCTTTTCACCATTACAGCTGAGTCTATAAACGAAATGTTGCAATTACAGTTTGGCCAGGACCTCACTCCCCTTTCCATTGCAGATTTACTTGAAAAATCCTCAAGGTTGTCCAGTTCCGAAATCAACCAAGTCTGTCAGACCTTCATGGAAGAAAAATACAGGCCAAAAGAACCTCCTCCTTATATGTCAAGCTTCTTTACAAGTCTGGGCCAGGATGTCATCACCATGATTGCTTGCATTTTGGGTTTTACTACTAGTGAGTATGTAGATGAATTGACCTTGGCCTACATGTCTATTTTCACCCCTGGTCAACCTCCTGCAGCCAAATATGACTATGCTACATTCATTGCTGATAAGATGCATGACCAATTCATGAGATTAGAGAATGAAAGGGTATTTAAATATTCTTCAGTCCTATATCATCTTTTCCTTTACTACCAAACTGATAAATTCCCTTTCTCTATACAAAAGCTTGACACTAGAGGGAACCCCAGGTCAGTTATCTTTTGGACTTCCATTTTTGACAATTCACCTTCTTCTCCCTATCCTTATACACATTTTATTGATCAATTTGTGCATCCAGTAACTACCATGTTCATAGGAAGTCCCCCTCCTAGAATCAATGATGATAGTAAACGAATTCTTCAGTTGTCCAAGCAATATAAGGGTGGAGACTAGTACTTGTACTAGAACCATACCGAGATCAGAATTTATGGGTGTGGGTTGCCTCCCTTCAAAATGCCCTAATACCTCCCCATGAAATTGTTTGCCCTGGAGTACTATAGGCAAATGATCAACTCTCATGAAATCCATTTAATGAAAGCTAAGAAGAAGCTTAGTTAAGGATAAAGGATCGCCTAGGACCATTTGTTTGCAACAAAAGAAAGGCAGGGAAAAAGGCAAAGGAAATCCTTGAGAGATTGAGACTGAAAAAGAGTTTCATCTGGCCTTATGATCCTCATAGCTTCATCTATGACAAGAGACAGAAGCATAAACTATCCCCCTACATCCATCATAGAATTCCAAAAATAGAACAGTATGCAAATCAAGATGAATGGGTGGAGGGAACACTTATAGAACAAGATAATGAACAAGTTGAAGTAGAAAATGTTATGAAAGATTTGGAAATACAAATTTATCTGGATTCCTTTGTACAGGTGCCTGAAGAATCTTCACAAAGACCAACACAGGAGGATAGTGCACAGAAATTAGGACATCTGGAGTCATCAAGCCAACTAGAGACTTCAGGATAGGGGAAAGATTCAGAATCACAGAGCATTTCTAAGGAGTTGACCCAAACTGATACAAACATGGGCAACCCTCTAGTATTGCAGACCCCTCTTAATGAGGAGCAAATCCAAAAAAGAAGTAGGAATGAGGCTAGCCCTTCTTCAGTGCCATTAGACCAAGTGTATGTAAAAAGACAGAGATTGAATCCTTTGTCTGAGCAGGAACATGAAGAAACAAGAAGTGACACAGTGTAGACAACATTAGTAGGGGAGACACCCGCTACCTCTCAAACACAAGCACTAAGCAGACAACAAAGTGTAGAAGTGTCATCACTAAAGACAGCTTCAGAGCCAAGCCAGGATTTAAAAGAAAAGTATAAAGAGATTAAGGCTAGGAATGAGTAGCTCAAAGCTCAAACCTATGCCAAATATCTAAAAATGGCTCCTACAAATCAAACAAGGTTGATGTTAGCTTTTGACATCAAAGAGGGAAAGATGAAGATGAGCTTTTTGAAGCCAATAGTACAATAGCCAAAGTCTATGGTTGATTATTTTAAAACAAATTTTGAAGTTCTTGCTAAAGACATCCACCCAATCGATCAGATTGAGCTCCATAAGCAAACGGGTGAGATGGTCTATTCCACATTGACCAGTAAAGCCATCATGGCACATCAGTTGCAGAACTCTCTAAGTAATACTACAGCACAACTATAGTTGGAAAAAGCCTCTTCTCAGGCTAAGGACACAAGAATAAAATCATTAGAAGATCTAGTGATTGAGTTGGGACATGATCCCGGAAATGTTAAAGCAGTTGAAAGTTTGATAAAGAAAAAGAATGATGACACTGTTTCTCTCAGGAAACTGCTCAAACACCCTCCCCTCATACATCCACAAACTGTAGAAGTAACTGAGAAAAAGAATGAGGAAGAACTCCTGGACTTGATCCTTAAGTTGAATGAGCAGTTGAAATAAACAAGGTGGGAGCTAGAAAAATCTTTACAGTACAAATAGGGTGAGTCGACCACCATGCCTCAAACTATAATACCTATGGTTTCTATAGCAGTGCCATCTACCAATGCAACATCTTTGGCACCCAACATTCCTCCAGCAACAGCTCTGCCAGTATCGACAACAACAGGTACTTTTGAAGCAGCAGCAACTTCAACAAAGCAAACAGAGGACTTAATCAAGTCCATGGAGGAAATGAAAATCCAAGCAACTGAGATATAGAAATTAAAAGAAATGGTTACTAGCTTGGAGCATAATTATGAGATATCATAGATTAACTACACTGAAGAAGAAAGAAATAACAGAAGGATGACTGATAAAATAAAAACATTAAAGAAGGACTTAACATTTGAAAAGCCCTTAAGAGATATCAGAGAGATTTTATGGACCAATATCATTGATTCCATCAATGATATTTTGTCTTCTATTCAGATCATTTTTTAATAGATTAAGTTAGTTAAACTAGCTACTGAGGCCATACGAAATACCAGGGAAGAATTTGGAAACAAGCCTAAAGAGGCAACTCAATTGATCAACTTTTTGAATAGCAAAAGCAGGGAACAACTAGAACAATGGGAGATCGAGGATTGAACTGGTATTATCCTTGAAGTGAAGAAAGTCCTTACTAAAAAGAACTTGATGCTTAACCTGGAAAGAAGATGTCAAAGTATTCAAGAGGACATAGATGATTTCATGGAAAAATTTGACATTCTAAGGAATAAAGGACTTCCAAACCCATTGGTCATAAATGACAAGTTGATGACTCAGGTAGACTACATTGATAAACTGCACCAGCAAGCCAAAAGTCAAGCCAGCTCTTCCACAGTGAAAGCACTACCAACTGGAAAAGTGTTGTATGATGGTTTAGAAAATCTCTTCTATATTGAGCATGAAATAAAACACTTGTTCACAGCCCAACCCATTTTTGCAAAGCACACTGAGGTTGACAAAATATATAGGAAATTGACCAGGATGAAGATACCAAATGAAGAATGGTGGACCAATATGCTCGATATCCTATAATTTACTATGGTAATTCAGAGGTAAATAGAAATATTTACTAAGGTAAAGGTTGGTAAATAGGTAAAGAGTATCAGAAACAGATAAAGAGTATCAGTAGGGAAAAGTAAACAAAAATCCAGCACATAATCACCACAGCAACAATAAGAGGCAAATCCGAGTTTCAACCTCTAGCTCATGCATAAATAAAGGGACAGCAGTAATCAGTTTTACATCTATCTCTATATTTTTGTAAAAGATATTTTGTATTTCCTAGAATAAATCTCATATAGTTATGAGATATTTTTGATGTAATTTTTGTATAAATACTTCTCCATTCAAAGTATTGTGGGTGGATTCTATAACATCTCTGTAAATCTATGCTATCAAGCTGAGAAAGCTTTTGTACTCAAATCTGGACTTTTTGTTGGAAATGGAATGAAAGTTGAGGACATTTCATCAGATTCTCGTGCAGTGTGATCACAAATAAGTATTCTATCCTTGCGATTTTATGTGTTTCAATGTTTCATGCATCTTAAATCTAAATGGTAAAATAGTCAAAGTGTATCAGAATTAGCTTTATTTCTCTTTGCTATCAACAGTTTACCATTTTTATGTTTTCTTCTAAGCTATTTCGATAAAGGAATTCTTAACTGCTCCTTTATCCCTGTAGTTTTCTCTAATAAGCCCCTGGTATAGGATTCTTAATTGCCCTCTTCCAGTTGACCTATCTTCCTTTCCTCTTTCTAATCCTAACTTGAGGATTCTTAATTGCCCTCTAGTTTTGAGAAGAAATATCATCCATTCAAGCCCCAAAGTTTGTTTTTATTCTGCTATCTTGCCTGTTGAATTCATACCTCAACAATTTGACTTAATCCAGTGAATCATCCCTGATTGAGTCCATAGCCCAATGGCCTAAAAGCCTAGTTTGCCCATTTGTGTCAGAACTCCACCACTCTCAAACAAAACAACCTTGCCAAGCATTAATAACTAGCCTAACATCATATCAAAACAAAGCTAAATCATAAAGAGAGAGCCCTCTTTGAGTGTAGATCAGCTAGGATCTATACTTAAAAGATTGGTTTGTAGTTACCTTAGATCCTTTCCTTCTTTTAATAACTTCTAAGGAAAATTTGATTGATAACAGAGTTGAAAAGATAGATGTTAGATCCTATAGGAGTCTAGTAGGAATCCTTTTGTATCTTACTCCCACTAGGCCTAATATTATGCATGCAGTAGGTTTGATTTCCAAATTCATGTAAAGTCCAAGTAAGATTAATTTTGGAGCAGTGAAAATAATTTTCAGGTATCTTTGTGGAACAAGCAATTATAGTATTTGGTATACTTCATCAAATAATTTTGGGTTGGTTGGTTACACAAATAGTGATTGGGTTGGATCTCTTGACGATAGAAAACTCACTTCAAATTATGTATTTAGCCTTGGATAAGGAGCAACATCATGGTGTTCAAAGAAGCAACCAACTATTTCATTGTCTTCTATAGAGGGAGAGCATATTGCAACATCAGCGACAATATGTGAAACAATTTGGATGAAGAAAGTATTATTGGATCTAAAACAAGAACAAAAACATGCCACAACTATTTACTGTGATATCTTGTCTACCATTTCCATAATTAAAAATCATGTGTTTCATAATCGCACCAAACACATTGATACCAAATATCATTTCGTAAGAGACTATGTGACAAAAGGAGAAATTGAAATAAAGTTTTGTATAACAAATGATCAACTTGCAGATATATTCACCAAAGCACTACCAAAAGGGAAGTTTCAATACATGAGGGACATTCTTGGAATCACATCATTATGCATCAAGTTGGAGTTTTGAGGATAATCATTATTATGTTATGTAATTTCTCATAAATTAGTTAACAAATTTTGTGTTCGTGAGTTATCAGAATTAGGGCAGCAAATTAATAGAATTAGTCAATATTCAAAGTTATTATTCAGCAAATTATTAGGGGCAATGATTAGAATCATAAGTTAGTCAGATAATTGATAACCCAATTAGAAAAGTGTTTGCTATATAGTAATGCATTCATAGCTTCCATGAAGGTATGACATTCGAATGAGAGTTGAATTCATGCATTGAGAACTAGAATTTTCTATTTTTATTAATTGTTTTTTTACATGTTTTCATATTTATGCTCTTGATAGATTTAACAAATTTTTCCTTTCTTCAACATTGAGTATTTTGGGAGTGATGGCCTACTTTCAAAACTGCAAAGGGTTGAGAATGAATGCTCACATAAAAGGTAATTATGTTATGTTTATTATGAAATCGAATCTACTTTTCATATACAACCTTTACTAAAATCAAAATTGAATATCGTTAATCATACTAGTACATAAAGACCAATAACCTACATTGGTAGAGATTTTGAGACATTCTATGATTTGTAATTACCTGCAAAAAGGTCAAGGAATGAGGAGAAATTGATGTGTTGGCTATGAACACCCCATCAATGAAGATTTCCCTTGTTCTATTGTTCTCATATTCTATGGTCTTTAAAAAACTTTGAACACCATAACCAACCTCAAAGGCATTGATTATGTTGTCTTTGATTTCTTTTGCTTCTAGGTGGGATAGAGATGGTGGTGTTTTTAGTAGAGATGTTAAAGAGTTTGAGTTCCTTTTGTAAACTGTCACACATTTTCTTTTTCTTTTTTATGGTTTCCGTGTATCTTTTACAATGGTAGAATTTTTGTTTTCAATGCAATATTAATACTTTCTATAATAAGGATATCCCTATAGTTTTTGCTAATGTGCATGACTGTGGCATTCTTGTGAAGATCAAGCTGAATTTCAATATTTTTTCTGTTTATATTTCATAGTTGTTTGATTTCACTTTCTAATATGATTAAACTCCTTGACGACCCTGCCTACATATTTAGGGTCATTCCCTAGTTACTTCTCTTGTTTAAAGTGAAAATGTAGCCTGCAAATTTCTCAGTGAGGTGCAAATGATCAAAGAACAAGGAACGATGCTTTGAGATGAGAAATAGTCCATTGTTTAATATAAGTTTCATGATCAACAACAATATAAAACTAAGTGTTAAGCAACCAGATCACAAAATAGAAGAAGATATAGATCAAAGACTTCAAAACTAGCCTCTTCGAGGGTGAAACATCCTTTACAATACACAAATGAACAATTCTTGGATGATACAAATGAAGAAAACTCATTTCTATATAGGAGTCTAAGGGGTCACATTATAATCATAGTCGACTTAACAATAATAATATAAGGGCACAACAATAACAATAGTGGGCTTCTATGGGACACAACAATAAAAATATGGGGACTACATGGGCACACCAATAACAATAAGGGGGCTACGCTAACAATAAAAATGAGGGAATACACTAGTATTATAGGGACCTAACATGCCCCTCTCCTTCAAAAAAGTGGGTTCCTTAATGCTTGAGTAGTTTTGGATGCTTCTGTAAAAATTCTCATCCTCCCATATGGAATCTTTAGCGGGCAAGTTCTTCCACTTTATGGGATACTCTGATATTGATCGATTTCGTAGTTGTTGAGTTCTTATTTCCATGACTGCTTTAGGTTCCAATATGATTTTTCCTTCCTCATCAAGTTCTAGCAATATTGTTTGAACTGGGAGCTTGTCACCTATAACCTTCTTTAAGCATGAAACATAAATAACTTGGTGCACTGGGGAAGATGCAAGAAGCTCCAATTTGTAAGACATAGTACCAATCTTTTGCAACACCTTGTAAGGACCATAATACTTTGGTGATAATTTAGTATCCATCTTAGCTTGCTTGAGGGACATTTGTTTGTATGGTTGTAGCCGTAAAAATACCCAGTCACCTACATCAAAACTTCTTTCACTGCAATGTTGGTTTTCCTATTGTTTCATTCTATTCTATGCCAAAATGAGGTTATCCATTAAGAGTTGGAGAACTTATTGTTGATTCTCGATGCGATCTTCCACTACTTGAACCTTAGAATGATTGTCCAAGACTTTTTTTTAGATTTGGAGAAATAGATGATTTCGATTTTTGAACCTCTAGTGAACATAATTGTGCAATTTCACACCATTGTTCTTTACATAGAAGCTTTGTCATACAATTAGATTTTATTATCTTACTTGGTTTCCCTATGATATCCCTTGATTGAAATTCCTTTCCTTCCCAAACAAAAAACAAGAAAAGTTCTTGAAAATTACAAGATATCATACCGAGAGATTATAATCTTTGGATTCCAATTACAACATCAACACCACCCATTGGAATGGAAAGCATTGGACTATTCAATACATATTCTTCCACGGATAGCTTGATATTATGGCACTTTCTAGAGGAATTGATGGTTCCTCCATTTGCAACCATCACTTGACACTATGGTGATGGATATCAGAAGCAATTCAATTCCTTGTCTATATTACAATGAATAAACTTATGGGTACTACCTAAATGAATCAACACTATTAACTTTTTATTCTTGGTATGTCCTTCTATCTTGAGAGTTTGAGGAGTGGTAATTCCTGCTAATGCATTACAAGATATGGTCAGATTCATTACTTCTTTCTCTGGGGTTGGTTCCTGGTGTATATCCTCTTCATTTGACATTTCTTGTTCCTTTTCTTCCTCCTATTCACAGTCTATGTAAATTAATTTCTTCGAAGCACACTTATGACCTTTAGTGTATTTTCTATCACAACTGTAAAAAATTATTTTTGTTTCTTTTTCTTCCAATTGTTTTGGTATCAACCTATGAGGTTGTGGAAGGCTAGAAGCAACAACACTTCCATATTTATAATTGTTAGTGGTAGGGTTCCTTGTCAGCATAATTTTTCTTTTAATTTTTCTTTCCAACTTGAATGCCTTCTCCAATGAATCAAGTTCCCAAAAGGAAACATCATGTTGGATGTTATCCTTTAAAGTCCCTATGAAGACATCAATCCTATGCTCCTCTTTAATATCATATACCCTTATATTCAATTTTTGGAAGTCCTCAATGTGCTCTCCCATTGAACCCTTTTGTTTGAGATTTATCAATTGGCTAAAGAAGTTGTTTCTCTTTGTATCCTCATAATTTGATATCATTTCTTCCATAAAAATTGACCATGTGATAAGTGGTTTACGAGAACAAAGCCATCGATGCCATACAAACTGATTGGGTTCTAAATCTAAAGTTGCAAGGTGAACCTTTTGTGTGTGTTGCACATTATGAATATCAAAATATTGCTCTATTTTTAGTATCCGTGTTATGGGATCCTTGCCATCAAACTTCCTCATATCGATCTTTGGAATAAGGTGGGTCTTTAATCCAATATTAGAGTTTATGAAATCATGACTAACATTTCTTTTGTTCTCATCATGAGTTTCCTCTACTACCTTTACGCCATTACGAAGCCTTTCTTGTAGCAACTTTGTCAAACCTTCCTTCAAACTATCCATGTATTTATTCAAACCATCCATCTTAGCTTCTATTACTTTTTGTGAGAGCGAACTTTGTTGCACTTGGTCTCGTATTTTTTTATATATCATGTTGTATTTCTTCCTGTTCTTCATGTGTCATAGTAGAGCTTTTGGTTTGCTTGCTAGGTATTTCCATTTTCTTTCTTTGGGGCATCAATTAATGATAATTATTCTTCACTATGCCGTTTTAATAACTTCAAACTAATTTTTCAAACAAAACTTATGTAAATTTTAAAAACTACACACCTTTTTGTCACTTTATATGAGCTCGATATTGAATATGTTGTATATCTATAATTTCAGATCCCTAAGGTCTGAAATTTCATCCTCTAGTAGCTCTCTAAGTCCTCATTCCAACCCCACAATTCTGATCAAGATTGGATTCTTCAAGAAATATTATGCCAACTCTCCCACAATGGCCAAATTATGGATAGGTTTAGTAAAGAAATGTTGTACGAGATGCCAAGTGTCAATGTTTCAACATTCAACCCTGAAATTTCTACATGAAAAACTACAATTCATGTGATTTCAACCAATTTTTATAGAATTCAAATCCGATGCCTCAAACAAAAGTTATGATGATTTTCCCTTGGTCACCTGTTTGAGGAAAAATTCTAGAGCCCAGAAAAACCCTAATCTCCTCAAAGCATATTTTTGAAAATATAGCGAACCAAGATTTCAAATTTTTACACAAAGTTCTTTACAATTGTGGCTCCACGTGATAAAAATTTTAGCTTCTAAAGCCTCATAGAAAAAATGTTATGACTATTTTCCATAGGTCACTTGATTGAGACAAAATTCTGGAGCCCGTAAAAAACCTAACGTCCTTAGAGCATATCTCTGAAAATATAGCGAACCAAGATTTGAAATATTTACATGAAGTTCTCTGAGATTTCAGCTCCACGTGGTAAATGTTTCAGCTTCGTAAGCCTCGTAGAAAAAATATTATAGCAAAACTGCCAAGATGTCGTGTTTGAAAATGTGAAACCCTACAATCTAAAGCTTTGATAGCAAATGTTAAGCAACCAACTCACAAAATAGAAGAAGATATAGATAAACGATGTCAAAATTAGCCTCTTAGAGGGGGACACCTCCTTTACATTACACAAATGAACAATTGTTGGATGATAAAAATGACAAAACCTCCTTTATATATAGGAGTCTAAGGGGTCACAATATAATCAGAGTTGACCTAACAATAATAATGTAAAGGAAAAAAATAACAATAGTGGGCTTCTATGGGGTGTAATAATAACAATTTGTGGACTACATGGGAACAACAATAACAATAAGGGGGCTAAACTGACAATAACAATGAAGTAATACACTAGGATTATAAGGACCTAACACTAAGTTCCAATCAAAGAAAATATGTTACAAGATATGAGGACCATGATAACAATAATGTTTTTCAAATCGTTATGCAACAAATTCAATTAACCATAAAAATATTGGTATTTGTTCTACAATTTGATATATCTTTAAAAAATAATTTTGATATCCATTCAATTTACACAATACAACTTAGTCCAAATGTGCATATTTATTTCATTGCCCATTTTGGCAACTAACTTTTTTTCTCAAGGCTATTGGCCATAAATGTTTTACACCTTCAATTGGTATGTTCTATTACTTGTATATATTTGGAGTTTGGTGGTTCTCTACAGATAAAGCACCCAATCCTATGCTTTTATATATTTGGAAGTTTGTGGCACTCTGTAGATAAATCACTCAGTCCTTTTTAGACTAATAGTGGTGAAGAGTATTCAATGTTATTCATTGTTATAATGAAAATTTTATCAATAACTTAAAATGAAGGTAATCATGTATATTTCTATGTGTAGATATTTATCAAAATCAAATATGTGTTTTACTTTCAATTGATTTTAAAGATTTTAAAAACAATAAATTTTCTTTTCAATTTAGTGTTTTTTTCTTTTTAATTCACCATTTTTAATAGGCTTCCTTCATAGGAAAAAATAATATGTAAATTTTGAGTAAAGGACTAGTTATTGGTTGTCCATGGGGTCTTGGATAGACGGTGATCAGGTGCTCTGTTAAGGCACTCCTTGATGTGAAGTCACTTGGTGAATTCCCCGCTCCGATTGAGATGATATATGGGACATGATGAATATGTAGTCCCACCAATCTTACAAAAAAAAGGACTAGTTATTGGTTTGATTAGTTATGTAGTACATTGTGACTAAATAATGTACTTTAATATAAACATGTACGAGCCATATTTAGCCATTGTTCTTGTTAGCCAACATACTTCAAAGGTATATATGTATTTGCAGATGAGGTGAGTTATTATAATTAGATTCTCTTGATTGTGGAATGAAGCTGAGAATGTTTGGACATGGTTTAGAATTTTTTAGTCTCATTATTATAATTAGATTCTCTTGAATGTGTAATGATGCTAAGAATATTTGGACATGGTTTACACTTTCTTAGTCTCTTATCAAATAGGCATCATGGTCTTTGACTTCTATATCTTAAATTTACTTCACTCATTAGCATGAATTTATTATTTCATATCTTTCGTTGTTATTTTTATGGTTGTTCATTGAAAATGCCCTAAATCAATTTGATGGTTCTTGCACTAGAGGTAGCTAATAAAATACAAGGTTCTACAAAATGAGTAATGGTTGTATTTCCTCTCAAATTATTTCCCAATATAGATGAATATTATGCCTAGCTTCTTATTGGCATTGTTTTCATTTACATTAAATTTTTCTTTCTATTCAATCATTATTCTCATCATCTAAGAAGTGCAAGGGCTTTGTGTAGAGCATTTTCTATAATTGAATTTTGGTACCATAAAAGGAGAGGCTCCTCAAACTTCGTGCTTGTTGGCATCCATTTCTTGACATTACTATCAACTATCAACTATTCACTCGTTCTACTTAATCAATTTTCTCTTTCCTTCCCATGAGTTTAATATTCAAATAGTTGAAGGCTACTCGTCTCATCTCCTACTTGAACGCAATCATCACAAAGAAATAAAAATAATGTATGGATAGAAAACACAAAACTTGACAAATCACAATCAATGGTTGGCATTCCTCTCACCTAACAGTGAGTTATTCCCTGAACGTTAGTGCACTACTACACGAAGGGTTGTTTTAAAATGTTTATTTAAGATAAAAGTTCATTTTCATCTTAAACACCTATGCTAATCATTTAATTTTCTTAAATTAAGAAAAAAAGAAAAAGAGGCTCAAATCGTTAATTATTTGATTGTCTTAAATTAAGACAAAAATAAAAAGCATCTCAAATCGTGTGATTGTCTTAAATTAAGACAAACTACAAAAAAAATAAAAATTACTTCATCTCGTGAGCTCTTCATTCCTCTGCAACAAACAAATATTGGTGGTATATGGTGACAACCACCACAGGTGCTGACTTCCTTCCCCCATGAATCGTTAAGCAGTTGAAAACAAATGGGCATCGATAAAGTTTTCAGAGCTTCTGACTAAATCCAAAACCCAAAACTAGCCTTTCAAGGATATGCTCCACTTTTCATATACTATGTTTTCTATTACATGATGTCCTCTCTGAATTTGCTATGTTTTATATTACTAAAAGTTGAGGTAGAGACCAGGCATGGCAACTACTGAGTGCCAAAGGGATGATGATGATATCTCAAAATGACAGCTCAAGGGCTCCAACAACAAACAAAATTTGAAACAAAATTTGAATCAATAGTGTAAGACTAGAAAAAATAACCAAATGTTTGAGAGTGGACAATAGTGAAATGCATAGTAAAAACAAGAGCGATTCAGATGATGAGCATGAGGAGAAGAAGAGTAAAGTCCCTAGTAACACTATGAGAAATAGGTGAGCTGAAAAATTGGAGATGTAGAAGGACAAGGTCGAGGATAGGGGGCTAGAGAGCCTTATGTTTGGTACCATCTATGACTAGAAGTTAGCCACAAAGTTGGGGAATGAATTCGACCAACTTCAAGGTGAAAATACCCATGAGAATGATGTAGTCACGTGGTTCATAGAGAAAACCCCAGGATCCCAAGTAGATGCATACAAAAAAGAAGATTTAAAGTTACACAATAAAGAGGGTTTTAAAAAAGAACTGGTATGGATTGACAAACAAGAAGCTACGACAAAGGTAGATATCACTAAGGTAAACCATTTGAGAAAATTAAAAACTCAGGAATTGGAGAAATTGATTTTTGGAACTACTTATATTAATAGGTTAAGGTCACAACATTCCAAATTAGACCTCAAAACTGAGTGTGAAAACCGAGATAGATAGAAAAAATGAGGGTTTTGGGTTTGATTTTGATTGCAATATAAAACTTGAAAATAGGCAGTTTAGGGTTAGCGTGGGATTTGGTGGATTTGAGTATGATTTATTCAGGAGTAATGATGAGCTTGTTGTAAAAAGTAAGCAACAATTGTTGTCTAGTCAGATTGAGTATTCTATGTTAAGGGATGTAAATGCAGAGGACCCATCGAATGTGGTTATACAGTCCATGGGGTTCCATTCAAATGGGAAGTTATTTCTCATAGATGGATTTGATAAGTGGTTGAAGTTTTTCCAAATGGACAAGAGAAGGAACCCCAAAATCCAGAATGTGTTTATTAAGGATTTTTTGATTCACAATGCTTTATTTTTTCCTAATGGTTCAATGGCCATTGTTGTAGGACACAGGAAGTTCTTCTATAGTTTTGATGTGTGAAAGGTGCATTGGACAAGATTAATTGTTTGATTGACAGAAAGGAGAGGAGTTTGGAGAGCTTCGAGGTGTTAACAATTTCTAGCATGATTTCATTCCTTGGGAATGATGACTATATAATTATGGTTTTGAGAAAGACTAAATAGTTGATTAGGAACTTGAAAATGAATGGAACATCTCATGCACTTTATTTTTTTGATGATGGAAGAGAGATGTTGAGTCCGGGGGGAGATGGAAAGTATATCAATGGGATTTTTGAATGAGGAAATCCATTCATAGTAGATTTGATGAGGTCAATGTTAACATTTCAGCTTTGGTTGTTTCTCCCGATAATAATGTATTTGCCACTCGGTCAGACAAATCCTCAGTTTTTAGCTAAGGTTTTTTTAAGTAACAGGTTAATTTTTTTTTTTTAAGATTAAAAACATGAAATTATTTCAAACCCACTAAACATTCATTTAATTCTAATAGGCTACTCAAATCTATAGCTACATAGTTGTTTAGAGACACATGATGCAATAATTGTATTTTGTTGTGTTGATTCTGATATCTTTGTACTGTAGCACTTTTATATAAGGGAAACTGGTTTTTTATTTGATGGTTGGGCCATATGTGGTACCTTTCTTCTAACCATTGGAATCATTAAAAAATTTATTTAAGTATCATTAAACCATAGTTATATGCTCTAAGATACATTTAAGAGGTCATCAAACAATTGTTTTTTGTTAATCAAACAACTAACTAGATCAAATACTGTCTTTTCCATTGTATTTTTTAGAATGGAAGGATGAAGAGTATTGTCTCCATATTAGGCTTCTTGTGAGAATGTATGTACACCATTATAATATTGGCTTGTGGAATAAGAATGGTCAATTCACATAGGTGTATAATATTTGCTTTGTAACTTTTACCTTAGAAACTTTCATTGGTTTAGTCTGACCTCTTTCTTTGTTGGACCTATTAGCATGAACACCAACCTTGTCTATATCATCATGCCTATGAGGGACTTGCATAATTTGTCCCTAATGAGGCAAAATGCCATGAAAAGTAAGCATTCAACATCAATTCAAACTCTCTTATTGTTTGATGATTACTACCAATATAAGCTTAAAAATAGGATGACCATAAATGGATGTCGTCACCAGCATCACACACTTGACCTTTGATGTTATCATAATGGGTTTAAGTGGACCCTTAAATGAAAGAAAGGTAAATTTCTAATGTAAGGCTTCACATTTTCTATGGATTATTCCTATACAATTATATTTGAGACTGAAGATATCATTTCATAAATTTAATGTGCATAACAAAAGTATTTTTCCATATAAGGCACACAATTTACAATCTCTAGGGTTGCTGAGAGACAAAGCTTTATATTTTTTTATTGTTATATGGTTATGTGAGATGTGAATGTTATCTAAATACGGTTTGACATCAACACAAATGGCTTCAAAAGATTGAGAAAATGTCAACCTAAAATTTTTTTGGGTCTTTACTAAAACTTACCCCACTTTTTGGTATTTTGTCCAAGCCAGGCAATCAAGAGTTTTATCTCCTGACAAGCTGAAATAATTTTGAAAAAAAAAATGAAGTAAAAGTGGCATAATAGGCTTTGCATAAGAATTTATATGTATATCATGTTGTGGTGTTTTTTTGAAGCAATATAAGATTCATGATTCTCAGCTTCTGGCAAATGTGCAGGTAGTGTGGTTTTGAAAGTTGAGAGTCACATTCAATACTTCTTTGAAGGAATCTATTGATATAGAATTTTTGTTTGATTAATATATGTTATTAATTTCCATGGCATTAATTTATCTTTCTCGTTAGTATTTATGTTCCATCTTTGTGGTTGTGTCTTGCCAATAATATTGGTTGATCTTGTAGTTATTATCCTGGGAATTTGTATGCTAGACTACATGAGGAAGTTATCCCCCAGAAGAATCTCCTTCAACAGGTAATATTGTGCTCATGCTTTATTCTGCATTTCAAAAATTTGATCTTCCTAATTTAAACTCTATACTATTTCATTTCTTTTCGTGGTAAAAATAATTTTAGTTCCTAGCTAGATTCTTAGTTTTTCTTTTACTTTTAGTATTTATTTAGGAGTTGTTTTTGCACTCCCACATTGTATTTACACTAAAATGTACTGATTAGCCCATTTAACCTACTTTTTTGGTCATTGGTTGGACATTATTAAAATTATCTGATCAGGCTTGCTTACTCATTTGTTCTTTTTGAATTCAATATGAAAGGCATGAAGGGAAGTATAGTAAGTGAAATATAGCACCCTCCTCCCACATCTACCCAAGAAACTGGCTAGTCGGGGTAAACATACGATGAGAGGGCACTATGATATGATTCGAACTCCTAAGTCACATTAAGGAAGTGGAACTGATGGAAACACATCATACATACATCCAACATCATCAACATAACCCTTAGAGGACAAGTCAGCCACTCAAACAATCTGTCCCTGGGTCCCACTATTGTTTTAGGTCTCTTAGGCCATAGTCACTCTCATGCTATGGGAAAGGGAGCGACCAACAACTTAAAGTCGCTCTCACAGGCCTACCTACCAGTGACTGTGGACCAAAATTGTTAGTGTTGTGCCAGTGACCCTGAGATTTAAGCCACTTTCTCATGCACGGAGTCCAGGACACTGCCCAAAGCTGATCCATATCTTCAAATTAGTAAAGTAACATGGAAATTAAAGTATTGTAGAAAATACTTGTTCAAGACCTTCATTGGATCCCTACTAGCTATGATAGGCATTTTGTTAAACATATCATCAAAATGTAATCTACAAGTGTAAACAGTAGAATTAAGTGTAGAGATCTCATACTTATCTGAGAATCACTATGAACCATTTTTCCCTCATGTCATTTGCTACATTATCATTTATTAGGTCATACTCACATTATCCATTCTCATACAAGTAAAAACATGCCGAGATCCATACATAGTTGCTATCATAAAATGTGTATATAACCAACATAATAGGAACAAAAATACAATAAACATATCAGCCATCAAATCCATAAATACATCTGTACCTTTACACATGAAAATCAAGGGAATGGATTTCTCATTAATGAATTCAATGAACCAACCAGAGATGGGACTACCATATTCCACCCAACCATAGAATGGATGAGATAAATCTCTCTTCATCCATTGACCGTTGTGCCATATTCCAAGCATGAATGTGGGATCTCATAGAACACATCAATAAAAAATCATCTAGGGATTGTAGAGGCCATCCACCTTAACCCATCAAATAGTGATTTGACCTCACAGTCAGACATCACCAAAATCATCATTAGATTGGTCTCAATCCAAGCTTTCAAGGGCTTCCAAAGTGTTTGTCCAACCAAGGCTTCCAGAACTAGTAACTCAACCCACAACTTATATAGGGCTTCCAGAGAAATTTTCCAAAAAGGGATTCTAGGAATAATATCTCAACCCACCAAGGGCTTCCAGAGCATGTGTCCAACCAAGGCTTCAAGGACTAGTAACTCAAACCAAGATGTTACATGGCTTCCAGAGCGTTTTTTCAATGAGGGCTTCCAGGAGTAATAACTCAACCCAAGCTAAGGAAACATGAGAACCAACCAAAACAAAACAACGAAAATAAACCCACAATCACCATGGCTATCCAAGAAATAGAAAGGCTAGGAAATCCACTGTTGATCCAGGCCATCCTCCATGCCAATGACAAATCACAACCAAGAATCCACATGCATATGCCATGCATGCGAAAACTAGTGAAGAAATCATACATGCAACTTGCTGCCTACAAGAAAATCTTATGTAGCTACTGATGTCAATGCCTTCTTGCATTGTCCTGCTCTTCCTTTGCCTTCTTACTCCAAGAATCCAAGTATGCCACACCCTCCAAGGGTGCTCCAAGTAACATTTTCTATACGTTAACATGGTACATAAATTAGGGTTTGATTTACTTTCTAGACATGACATTTCTAAATATCCACATGATTTCAAAGTAGAATTCCATATGTGAATGAGTGGTAGTCAACAACAACTCGCCAACACATATGGATAATCTTGCTTGAATTGGTGATAGATGGTTTTCATGCATAATTCCATTTTATGGGTTCTCTCTCATCACCTTCCACTTGAATATGAACACCTTCCACTTGAATATAAGCTCATTTCCTTGACCCATTCAGAATCTTCTAGCCCTTGGATCAATATGATTATTAACAATTGTAATTTTTGTCCCCTCTAATTTAATGCCCCAGACATGTGGAGGATGTGACAAGTGTGGTGAAGAGAATGGAACCATTCTGACCATTGTGTTGCATTGAAATTGTGAATTGAATTATAGCATATTGGTTTGAAACAAGTAGTCAGACTCTCTTGGATTTCCCTCATATATCGTATTAGAGATGGATAAAACTGTAGGCCTTGTTGTCAAATAAAAATTTGTTGCCACTCATTTAGCAACTAGAAAGTATAAACAAAGGGTGGGAAAACATATTTTGTAGCAACTTGTATTTAGTAAAATTAAAGAATAAGGTTGATTAGTGGTTGATTATTTCTTTGCTATAATTGAGACTCTAGCATGCAACGTGGATATAACAAACCATGCATCGTTTACATGTGCTTCTTTCAAACCATGAATTTTTTAAACGATCTCATTTTTCTTGGAAACGTGTCTCTTATTTTTCTCCTCATTTTGCTTCTCTTCTATTAGGTTATGTTGAAAACAATACTTAATTATGTTATGTAATTGCTCGCAAAGTAGTCAAAAAATTTTGTGTTCGTGAGTTATTAGAATTAGGGAAACAAATTAATAGAATTAATGAGTATTCAAAGTTATTATTCAACAAATTATTAGGGGTGGTAGATTAGAATCATAAGTTAGTCAAATAATTGATAATCTAGTTAGAAATACGTAGGTTATATAATAATGTATTTATTTCTTCCATGAAGATATGAGATTCGTATGAGGGTTGAGTTCATGTATTGAGAACTAGACTTTTCTAGTTTTTGTTCATTAATTTTTTTTACATGTTTTCATATGTATGCTCTTGATAGATTTAACATGTGGTATTAGAGCAAGGTGAAGAGAGTTGATTTGTATGTAATGTGTGTGTTGTTGGCAAGATATTTCAAAATTTTGTGAAAGCCATTGGAAAGAGTTTTCATAATTTTGAGAAGCTTGTGTAGATTCAAGTTATTGATGGGAATGCTCAATAGTTAGCAGCAATGGCCAACAACAACAATAGTATGAATATTAATCAACCACAATTACGAGTGTTTAAAGTTGAGAAATTTTGTTTTTGGATCATTGAGATGAAAACATTGTTTCTCTCACAAGATTTGTGGGATTTCGTAGAAAATGGTTATATAGAACAAAACACTCAAACACTTGCTCACTGGATTCAAGAACAATGAACAGAGCTAAAGGGAAATAGTAAAAAGTTTTCAGAGGCTCTCTTCCTAAACCAACAAGCTGTGCATGATTCAATTTTTCCAAGACTAGTTGGAGTAACAAAATTAAAGGAGGCATGGGATGTGTTGCAACAAGCATATCAGGGAACAAATAAGGTAAAATTTATTAAGTTGTAGTCCTTAAGAAGATAATTTGAAACTTTATGTATGCAAAACTCTGAATCTATTCCAGATATTTTCACTAGAGTTGTGGGAATAACGAAAGAAATTAGGCCTTATGGAGAAGATTTAAAATATCAAAAGATTGTTGAGAAGATTTTAAGAAGTTTTCTTACAAAATTTGATAGGGTTGTTGTTTGTATTGAGGAGTCTAAGGATCTAACTCAACTGTCTATGAATGAGCTAATGGGATCTCTTCAATCTCATGAGAAAAGAATGAAGGGATCTTCTGGAAAATCTATTGAGCAATTTTTTCCAGGAAGAGGAAATGTTTACGAACATAAAAGTCATGAAAGTGAGAATTTCTCCCATGAAGAAATCCAGAACACTCATGGAAGAGGAAGAGGAAGAGGACAGGTATACAGAGGAGGCAGAGGTCGAGGAAGAATATTTTCTACAAACAGAAAAGAAAGAGGTAATGATGACAATGATGGAAGTAAAAGATTTAGTAAATCCAAAGTTTAGTGTTTTTATTGTAAAATATTTGTCCATTATGAACAGAATTGTTTGAAAAAATAAAAACAATAAGCTAATTTTTCTAAAGAAAAAGAAGAGGTTGGAACTTTATTCTTGGCTTGTGATTCAACTAATAATGTTTCCGAGTAGGTGTGGCTTATGGATAGTGGTTGCCGCAATCACATGACAAGAAACAAATATGGTTTGTGAATATAGATGAATCTACAAAATATGATGTACTCTTGGGAGATGACAAGCCAATTGAAGCTAAAGTAAGGGAACAATTGTTGTGAACTCAAAACAAGGAAAACCAAAGCACATTAATGATGTTTTATATGTTCCTAGTATAGAACATAATTTGTTGAGTCTAGGGAAACTCCTTTAAAAGGGATATTTAATTGTTTTTAAGAAAAAGAAATGCATAATCTATGATAAAGATGATCATAACTTAAAATTATTTCCAAGACTAATATGCTACAAAATAGAATTTTTGCTTTCAATCTCCCTTGTGAAGCAAGTACAACATTAAATATTTCTCATGATGATAGTTCACAACTATGGCACATGAGGTTTCGACATTGAATATGAAAGTCTTGAAATTTTTATATAACAAGAAAATGGTCAAAGGGTTACCCCTTATTAGTTCTTTTGATAAATTATGTGAAGAGTGTATTCTTGGTAAGCAACATAGAGATTTGTTTCTAGTATGATAATCACAGAGAGCAAGCAAACCATTAGAGCTAGTGCATGCAGATATATGTTGTCCTGTGCAAATTTTGTCTATATTGTCGCTTCCAGAGACAACCTCAGATTTCTTACAATACTAGTGCTTGGAACATCTATATTTTACATGTCTCATACGATTCTCAGAAAAATGGAGACATCACATATATTGTTTTACCTATCTCTCTCTCTCTCTCTCTCTATATATATACACACACACACACACACACAATAAACAACATGGGTTGGTTCATTCGTCCGAGGACATAAGCCATGTATTTTTGGTACTCTTTCACATATACAACTCATAGAAATATATGTATGAACTAATGGAGGCTGAGTAGTTCAAGGACCTATAGTTTAATAATCTTTTGCATAGCAATGAAAGAAGAGAAGGAGATACAATAACTCATCGTATAGAGCTTGAAACATCAAGAATTCTATACTTATCTGAGTTAAAGATAGACATAATGGATGAAAGAGGATTGGGTGTAATGATTCATGGAGCACAATTTTAAAGAGATAATCTCAAAGATACATACAGGCATGTGCATTAATGAGTCAATACAAATGAATCTGTAAGAACATATGAAACATTTCTAGCAGCTACAATTACATGAAATCATAGAGGAAACCTGAACATAATGGAATTTAAACAAAGAGGGAACATACTGTAGTACTCGAATGTAGGAATCACCACCATTTCATTAATATTCTAAAAGATGAAAATATTGAAGTCATACAGTCTCAGAAATAACATGTAGTTAATCTTTAGGATTCAGAACCTTTTCTAAGTGTTTCTTCCTCCCTTTTATAAGGAGAGGGAGAACATGGAAATTACAAAATATCTCAGGCTAGAGCTTCCAGCCGCCTGCATGACCAACTGTCTCGGCGTGTAGGATATGTTGCCTCTAATTATTACAATAGAAAGATCCTTTTCTTGAAAATAAAACAAAATGACAATCGCAATCAGAAACAGCAAAACATAACTAACAATTGAAACTAGAATGATGGTCCTGTAAAAATATCTCCACACCACTATATTTGTTGGCCTCTTGTCCAACCGCGTTTTTGCTACATTATGCCTCATTCTCTCTCGGCTAGTTCCTTATCGCTTTCAGTCTTAACAATTTCACTTCTTCTCTTACAGGAAGCGGGAGTGATCACCCATGATGGTCATAACAGATTTTGAACATAGCTGCCAACTCATTTGTCCCCTCTTACATTCTTTCTCAGGCCAATGGAACTCAGTCTGCCCAGTGAAATGATCATACAAGTGTATCGGAGCTCAGAGATCGGGGTTTTTAAACTGAATAGACTCTACAAAATTGCGAATGTTGATCTCCTTTGGCCCCCTATGGTTTAGCCCCTTTCAGTATTTCTGCATCATAGGACTGAGGGCTGTGACCTGGGGCTCAACCTTTATATCAGAGGTTTCTTATCGACGGCTTGCAATCGGGGACTTAACTTGGAGTGATGTGATATCAGGTTTCACCAATTTCCAATCATCAACCACCCTCTGTGCTTAGCCCTTGGTTTCTTTGACTCTTTATGTGATTGTGGGCCAACCCCTTTATCGGCGGATCACAATCAAAGGTTTTAATTTTTGTAACAACATGCCTCAACCTGTAAATGACGATTTTTGATCTCCGATGTGACATCATCCACTGCCATGTATCACCTTGCGAGTGGTGACACGTGTCACCCTATTTTGGCCCCTTATGACACCCAAAAATGTTGAATCTGCATGCCACGTTTTTTCCATACTGCCACGTCATGTTGATGTTAGTGTCATCATGTCTTTACCGGATCCAATAATACTCTGCTACGCGGTGCCCTGAAGGAAAGACAAAAGGCCTGCCTACCCCTAGTTTTTCCCTTATTTCCTTTACAAATCATTTTTGGCCCTTCTTGGGGATTTACGCTAATTGGCATATTTCTCCCACAATTTCTTAAGAGTGGCCAAGTTGAAATCATCAATTGCTAATTTGCGATATGTTTGTGTGGTTGTGATTTGTGATATATGAGCCTGCCGATGCACCATAATGACCTACGATCACTGATATACATTGTACCTTGGACCTCTGATATGTGATCGCTGATATCAACGATCACAGATATCGGCAATCACTAATCGCAACTTTTCTCTAACCTCACCGATATGCGGTTAGTGCCATCGATGAGAATTCGTTGATGTTAAATAGCTAGTATCAGAGCTCTACTACACAAAGCATCGAATGCCCTGTTGTTATGATGTGTGATCGCCGTTATGTGATGCGACCCTGATGTGCGATCATCGATATGCCATGTTGTTGGAACCTCTGATTTGCAATGAGCCAGGTCCTCTGATATGTTGAGGCCTTGCCCTTGGTCATTTTGTCTTTGTTTTTTGGCTTTCAAAGGGCAGCTTCAATCTTCTCTAACTTCTGATCCAGAAGTCCATTTTTGGACTTCCACATATCATTGGAAATCTTATTTCGAGCACTATCCAATGGAGAGGGATTAATTTAGCTTTGAGAGCTTCTATGGCTTGGGAGATGTCTTCAAACTTCACTGCTCTTTTTCACTTTGGACAACTGAAAACACATTTGGTAGTGAGTGACAACATTGGCTCCACCTGGGGATGGGGCATTGGATTGCAATGCATCGAGAACCTATAGTCTGTGAACTTCTCTTTTTGGGCATGGAGTCTTTTTAAACAAGTGAAAATTTTGTGAAAGTGAAATTTTAAACAAAAAACTGGAAATTTCATATGATAATTACAATGTACACACCGATATTTACAATGAGTGCAAGATAGGTACCTTTAACTCTGGAAATAGAGTTTGAGGAACTGACCATTTACTGGCAGCTCCAATGATTCACCTTCCATATTTTTGAGTAGGTACGTATTATTTCCTTTTTCGTATGAAATTTTGAAAGGGCCAAATGAAAAGGAATCAAATTTTCCATGTTTACCTTTTTCTTCCCGTCAAACGTCCCATCAAAGAACTAAATCTCCTGGTTGAAGAGGTCGATCCTTGGCCTTTTTGTCAAACATGGATTTCATCTTCTGTTGGTAATTTGTCAATTTAGCCCCCACCTATTCCCTGTTTTCATGAAGCTCAACCAGTTGGTTTATCCTTCGTGTCAAAGCACTTGGATCCTCTTCAGCTTCTTGTAGTAACTTCGCCACTAGCATTGCTAATTGGATTGGGAAGACTGCAACCTTACCATACACTAGCTCGAAAGGTGATTTTCCAGTGGAACGTTTAGGAGTCACTCAGTTAGCCTAGAGTGCAAACTTCAATTGGGTGTCCCAATTCCTCTGATTTTCGGTGATGGTCTTCTTCAGCACTCTCACCATAGTTTTGTTTGAGGACTCAACTAAATCATTTCCTTGAGGATAGTAGGTAGTGGAGTGCCCTATGATGATATTGAATTTCTGACAGAAGTTGTTGAATTTTGTTGATTTGAAGACCTGGGCATTGTCAGTGATGATTTTGATAGGGAAACCAAAACATCATAATATGTTTTCCTCCATAAACTTAATTACCACTAAGTCTGTAGCGTTTATGGCTGGGATGGCCTCTACCCACTTGGTGAAATAATTCATGGTTGTTAATATCCACTTATGTTGGCCACTGGAAGGTGGGTTTATCTCTCCTATGAAGTCTAGTCCCCACTGTCTGAAGGGTTCTTCCACATGCACTGGGATTAGGGGAAGAGGATAAAGTTTTTGTCTCTTAGCAAAGACTTGGCACTTTTGACATGACCTAACTTGTAAATGAACATTTCCAAACAATGTATGCTAGTAGAATACTGCCTTGAGGATTTTGTGAGCTATGGTATTCTAGCTGTAATGACCTCCATAAACTCCCCCATGAAATTCCTCAATCACTTTATGATTTTTTCCTTCTACCAAGCATAACAACAAAACTCCCACTGGGTCTTTCTAGTAGAGTTGACCATTTGATATGATATGCTTTTGAGCTTGCAGTCTCAACATCCTATATTTGGATTTATCTAGCCTTAGTGGGCACCTTAGGAATAAGAGATAATGGATGATATTCTTATACCAGGTAGATCCTTCATATTTAGCATAGATCTTTTTCTCTGTTGTTTTAATCCCATTGTGTTGAACTTTTGTTCGGCCTTCCTCCGTTATCTGGTTTATTCCCAAAGCTTGGCAGTTTCTGATAAAATCTGAGCCAACCGCTGGCCTTTTATGAGCTTAGTAGGCTTTATGTCTAATTCATATTCTTGTATCTTTTCTATCCACCTACCCCTTTTTTTCTTGACTCTCTCCTTGCACAACAATGTCCTTGACCATTGTCATTGGGAGAAATGTTGTGATTTCTAACTGTAGCACTTACACTCAAAATGCATTCAAAGCTTTGACTAGTGCATATGATTGTTTCTCCAAGATGGTATCTTTCAGCTCAATAGCCATCAGGACTTGGCTAAAGAAGGCGATGGGCCTCTCATAACCATCTTTATTCTTTTATAGAAAAACTGTAGTAATAGCATACGAAGAAGCAAAATAAATGATATCGAAAGGTGTTGAGTAGTCATGGCTGACTAGTACCAGTGCTTCAACAAAAGCTTCTTTAATTCTAGTAAAATAATCTTGAGAGGTAGGGCTCCATTTGACTTCATTTTAATTTTTAAGCATATCTGTAATACCCTTCACTATTTCTGCATAGTTGGGTATGAACCTTCTCAAGAAATTGATTCTCCCCAAAAATACTTGGACCTCTTTCTTATTTATGGGTAGAGGAATGTGAGTGATAGCTTCGACTCACTTAGGATCAATTTTCACTCCTTGCACTACTATGTGTCCTAGTAGATTCCCCTCACTTAGGGACAACTGAGATTTCCTACGATTCAAAGATAGTCCATATCTCCTTCATTTCTCAAAGGTGAGGTTCGAGTGGAGGATGTGATCTTCAATGGTATTAGAGAATACTGTGATATCGTTAAGATATATCACCATCAACTTGTCTTTCTCTCCTACAAAAGATATATGCATAGCTCTCTGAAAGGTGGCCCTTGGATTGATAAGACTAAAAGGCATACGAGCATACATGAAAGTTCCCCAAGGGGTGGTGAAAACAGTCTTCTTCTGATCATGAGGCTAGAATGCCACTTGGTTGTAACCAGAGAAACCATTCATCATGGACATTCTAAATGATCTCACCAACTTCTAAAATATGTAATCCATCTTGGGAAGTGGGTAATTGTCTTTCAAAAATTCCCTATTAAGGTTACAAAAATCTACACATAACCTTATTTCTCCATTCTTTTTTTAGACTAGGACTAGGTTGGACACTGATTCTTAGTACCTTAAAGGAAATATGATTCCTCACTTATTTTTCAATAGAGAGGAGTAAGAGTGGATTAATCTGCCTAAGCTTCTGCTTGCATGATTTTATTCCACTCTTTAAAGGAATCTTATTCTATATGATGTTAGCATCAAATGCTTTTAAATCCTCATAAGACCAAGCAAAAACATCCTTAAAGGCTTTGAAGAGATTTAAATACCTATGTTTACATTGTGTGGGAACTCCTTTTGATGGTCTGACCATCTGGGGCTCATATTCTGAATTGATATTGCAATCTTCTACTTGTTCATACATCTCCGAAGCCATTGTTTTGGAGGCTACACCATTCTTGTTAAATAATCTTTCTAGTGGAACTAGACCATGAGGAATAGTATTCCCTTCCAGTTGTAGAATTCTCTGTCCAGCCGTCGTCCCACGAAGTTGGTTCTTGATCTGCCTCTTTTTCCTCTCCTTAATCAATAGTTTAGCTAGTGAACTCCCCAAATAATTCTATAAATCATTTGATATGCTCATGGTCCTCAAATACCTACCAGTGCTTGACATTATCAAGTATAGAGGGTCTGTGTCTGACCTGCACCTCATACATGAGTAGTGGATTTTGAGGAGATTTCAAATTGCTTGCTACTACCACAAGGGAATCATCCATTATATTTCCTTATTTGGGAAAATATGGGATATTAAAGGCCAGGAAGAAGTTATCAATTAAATCCCATACTTCATTCTGGTAAGTCCTCAATCTAGGATGTTTAGCCTGAAACTTATTTTGTATCTACTTTACAATCATCTTAGAGTCTCCATGCATAGTTAAGCATTCAATATTCATATTCCTTGTTGCTTGTAGCCCAAGGAGAAATGCTTCATACTCTGCCATGTTGTTGGATGCCTCAAACTCCAGCTTGAGTGAGAGGGGTATTAAGCTACCCTCAGGACTTACCAACAATACTCCTACTCCATTTCCGTCTTTGGAATTAGCTCCACCAAAGTATAATTTCCATAATTTTTTTTATCTGTGTGTTGGTTTTCTAACTACATCATTAGATGTACTTGTGTTTCTTCTAATATGGTATCACCTTTTTCTAGTAATAGGCAGGAGAGGTCGCTCTCTTTTCCATACACTAGAGAATTTTTAGAACCTTCAGTTGGGGTCATAGTTTTTACAAATATAGACTCTTTGTACAGCCTCCTTTCTTCACCTCCAAAAGTGGGAATAATGGCATAAGTTATATCTAATTTGATAGAGCCCCCCACCTTGGAATCCCGAGACCTAAATAGGAGCATGCATAATAGAGGGGGAATATTTTCCACTACTATACCCATCACTACACTCTTCACAAGGATTTGAGCCAGGTTTACCACCAGATATTTTATAATTCCCAAGAATTTGACCCTCTTAGAGTCAAAGGAGTATAGGTCATTGTAGGGCCTAGTGATCTGCAAGCCAAGTTATTGCATCACAACTAAGGGCATGAGGCTATGTGAGGCTCTAGAGTCCAACATACAATTATGCAATAAGAGGTCATGAATTACCAGGGTCACATAGAAGGGTGCAGTGGAAGAATCAAGTTCTTCAACATGAGGCCCAAAAACAACCATTGGTCTTTCTTCTTGAAGGTTTAAACAATCATGGGTCTATACTAAGGTGGATGGAAGCATGAACTAGGAGACTTGAGCTTTATAAGTGGGTTGTTTTAGAAGTTCAGTTAGGGGAACAACGATCTTTACCTTCTCGAGTTCCTTCTGAAGATTGAATGCAAACTGACCCTTTTCTATGCCTCCAAGCTCTACCTCTCTTTCTTTATCACCGATAGTTTTTATCAGAATGGGTGCCTTCTCTTCTATGTGTTCCTCAGAGTTATTGCATTCCTTATTTAAGGAGACTTTATTTTGGATGAGTCAGCGTTCAGCTTCCCTTTCCCTTTCCCTTTCTTTAACATTAGGGGAATATCTTGGAGAGCAGTTTCCTCTTGTTGTTCAGGTTCCCTCGACCTCTTTTTTGAATTTTTAAGATCATAATTTCGATGTAGTTGTGCTTGAATGAAATCCATAAATTGTTTAAAATAATCCCATACGTCCTCCTCATTCATTGTTGCTTCTCTATCATGGCACATCTCATCATGAGCCATGTTTTCCTATACCTCTTAAGAGAAGGAGGAATACAAGTTTCCCCATCTCATGTGTACTTGGTGGTTGTTCATCGTGATCATATTCTAAATATAGAAAAGGAGGGATCTGATCGATTTGATCTTTTCTTTCACTTTGAAGTATTTGCAATGGTGGCCTTCTGTACTATGGGTTATAACCTCAATTGTTACCTTGAGCATTCTGTTTCAGGAGACTCTTGTTCTCAAGATCAAGCTTCAACACCTTGTTCGATAAACTCATAATGAGCTTATCCATTAACTCCCACTTCAGATTCGGTAATTCTTTACCTTGACCATAGAAGGATGCCTCTTCTTTCCCCCTTTTCTTCTCAGGAGGTTCATTCTTTCCTATTGACTTCCCTGCCGAGGTGAAATTTTCTTCCACCTCAAGAGCATCAACTTGGAGTTGATCCAAAGTACGAGACTTCCTCTCCCTCAGGGTAAAGCCAAATTCAGACTCAAAGGATCCCACAAATACTACATGAGCAACAACTTGAGGAGGCTTTATCTCAACAGGTAGGTTATTATACTGCTTATTGAACATTTTTATGAATTCTAAAATATCCTCTTCTGGCTTCTTCCTTATAGCATTGAACTCTGTGAAGACATACTCATGATCTCTCTTTTCACCCCACTTTTGTGTGAAAGAGTCTTCGAGTTCTTCCCAAGTGGTGATGGATGCATTGGGTAGGGATTTAAACCACTTTCTAGCTTCTCCATCAAGGGATTGCACAAAGAGTCTCAGGACCACATCCAGTTGTTCTACATTTAGATTCTCAGCAAAAGCACAGAAGGTTTCAATGTGTCTATGTGCAATGTTTTCGCCTTCCCCATTGAACCTATGCAAAATCCTTAGGTAGTCATGAGGAATAACACTTAGGGGTTGAGATAAATCAAGAGGGGCATATTTATTCAGTAAGAAACTCGTAACAACCATCTAGATTAATGGAGGGGAATTAAGATTTGTTGTAGGAACTTGGGACAAAACCATAGTAGTTGAGTAACTAGATTGATAGTAGTGTGACTGAGTGTATAATCGATATTTCTATTATTGAGGATAGATTTACCTTTTACAATCTCAGGAGGAGGAGGAAATGAAACAAAAGGAGTCGTAACTGAGATTTCTTCCTCTTTGATCTCTGATTTTGGGGCACGATGCTCTAGATCATCTTCTGCAGGGTATGTAAGGACCTTAGGAGTAAGATCTGAGCAGTGACTGACAATGTGTTGGGAGTTGGATGAGGAAGCTTCAAAGAATGATGAGACAATAGCATAGGTAGAGTTAGGGTCCTATAATAATAGGATTCATAATTTTGAATTGGCTATGGTTAGTCTTGTAATATTGTACATACTTTTGCTTTCTGGAAAATGTTTTCCATATTAAAAATTTAAAAATGTAAAGAGGGTATGTCCTAAAAGAATAATCAAAGGAAAAGAATAAAAAATAAAAGTGAAAAAAAGTGAAAAATATGAACCCCAAACAAAAACAGATCATGAAAGTGTGCAAATTCAAGTGCCACTGCTTTTACTTTTATGTGAAAAATAATGGCTGTGTGCACCTTGTCATGAATGTGACAACCCATGATAGTCAAATAGCTTAATCATGACTAATTCATGCTTTAAATTTCATGTTTATATATAGAGAATAAAGATCTAGCCAAACCATTTAATCTTGGCAGATTAGTAGTTAGGTAGAGAAATAAAATGTGCTCAATAGCTTAATCTAAGCCATTGGAAGATATAAGGTTAGAATTACATAGTTTGCTTTTCAAAAGAAAAAGGAAAGAAAGGGTTTGCAAGCTTAAATGCACCCAATAAAGTGAAGAAAAAATGTTAGGATAAGTAAAGGGTAGGTAGAAGAAAGGTTGTAGAAGTACAAGATTGTTAAAGCATAAGCACATTTATCATGCTTAATCCTATGTTTTAGTGTGCAAGAGCAATTTTGAAAGTGAAAGGATGTTCACAAGATGATTTAATTAACTTCCCCTCATTTCATTTAATCCCCCACTACATACTTATTAATTTCCCCATTATCCCATCATTTCTTATGAATGTACCATTTTCCTTTCATTTTGACCCTTGCCCCTTGGTTTCACACATTTCCCTAGTAAATTACCCTCCAAAGGTCATTTCCCTACCCAAAACCCCTTTTCCCTAGTGTGAAACCCACTTCCCATTGAAAAAATCACTTTCCCCCTTATTAATTTCTCTAAAAACCCATAAAACCCCTTTATCCTAAGTTTTGTTCCCCACCCCCCCTGCCCAAATTATTTAATTAATTCCCCCAATTCGCATTTTTCCCAAAAACCCCTTTTAACCCACCACCCTTGGTGTGGTTAAGAAAACCCCGCCACTTTCAACCCTGGTCCCACTTTATTAATCCCACTCATTAAATTTTAATCCCCATTTTGTTCATTGATTAATTACAGTTAGTTGTGATTAATCCCTCGAGCCCCGCAAATCTCCACCCCTATTCCCTCTGTGCAGCATCACCGCACAAAAGTTGTTAGATCTCTCACCCCCAAATCTAACGGTGCACATCCATATCGGGCTCATTCCCTTTCCAATCTTTACTGGTATGAGAGCACGTGAGATTTGCAGTTTTTCTTAGGCCCTTTTTGGCTACGTGGCAGCTCCAGGCGAAATCGTGTGCTCTCAAGGAAATATCGCCCGAATGCCAAAAGCAGTGCGATGGCCCAGAAAACCATCTCCCCGCCTAAACCAAAAACTACCCACTTTTCATTTATAATTGCCACGCCAAAATGTGACCACTACCCGTTAAAAGGCCAAAAAAGCCCCAAAGTGCTCTTTTCACTCGTTTTTCACTGCAAATAGCTGCTTAGCCATTTGTGACACCCTGGCCCTCTGCTACAAAATTTGACCACCTTCTGCCACCTGAAGACACTCCAGATACCCAATTGAAGCAATGAATTGACAATTGAAGCCTCAATACCTTTTGCAATTACCTTAGAACCCAGTTTGCATGCCAAATCACCAATTTCCAGGTAATTAGCAAGGCCAGGAGATTGAACAAACAAGTTTGGTTATTATTCACAAAATCTGTTTGCTCCAGATTCTCAGGAAATGTATTCAAAGGCTTCATTTAGCAGGAGTTTTGTGTACAAAGAGAAAATCAAATTTAAACCAGAGACAAAGCAGGAAGAAATCATTTACACAGAGGCATTAATTGCTAAAACATAGATAAATCAGCAACAACATATTCACATTTTTACATGCAGTCAAACAGGTCTTTACTAAAATACACTTTTACTAAAGACATAAAAGCAAGATAAGAATATAAGATACCAGATGATGTGATTTACTGTGACATGTAAAAGTAAAAGCAGGTTACAGAGCATTCATGGTAAAAGACTAAACAGAGGAGGCAAATAAAGAAATACAGTTGAAAGTTCATCAGATGAAAGGTCAAAGTAAATATAACATCTAGCGTGAAGACCAAACAATAAAGCATATTAAAGGGCAAAAGATCAAATATTAAAAGACAACAGAACCTAAATGACAGGGACAACAAACAACAGTTCAATAGTTGTCTCTATCTTCTTACATGAAGATATTTCTTTCTCCTAGATTAATTCCCAAGACAGTATGGGATATTTTGTAAATTCTTTTTGTATAAATACTTCATAGCTCGAAGTATTGAGGGTGGATTGTTATACATTTTTGGAGTTATTTTGATCTTAAACCTAAGGGTTATTGTACCAATTTTCAAGTCAACAAACTAAAGCAAGTAATAAAAAGATTGCACTACAGGATTCATGAGATGAGCTATTGTAGTGAATTATCTTCTTTTTCTAATTTTGTTACTTTCTTATGTGTTTCATAAACTCAAATTTTATCTAAATTTGAATGAATTAACTGGAAATTTAACTCAGAATTTGTTTAAGTACAATCTATTTTGCACAGTTAATCATTTATATGTTTTCCTCTGATATCCAGATTTGAGAACCCTTAATTTCTCTCCCATCCTGTTTGAACTCTTGCATTTCTCTTCATAATCTAGCCTAGGCAACCCTTAATTGCTCCTTGTATCTGATTGGAAACCACTTCACCATCCAACCTTTGAGATATGTAGTAAATCCTCTATCTTGCACTGTAGACATTGCTTTTAGAACTTGATCCAATCTTGTTTGTCTGACATTTGACCCCATAGCCCAATGGTAAAAGACAACCCTTTTTCATCTAAGTAAGTGATCCCACCACCCAAATTCAAATCAAAAACCCTAGCACAATCATAACTATTCTAAAATCAATTAACTAAAACAAAGCTAAATCAAAAAGAGAGAGCCCTCTCCGAGATTAGGAAGGCTAGATCCTAATCTCCAAAGTTGGTTTGTAGTTACCTCTATCATTTCTTTCTTTAACAACTTCTAAATAAATTTTGGAGTGATAACATTATTGGCGACCATACTGGGGACTTCGATCCTCAGTCTAATAAAATTTTAAGGAAACCTTAAATTTAATCTTGAGCCCCTTAAGGTCATTTTTAGAAGTTGTTTTTTAAAGATTTCATAAAAAACAATTAAAATGTTAAAATTATAGCTCCCAAGAAGACTCACTATACCAAGGCAAACCCGGATCCAAACCCTACTAATATATTTGATGACCCAGACAGGATTTTAAGAAAATAAAAAACGGCAGAAACTCAAGCAGGTAGTAGCCAATTAGTGAAAGCAGATTCACTCCCTGAAGAATTATCAACTTTAGAGGAAATTCCATTTGATTTTTCATCTATCCTCTCATTGTTTAGAACTAAATCTGAGAATGCCATTAATGAAACTATGTTAGACCATAATTTTATTCAACTCATTGGATCAAAAAATGTGCTTATACATCCAGATTTAGATAAATTTTTGTTGGATACTTTTGACAAGTTAGAAGCTTTAACCTCTACATTGATAAGCCTTATAGATGATGCTTACCTTCAACAATTTGTTGAACTAGCTACCCTTACTGCTGCTGCCTTTGAAATTTCTTCACAATCTTCAATCGCTATAAATACACCTTCATTTATTACCACCTCACCAATAAATTCCACCAAAGTCCATTCCCCTAAACCAATTATTCATCAGCCAAACACCTCATACTCATCTAGTTCATCTCCATCCCTTTCAATCCCTTCCTCAAGTACCAGCACCTTACCCCCTAGTCAAGCCAGAATCCAAGCCATGGTAGAATGATATGCACCCTTGGTTTTACCAGCACAACTCCATGCCATGCCCCAAGATTATCAAAGAAAAATCTTTTTGTTTGATGCTACTGGTTAATACACTACCCAACAACATGTGAACAAAATGACTGACTATTTTGAGTTGCATGAGATAGATGAATCAGATGTCCAAATGAGGTTGTTTTCTCAAACATTAACTGGGGATGTTAAGAAATGGTTCAAAGCTTTACCTACCCACCATATTGCAGACTTAGCTGCTTTTCATAGATTATTCATTGATAGATGGGAGAGAAAGAAAAACCCTCTGCAAATACTTTCTGAATATGATAACATTAGAAGAGCTCCTAATGAGTCAGTTCAAGATTATTGTACTAGGTTCAATAACATCTACAATGCAATCCCTGCTAATATTAAGCCTCCACCTAATCTAGCATTAATCAAATTCCCTGATGGTTTTGACACTGACATGTCATACCAATTAAGGGAAAGAAACCCAGAAACATTGGAACAAATGCAAAGTAATGTTGTTAGTGTAGAGGCCAACCTATTAGCCAAGAAAGTCAAAATGAGAAATGAAAAGAGAGTTGTAATTAAAGAGGAAACTTCTAATTCTTATGGAAAAATAGATAGTTTAACAAAGAGTGTAGAGATAATAATGGATAGATTAGAAAACATGGAAAGAAAAACTCAGTGGGAGAACCAACAACCACCCCCTGTAACAAACCCCAACTTCAGGAAGAATCATAATGTTGGAAAGAATGCTATACCGGATTAGCAGATTAGGCCTCCCTTCCAGGAAAACTATGCTGAGGGTTCACAGATCCATGAAGGAGAGGATGACACCCAAATAAACTTGTTAGGAATAAAAAGTGAAGATGTTGTTTTTATTACTCAAGAAGAACATGAGTTGTACATGCTGCAACAACTGCAATTAGAATCCGGTGAGTCCTTCGACTTTAAACATGAGTCAGCCATATATGAGGTTCACAAATAGGTAGCTTAAGAAGTAAAAAGAAAAATGAATCTCCCACTAAAAGATCAATCCAGACTCAAACTAAAAAGATAACATAAGCTCCTATTACTAAATTTTTACAAATCCTTCCTAGGGGAACACAAGAGACTTCTAGCCCAAAAATTGTAGATATAACTTCATCCAAAAATCAAACTGAAACAGTCACTCAAAACATTCCAAATAGGAGTAATCAAAATAAAACGCCTGAAACACAAACTGAATTGCCTAGTACTGAGAAACAAGATAAAAACACACAGACTACATTTGTTAAGGAAGATCTCATCCAAACAAATAAAGCTTAGCTCCCTTTCAACCTCAAAACTGAAATAGAAAAATTGAATATATCAGTTCCCTTGACCAACTTAGTAAAGAATGAATCATATAGATCACAGATAACTGAAACTTTAAATATAGGAGAGGGAGAAGATGTTGTCAATTTGAATGATGATCAACTTGAATTATTGTTTGGAACTGAGGTGAATGGTACTTATCAGCAAGGGGGGAATCCCTCATTTCTACATTAGCCTGAACATTCATGACAAAATATTACATAATGCTATGTTAAACTCAGGGGCATCCCATAACTTGATACCAAAAGCAATCATGGAGAGACTAAACTTAGACATTACTAGACCATATAAGGACTTGTTTTCCTTTGACACTAGCCAAGTTAAATGCCTTGGTTTGATCAAGGATTTATGTGTAGCTCTAGTCCAGTGCCCAGCAAAGAGTATTGTGATGGACATAGTAGTTGCAGACATCCCACCCAAATATGGAATGTTGTTATCTCACTCATGAGGAGAAAAATTGCAAGGATTCTTGCAGTTAGATATGTCATATGCCACCATATATGTTTTTGGTCAACAAAGAAAACTATATAGAGAGACCTTGATGAAATACATGGTGAGTAGTGTAGAAAAATCACAAAATTTCCCAATATACTCCATGCATTTTGATATGGGCTCTTTCATCTTGCACAATTCAGACCATGAAAAAAAGGAAATCACAACTGAAGAACTGAAATACAAAACAGCTGATAGTGGAAACATTTTTCATGAGTCCCTGTGGCATTTGGATTTTGATGGATCTGTGAATAGGTTAGGGGCAGGAGCAAGAGTGTGGATCCACAATATGGAGAATAATCATGCCGAAGGTCATGCATTTAGGTTAAATTTTAAATGCACAAACAACATATCAGAGTATGAAGCTCTGATCTTAGGATTAAAAATGGTTAGAAAACTTGAAGCCAAGAGAGTTTCTATACTTGGAGACTCAGAATTGATTATTAAACAAATTAATGGTGAATACTCTGTAAACAATCCCAGACTGAGTCAATATAGAGAGACTGTCCTAGATTCGATCAAAGACCTTTTGGAAACAAACTTTACTGCCATTCCTAGAAAACAGAATATGCAGGCCCATAGTCTGGCTACTTTTGCTAGTACCTACAAGTTGCCCTTTCAGCCCAACCATCAGTACATTGCAGAAGTGAGACATAGGCCTGTCATACCAAACAATTTGAAGTATTGGCATATTTTCTCACAGGATTCCCAAATTTACGACTTCATGAATGCTCAAGGTGAGTTTTAGAATTGTAAAATAGATAGAGACTATATAGTAGATAATGACATAAATAGTGGGATAGATGTAAATATTTTAGATATAGGTAAACCTACTAATTTCACTAGATTACAAGTAGATAACTTAGAAAATGTAGAAATAGAGGAAATAATGAATGATGATCCTGAAATTTTTAATCTTAAAAATAATTTTTTGCCTAAGGGATTAGTCCCCTTAGAATATTTGTTTGATTCCAATGATGTAGCTAAGAAGCCGAAAATGGAGCCTTTGAGAGCAGATATAAAAGAATGTAACATAGGAACCGAAGAAAAACCTAAACTCATTAAATTAGCAAAAGCCTTACCTTCAGATGAAAAGGTTAAATACATAGATCTATTTAAATAGTTTCAAGATGTATTTGCGTGGAGTTACGAAGACCTAAAATCTTATGACACTAGCATAATTCAACACAAGATACCTATCAAAGAAGATCATAAGCCTTTTAAACAAAAACTTAGGAGAATTTATCCAGATCTTATGTCGTCTATTGAGAAAGAAGTTAAAAGAATGTATGATGCCCAAATTATAGCTCCCATTAGATACTCATATTGGGTTTCAAACTTAGTCACTACTAGGAAGAAAACTGGAGAAATCAGACTTTGTGTTGATTTCAGAAATTTAAAGAATGTCTCATTAAAAGACAACTATTCTCTACCAAAAATGGACCATATCCTTCAAAGGGTAGTAGCCTCATCCAGAATTTCACTACTTGATGGATTTTCTGGATATAACCAGATCTTAATTCAACCAGAGGACCAAGCCAAAACTACCTTTACTACTCCTTGGGGTACCTTCATGTATTTGAAGATGCCTTTTAGATTAATGAATGTATGAGCAACATTTCAAAGAGCTATGGATATAGCTTTTGCCAAGGAGATCCATGATTTCTTAGTGGTTTACCAAGATGACATCACAGTCTTTTCTAAATCTGATAATGAACACCTAGATCACTTGAGAAGAGTTTTCACTAAATGCAGGAAATTTGGTATTTCCTTAAATCCCAAAAAGACACTCTTTGGTCTAGAAGAAGGAAAACTGTTGGGACATATAATATCCAAAGATGGAATTAGAATAGATCCTGCTAGAATAGAGGCAATCTTAACCATCACCCATCCTAGAAACATCAAAGAACTGCAGTCATTTTTAGGAAAAATAAATTTTCTTAGGAGATTCATTTCAAATTTAGCAGAATTGATTAGAGAACTAAATAACATGTTAAGAAAGGACTCAACACTTAAATGGATAGTGGAGGCCAAACAATCCTTTGAAGCCATCAAGGAAGCCCTAACCAAGACTCCAGTCCTTATAAGTCCTGATTTTCAAAAATATTTTATAATTTTTTCTTTTGCTTCAGAACACACTATTGCAACAGTCTTGTTGCAAAAGAATGACCAGGGATATGAACAACCAATAGAATTTTTCAGTAAATCCTTAGGAGATGCCACACTCAAATACAACATTATGGAAAAACAAGCATTAGCCTTATTAGAGGCTATTAAAGACTTCAGTGTATATTTTGTATTCTAACATCATTGCTTATGTTCCAAATTTAGTAGTTAACGACATTTTGACACAAAATGGGCCTGAAGGAAAGAGAGGCAAATGGATTGCCACTATTTTGGAATATGACATAGAAATAAAGCCAACTAAACTTATCAAAGGCCAAGGTTTAGCCAAACTCGTGGCT
Organism: Pinus tabuliformis; assembly: GCA_031772625.1. NCBI lineage: Eukaryota > Viridiplantae > Streptophyta > Pinopsida > Pinales > Pinaceae > Pinus > Pinus tabuliformis. Next base: position 993,619,598 of record CM062806.1, on the reverse strand, counting down.
GAATCAAACTATCAGGCCCTAGATATAAATTTCATTGGTGCCCTTGATGATCAAGAGAGATGGCGACTCCATAGATCAATGAAATTTTTACTAATTGACCTTGGTATGCAAGTATCATATTTGTATTACTAAACTTATAAGCTCCTCTTGGTTTAACAAGAACTGAAGCTATATTTTTGAAAATGAAGTCATTAAAATATTGTATCATAGATAATGCTTTGTTTTGGAAAGACAGTGGTAGTATTCTTTTGAATTGTTTACTGAAATATGAAGCTGATAAAATCATGCAAGAATTTCATGCAGGGGATTGTGCAGGACACTTGTATTGGAAAACTACTAACAAAATATTGAGGGTTGGTTTCTACTGGCCCACTCTTTTTACAGATGTTAAGAAACATGTGACTTCCTGTCATAAGTGCCAAATATTTGAGAGAAATCTTTAACCTTTACCTCTCAAACCCATCTCCACAAAAATACCATTTCAACAATGGGGGTTAGACTTCATTGGAGAAATACACCCAACCTCCTCAGCCCAACATAAGTGGATTTTTATAGGCACTGATTATTTTACCAAATGGATAGAGGCCATCCCTTCTAGACAAGCTATGGACTCTGTCATTATCTCCTTCCTAGAAAACAATATCCTGTCAAGATTTGGATGCCCCTAAAAGATCATTATTGATAATGCAGTTGCTTTTAAGTCCAAGAAAATGATAGACTTCTGTAACAAATACCACATCACCCTTGCCCACTCCACTGCCTATTACCCTCAAGGTAATGGACTTGTAGAATCCTCTAACAAAAGGCTTGTCAATATCATTAAGAAATTACTGGAAGACAACAAAAAGACATGGAACAAAAAGTTAGTCAATGCCTTATGGGCAGATAGACTAACTACCAAAAATTCCATTGGTACATCTTCCTATCAGTTAGTATATGGGATGGATGATGTTTTTCCATCCTCTTTGGGAGTGCCAGTGACGAAAATCATCGAGGAGTTGCAGGTAGAACCAAATGATATCCAGAGAAGGATAAATTAGACCATACACTTGCAGCAGACTAGAGAAGAAGTATATGTAAAATCACAAGTAATCCAGTACAAAATCAAAAGGATATTTGATAAAAATACTATAGCTCATGATTTTTACATAGGTGATAAAGTTCTTAAGTGAGATTCAAGAAGAGAAGACAAGGGAAACTATGGAAAATTTGACTTCTTATGGCAAGGCCCTTATGTCATTTATGGTTACAGAGGTAACAATGTTTTTTCCTTGAAAGAGATAGATGGATCAGATCTACCAGGAGGACCTGTGAATGGTAGAAGGATGAAGCATTATTTTTCCATAGATTAACAATAGTTCACTTTACTTTACTCATTGTATATAACATTACAGAGTTTAGATTGGAGTGGATGGTAATCTGTTGAAGTTGAACCCCGGAGAGAAGGACCCGAGCTTTGAACGTTTCACCATCATAAATATGAATAAAGCAAAATCATAGATGAATAGTTTACAAGGTAACTTCAGTCACATTTTCAGAGGTCACTAATATTCAAAGTTCTTGACATTTCACCAACAAATATCATTCCCATGTGGAGCCACTATTAGGGTCCTATAATAATAGGATTCATAATTTTGAATTGGCTATGGTTAGTCTTGTAATATTGTTCATACTTTTTCTTTCTGGAAAATGTTTTCCATATTAAAAATTAAAAAATGTAAAGAGGATATGTCCTAAAAGAATAATCAAGGGACAAAAAGAAAAAGAAAAGATCAAAAAAGTGAAAAATATGAACCCCAAACAAAAATGGATTATGAAAGTGTGCAAACTCAAGTGCCACTGCTTTTACTTTTATGTGCAAAATAATGGTTGTGTGCAGCTTCTCATAAATGCCACAGCCCATGATAGTCAAATAGCTTAACCTTGACTAATTCATGCTTTAAATTTCATGTTTATAGATAGAGAATAAAGATCTAGCCAAACTGTTTAATCTTGGCAGATCAGTAGTTAGGTAGAGAAATAAATGTGCTCAGCAGCTTAATCTAAACCATTGGAAGATATAATGTTAGAATTACATAGTTTTCTTTTCAAAATAAAAAGGAAAGAAAGGGTTTGCAAGCTTAAATGAACCCAATAAAGTGAAGAAAAGAATGTTAGGATAAGTAAAGGGTAGGTAGAAGAAAGGTTGCAGAAGTACAAGGTTGTTAAAGCATAAGCACATTTATCATGCTTAATATTATGTTTCAGTGTGCAAGAGAAGTTATGAAAGTGAAAGGATGTCCACAAGATGATTTAATTAACTTCCCCTCATTTCATTTCATCCCCCACTACATATTTACTAATTTCCCCATTATCCCATCATTTCTTATGAATGTACCCTTTTCCCTTCATTTTGACCCTTATCCTTTGGTTTCACACATTTCCCTATAAAATTACCCTCCAAAGGTCATTTCCCTACCCAAAACCCCATTTCCCTAGTGTGAAGCCCATTTCCCATTGAAAAAATCACTTTCCCCCTTAATAATTTCCCTAGAAACCCATAAAAACCCTTTATCCTAAGTTTTATTGCCCCCCCCCCCCTCGCATTATTTAATTAATTCCCCCAATTCACATTTTTCCCAAAAAGCCCTTTTAACCCACCACCCGTGGTGTGGTTAAGAAAACCCCGCCACTTTCAACCATTGTCCCACTTTATTAATCCCACTCATTATATTTTAATCCCCATTTTGTTCATTGATTAATTACAGTTAGTTGTGATTGATCCCCCGAGCCCTGCAAATCTCCACCCCTATTCTTTCTGGGCAGCTTCACCATGCGACAACTGTTAGATCTCTTACTCCCAGATCTGGCAGCGCGCATCTATATCGAACTCATTCCATTTCCAATATTTACCAGTAGGAGAGCACGCGAGATTCACGGTTTTGCTCAGGCCCTTTTCGGCTACGTGGCAGCTCCAAGCAAAATCGCGTGCTCTCAGGGAAATACCACCTGACTGCCAAAAGTGGTGTGATGGTCCAAAAAACCACCTCCCCACTTAAACTAAAAACTGTGCACTGTTCATTTATAATTGTCGTGCCAAAATGTGACTGTTACCCATTAAAAGGAAAAAAAATCCACAAAGTGCTCTTATCGCTAGTTTTTCACTGCAAACTTTTGCTTAGCCATTTGTGACACCCTGAACCTCTGCGACCAATTTTGACCACCTTTTGCCACTTGAAGATGATTTGGATACCCAATTGAAGCATCCAGTTGACAGTTGAAGCCTCAATATCTTCTGCAATTACCTTAGAACCCAATTTTCACGCCAAATTGCCAATTTCCAGGTAATTAGCAAGGCTAGGAGATTGAAGAAACAAGTTTGGTTACTAGTCACAAAACCTGTTTGCTCCGGATTCTCAGGAAACGTATTCAAAGGCTTCATTTAGAAGAATTTTTGTGTACAAAGATAAGATCATGTTTAAACCAGAGACAAAGCAGGAAGAAATCATTTACACAGATGGCAGTAATTGTTAAAACAAAGATAAATGAGAAACAACATATTCACATTTTTACATGAAGTCAAACAGGTCTTTAGTAAAATTCACTTTTACTAAAGACATAATATAGGATAAGAATAAAATATACCAAATGATGTGACTTACTGTGACAGGTAAAAGTAAAAGCATGTGACAGAGCATTCATGGTAAAAGACTAAACAAAGGAGGCAGATAAATAAATACAGTTGAAAGTGTATCAAATGAAAGGTCAAAGTAAATATAACGTCCAGCATGAAGACCAAAGAGCAAAGCAAATTAAAGGGCCAAAGATCAAAGATTAAAAGACAACAGAACCTAAATGATAGGGACAACAAACAGCATATCAATAACTGTCTCTATCTTCTTGCATGAAGATATTTCTTTCTCCTAGATTAATTCCCAAGACAGTTTGTGATATTTTGTAAAGTATTTTTGTATAAATACTTCATAGTTCGAAGTATTGAGGGTGGATTGCTATACATTTGTAGAGTTATTTTGATCTTAAACCTAAGGGTTATTGTACCAATTTTCAAGTCAACAAACTGGTGCAAGGAATAAAAGGATTGCACTACAGGATTCATGAAATGAGCTATTGCAGTGAAGTATCTTCTTTGTCTGATTTTGTTACTTTCTTATGTGTTTCATAAACTTAAATGTTATCTAAATTTGAATGAATTAACTAGAAATTTAACTCATAATTTGTTTAAGTAAACTCTGTTTTTCACAGTTAATCATTTATATGTTTTCCTCTGATATCCGGATTTGAGAACCCTTAATTGCTCCCTGGATTCAATTTGAAACCACTTTACCATCTAGCCTTTGAAATCTATAGTAACTCCTCTATCTTACCCTATAGACATTGTTTTTAGAACTTGAACCAGTCTTGTTTGTCTGACATTTGACCCCATAGCCCAATGGTAAAAGACCTTTTTCATCTAAGTGAACCCACCACCAAAATTCAAATCAGAAACCCTAACACAATCATAACTATCCTAAAATCAATTAACTAAAACAAAGTTAAATCATAAGGAGAGAGCCCTCTACGAGATTAGGAAGGCTAGACCCTAATCTCCAAAGTTGGTTTGTGGTTACCTCTATCATTTCTTTCTTTAACAAATTCTAAAGAAATTTTGGAGTGATAACAAGTAGTAGGATTTTTCTGCTTCCAGACTCTCCTGAAAATTATTTTCTCTAGGTTAGATATTCCACTAAGAGGTATCTAAGTGAGTGTGAGGCTTTCTAAAAGCCAGGACGATAAATGATAATGACATTTGTGGAGTCGCCAAGGTGATGAGGATGTAATTAGAAATTCTTTGCTCACCTACACAAAGCTTTCTTAACTTGTCGTATCCCAAGGGAAAAATCCTTTCCCGACAACGACGCCAAAAGATGTTATCGCTTCGAGATATAGCCTTAGATTGCTTACAAGACCAATGCCTGGAACATCTATATGTTATGTGTCTCATACGATTCTCCAAAAACTAGAGACATCACAAATATTTTTGTATATCTATATATATATATACATATACAAGATGGGTTGGTTCATTCATCCAAGGACATAATCCATGTATTTTTGGTACTCTTTCACATATACAACTCAGAGAAATATATGTATGAACTAGTGGAGGCCGAGTAGTTCGAGGACCTACAGTTTAATCAGCTTTAGCAGAGCAATGAAAGAAGAGAAGGAGATAGAATAACTCATCATATAGAGCTTGAAACATCAATAATTCTATACTTATCTGAGTTAAAGATAGACATAATGGATGAAAGAGGATTGGGTGTAATGATTCATGGAGTGCAATTTTAAAGAGATAATCTCAAATATACATACAAGCATGTGCATTAATGAGTCAATACAAATGAATCTGTAAGAACATATGAAACATTTCTAGCAGCTACAATTACATGAAATCAGAGAGGAAACATGAACATAATGGAATTTAAATAGAGAGGGAACATACTGTAGTACTCGAATGTAGGAATCACCACCATTTCATTAATATTCTGAAAGATGCAAATCTTGAAGTCATACAGTCTTAGAAATAACATGTAGTTAATCTTTAGGATTCAAACCCTTTTCTAAGTGTTTCTTCCTCCCTTTTATAAGGAGAGGGAGAACATGGAAATTACAAAATATCTCAGGCTAGAGCTTCCAGCTGCCTGCATGACTAGCTGTCTCAGCGTGTAGGCTCTGTCACCTCCAATTATTACAATAGAAAGATCCTTTTCTTGAAAATAAAACAGAATGACAATAGCAATCATAAACAACAAAACAGAATTAACAAGTGAAACTAAAATGATGGTCCTATAAAAATATCTCCACACCACTCTCTTTACTAGCCTCTGGTCCAACCGTGTTTCCGCTATGCTCTATCGGTTAGTTCCTTGTCACTTCTGGTCTTAACAACTTCACTTCTTCTCTTATAGGAAGCGAGAGAAATCACCCATGATGGTCATAATAGATTTTAAACACAATTTCCAACTCATCTGTCCCCTCTTACATTCTTTCTCAAGCCAATGGAACTTAGTCTGCCCAGTGAAATGATCATACAAGTGTATCAGAGCTCAGAGATCGGGGGTTTTAAACTAAACAGACTCTGCAAAATTGTGAACATCTATCTCCTTTGGCCCCCTATGGTTTAGCCCCTTTTAGTATTTCTACATCATAGGACCGAGGGCTGTGACCTGGGGCTCAACCTTTATATCAAAGGTTTCTTATCGGTGGCTTGCAATCAAGGACTTAACTTGGAGTGATGTGATATCAGGTTTCATCGATTGTCGATCACCAACCACCCTTTGCACTTAGCCCTTGGTTTCTTTGACTCTTTATGTGACTGCGGGTCAGCCCCTGTATCGGAGCCCCTTTATTGGTGGATCACAATCAGAGGTTTTACTTTGTGTAACAACATTCCTCATCCTGTAAGTGCCATTTACGATCTATGATGTGACATCATCCACTGCCATGTGTCACCTTGTTTTGGCCCCTTATGACCCCTCAAAATGTTGAATCTGCATGCCACATGTCCTCCGTATTTCCATGTCATGTTGACATCAGTGCCACGTGTCTTTACGGATCCGATAATACTCTGCCACGCGGCCCTGTGGAGGAGAGAGAAAAGACCTACCTGCCCCTGGTTTTTCACTGATTTCCTTTGCAAATCATTTGTAGCCCTTCTTGGTGATTTACACTTATTGGCATATTCCTCCCGCAATTTCTTAAGAGTGGTCAAGTTGAAATCACTGGTTGCTGATTTTTGATATGTTTGGGCAGTTGCTATTGCCGATATGTGAGCCCACTAATGCCCCATACAAGACCTCTAATAGCTGATATACACTATACCTTGGACCTCTGATATGTGATCACCGATATCAGTGATTGTTGATTGCAAGTTTTCTCTAACCTCGCCGATATGCGCTTAATGCCACCGATGACAAATCGTCAATGTGTGATAGCCTATATCAAATCTCTTCTACACGAAGCGCTAAATGCCCTGTTGTTATGAAGTGTGATCGCCGATATGTGATGTGACCTTGATGTGTGATCACTGATACACCATGTCACTGGAACCTCTGATTTACGATGAGTCAAGACCTCCAATATCTCGAGACCTTAACCTTGGTCGTTTTCTCTTTGTTTTTTGGCTTTCAAAGGGCAGCGTCAATTTGCTCTAACTTTTGATCTAGAAGTCCATTTTTGGAGTTCCACATATCATTGGAAAGCTTATTCGAAGAACTATCCAATAGAGAGGGACCGATTTAGCTTTAAGATATTTTTTTGGCTTGGGAGATGTCTTAAAAATTCACTGCTCCTTTTCACTTTGGACAATTGAAAACACATTTTACAGTGAGTGAGAACAGTCTCTCAACAAAAATAAGTATTTCATTATTTTTGTGGATGATTTTAGTAGAAGAACATCGACATATTTCATTAAGGAACAATATGACACTTTTGTCATATTTCAACAACTTAAATATTTTTTGGGAAATGAAATTGGTTACTCTTTAAAAACATTATGCATAGGTAGAGGGGGGGTTTGATTCTTATTGTCAAATGAATGGAATTCAAAGGAAATTGACAACTAGTTATACTCCCTAGTAAAATGGCATTGTTGAACATAAGAATAGAAGAATTGTTGAGATGGATAGGATCATGTTGAAAGGTAAAAACATTCCAAACATTTTTTGGGTTGAAGTTGTAGCTACCTTTGTTTATTTTCTTAATATATGCCCAACAAGAAGTGTGCAAAATATTACCCCTTATCAGGCATGGTGTGGAAGAAAACCCAATGTTTCTCATTTACAAGTATTTGGTTGCATTGCATATGCTCATGTTCCTACTAAAAAGAGAATAAAATTTGATGATAAAATTTTGAAATGCATTTTTATTTGCTATTGTGAGGAAACAAAAGGTTATAGATTGTACAATCTGCAAACTAAAAAACGAATGATTAGTTGTGATGTGTTCTTTGATGAAAAAGAAGAATGGAAATGGAATTAAAAATGCAACAACAAAAGCCAAGTATTATTGTACAAAAAGATGATTTTTTTTGTTTCTACAAATTCATTCAGTAATCAAAATACTTCATAGGCCACATCCACATCATCATCTTCTGCAACTTCAAGTCTTGTTTCAACTCGAATTTATGCTCCTAGAAGGACAAAATCCTTAAATGAAATTTATGGGTAGACTAATATTGCTTTGATGTCTCATATTGAAGCAGAGCCAAGATGTTTTGGAGATGTAGTAAAAGAGTTAGTTTGGTGCAAAGAAATGGATGAAGAGATGACAGTGATTAAAAGGAATGAAACATGGGAGATTGTGGATCCTCCTATAGAAAAAGAAGTCATTGGAGTGAAATCGTTGTACAAAATAAAGTATGCAGTTGATGGATCAATACAAAAGCACAAAGAAAGGTTAGTGTAAAAGGGATATGCTCAACAACTAGGTATTGACTACAATGAACCATATGCTCTCGTTGCAATATTTAATGCAATCATAACTATTTTGGCATTGACAATTCAATATAAATGGTGAGCTTATCAATTTGATGTGAAATCAACCTTTCTAAATGGTGAGTTGAAAAAAGATGTATATGTTTAGAGACCCCAAGGATATGAAGAAGAAGGAAATGAACACAAAGTCTACAAACTGAAAAAGGCTCTTTATGGGCTTAAACAAGCTCCAAGAGCATGATATAGTAGAATTGGCACTTATCTTTTGAAAAAGGGATTTAACATAAATGAAAATGAACCCATATTATATATCAAGCCAAATGGTAATGATATACTAATTGTTTGCTTATATGTAGATGACTTGATATACACATCTTCAAGTGATTTGTTAGTGGAAGATTCCAGGCAGGATATGATGACTAAATTTGAAATGATTGATTTGGGTTTGCCACATTATTTTCTTGGCATAAAAGTGACACAAATGAATGATGGAATTTTTATTTGATAAGGAAAGAATGTTTCAGAACTTCTTCACAAATAGAAAATGGGAAACTATATACCCATGAGCACACCCATGAATACAAATGAAAAATTTTCTGTAGAAGATGGAGTTGAAAAGGTAGATACTAGATCCTATATGAGTCTGTTAGGAAGCCTTTTGTATCTTACTACCACCAAGACTGATATTATGCATGCAGTAGGTTTGATTTCCAAATTCATGCAAAGTCCAAGTAAGATTCATTTTGGAGCAACAAAAAGAATTTTCAGGTATCTTCGTGGAACAAGAAATTATGGTGTTTGGTATACTTCATAAAATAGTTTTGGGTTGTTTGGTTATACATATAATGATTGGGTTGGATCTCTTGATGATAGAAAAAGAACTTCAATTTATGTCTTCATCCTTGGATCGGGAGGAGTATCATGGTGTTCAAAGAAGCAACCAACTATTTCATTGTCTTGTACAGAGGCATAGTATATTGTGGAAACAACGGCAATATGTGAAGAAATTTGGATGAAGAAAGTCTTATGAGATATAGAACTAGAACAAAAGCATGCCACAACTATTTACTATGATAACTTGTCTACCATTTCTATAACTAAAAATCATGGGTTTCACAATCACACCAAACACATTGATACCAAATATCATTTCATAAGAGACTATGTGACAAAAGGAGATATTGAAATAAAGTTTTATACAACAAATGATTAGCTTGCAGATATATTCACGAAAGAACTACCAAAAGGGAAGTTTACTCCATGAGGGATATTCTTGGAATCACCTCATTATGCATTAGGGGGAGTGTTGACGATAATGCTTAATTATGTTATGTAATTTCTGACAAATTAGTCAACAAATTTTGTTTTCATGATGTTAGGAAATCATATATTACAGAGCAATGGAACACAAAAAATATATTGTAGAAATATAAACACATAAAACAAGAGAGACACAAATATATGTGGTTCACCCAATTTGGGCTACATCCATGGAGAAACAGCCAATCCTTCCTTTTATATTATCAAACAAACTGAAGAGATACAACCTACAATTTGGGCTACATCCACGGAGAAACAACAAGTCCTTCCTTTTATATTATCCGACAAACTGAAGAGATAAAACCTACAACAGATCCATTGTAATACCCTCTTTGCTCTCACACAATCTCCTCTCCATTTCTCGCTCAGAATATATATTTTCATAGACGCAATACAATTCCCTGATATATAGTGAGGGGTTTCCTTCTAGGGAAAAAAACCATAAATTAAACATAACTTCTACTGTCAAATCTCTTCGTAATGAATGGCCCAGATTGACTATGAAATTACAACATTTTACAAGGCTCCCAAAGATTGCAACTGCCCCCCCGAGACCCCCCTTGCAGTGCAAATATTACAGGCGGTGTTGCTGCCACATTACGAACTAGGGTCCAATGCGGTGATACCTCTAAATAAAGAAGATAATCAGGCTCCACACCCAACACATGAGTTATTAGAATTAGGGAAGAAAATTAATAGAATTAGTCAGTATTCAAAGTTATTATTCAGCAAATTGTTAGGGGCAGTACATTAGAATCAGAAGTTAGTCAAATAATTGATAACACAACTAGAAATATATTGGCTATACAATAATGTATTCATTGCTTCCATGAAGATATGAGATCCAAATAAGAGTTAAATTCATGCAAGGACTAGACTTTTCTAGTTTTTGTTCATTGTTTTTTTTACAAGTTTTCATATGTATGCTCTTGATAGGTTTAACAAATTCTTCCTTTATTCAGCATTGAGAATTTTGGGGGAGATGGCCTGCTTTCAAAACTGTAAAGGGTTGAGAATGAATACCCACATAAAAGGTAATTACGTTTCGTTATTATAAAATTGAATCTACTTTTCATATACAACCTTTACTAAAATCAAAGTCGAATATCATTAATCATAGTAGTACATAGAGACCACTAACCTACATTAGTAGAGATTTTGAGACATTCTATGATTTGTAATTACCTACAAATAGGTTAAGGAATGCTGAGAAACTGATGTGTTGGCTATGAACACCTCTACAATGAAGCTTTCCCTCGTTCTATTGTTCTTATATTCTATGGTATTTAGAAAACTTTCAACACCATAACCAACCTCAAAGGCATTGATTATGTTGACTTTGATTTTTTTTGCTTCTAGGTGGGCTAGAGATGGAAGTGTTTTTAGTAGAGATGTTAAAGAGTTTTAGTTTGTTTTGTAATATGTCACACATTTTCTTTTTTTCTTTTTCTCTTTTTTCTTTTTTTTTTCTTTTTTTATGGTTTTCATGTATATTTTACAATGGTAAAATTTGTTTTTTCAATGCAATATTAATACTTTCTAGAATAACAATATCCCTATAGCTCTTGCTAATGTGCATGACGGTGGTGTTGATGTGAAGATCAAGCTGAATTTCAATATGTTTTTTTATTTATATTTCATAGTTGTTTGATTTCACTTTCTAATATGATTAAACTCCTAGACAACCCTGCCTATAAATTTAGGGTAATTCCCTAGCTACTTATCTTGTGTAAAGTGAAAATGAAGCATGCAAAGTTCTGAGCAAGGTGCATATGATAAAAGAATGATGAACAATGCTTTGAGATGAGAAATTATCCATTGTTTACTATAAGCTTAATGATCAACAACAATATCAAACTAAGTGTTAAGAAACCAGCTCACAAAATAGAAGAAGATATAGATCAACAACTTCAAAATTAGCCTCTTCGAGGGGCAACCTCCTTTACATTACAAAATTGAAAAATTCTTGGATGATACAAAGGAAAAAACCTCCTTTTTATATATAGGAGTCTAAGGGATCACATTATAATTAGATCCGACCTAATAATAATAATGTAAGGGCACAGCAATAACAATAGTGGGTTTTTATGGGGCACAATAATAACAATATAGGGACTACATGGGAACAACATTAACAATAAGGCCCTACATTAACAATAACAATGAGGGAATACACTAGTATTATTGGGACCTAGCATGCTCCCCTCCTTCAAAAAAGTGTTGTCCTCAACGCTTGAGTAGTTTTGGATGCTTCTGTAAAAATTTCTCATCCTCCCATATGGAATCTTCAGTGAGTAAGTTCTTCCACTTGATGAGATACTCTGAAATTGATTGATTTCGTAGCTGTCGAGTTCTTTTTTCATGACTGCTTTAGGTTCTAATACGATTTTTCCTTCCTCATTAAGTTCTTGCAATATTGTTTGAACTGGGAGCTTGTCACTTATAACCTTCTTTAAGAATGATACATGGAAAACTGGGTGCACTTGGGAAAATGCAGGAAGCTTCAATTTGTATGCCATAGTACCAATATTTTTCAACACCTTGTAAGGAACATAATAATTTGGTGATAATTTATTATCCTTCTTAGCTTGATGGAGGGACATTTGTTTGTATGGTTGTAGCCATAAAAATACCGAGTTACCTACATCAAAACTTCTTTCGTTGCAATGTTGATCTACCTATTATTTCCTTATATTTTGTGCCAAAGTGAGGTTATCCTTTGAGAGTTGGAGAACTTGTTATCGATGATCAATGTGATATTCCACTGCTTGAACCTTAGAGTGGTTTTCCAAGACTTTTTGGAGATTTGGATAAAAACATGATTTCGATGATTGAACCTCTAGTGAACATAATTGTGTAGTTATGCGCCATTGTTATTTCTTTAGAATCTTTTTCATGCCATTTTAGCTTATTATATTTCTTGGTTTCCCTGTGATACCCCTTAATTCAACTAGCTTTCCTTCCGAAAAAAAATTCAAGAAAATTTCTTGAAAATTACAAGCTATCGTACCCAAATATTATAACCATTGGACTCCTAATAAAACATCATCACCACCCATTGGAATGGAAAGCATTGGACTATTCAATACATATTCTCCCATTGATAGCTTGATATTATGGCAATTTCCAAAGGAATTTATGGCTCCTCCATTTGCAACCATCACTTGACACTCTGATGTTGAAGATAAGAAGCAATTCAATTCCTTAGATATCTTACAATGAATAAAATTATGGCTACTACCTAAATCAATCAACAATATTACCTTTTTCTTCTTGAAACATCCTTCTATCTTGAGAGTTTGAGGAGTGGTAATTCCTATCAATGAATTACAAGATATGGTCGGATTCATTTCTTCTTTCTCTAGGGTTGGTTCTTGTTGTATATCCTCTTCATTTGATGTTTCTTGTTCCTTGTATTCCTCCTCTTCGCAAGCTATGTAAATTAATTTCTTCTCAACACACTTATGATCTTTAGTTTATTTTCTATCTCAATTGTAACAAATTCCTTTTGCTCTTTTCTTCCAATTGTTGTGGTGTCAACCTTGTAAGTTGTGGAAGGATAAGAGCAACAACACTTCCATATTTATAGTTGTGAGTGGTAGGCTTCCTTGTTGCCATAATTTTGCTTTCATTTTTTCTTGCCAACCTAAATTCCTTCTCCAATGAATCAGGTTTCGTAATGATGAAATTCATGTTGGTTGCTATCCTTTAAACTCCCTATGAAGACATCAATCATATTCTCCTCTCGAATATCATTTACCCTTATATTCAATTTTTGAAAGCCTCAATGTTCTCTTCCATCGAATGCTTTTGTTTGAGATTTATCAATTGGCTAAATAAGGTGTTTCTCTTTGTATCCTTATAATGTGCTATCATTTCTTTCGTAAAAATTGACCAAGTGACAAGTGGTTTGCGAGAACAAAGCCATCGATGTCATACAAACTGATTGGGTTCTAAATATAAAGTTGTAATGTGTAGATTTTGTGTGTGTTGCACATTATGAAGATCAAAATATTGCTCCATTTATAGTATCGATGTTACGGGATCCTTGCTATCAAACTTCCTCATATCGATATTTGGAATATGGTGGGTCTTCAATCCAACGTTAGAGTCTACGAAATCATGATTAACATTTCTTTTATTCTCATCATGAGTTTCCTCTACGACCTTTTCACCATTAGGAAAAATTTCTTGTAGAAAACTTTTGAAACCTTCCATGTCTTTCTTCAAACCATCCATCATAGTTTCTGTTACTTTTTGTGAGAGCGAAATATGTTGTACTTGGTCTCGTAATTTTCATATATCATTCTTCCTCTTCTTCATGTGTCATAATAGAGCTTTTAGGTTGTTTACTAGGTGTTTCCATTTTCTTTCTTCAGAGCATCAATTAATGATAATTATGCTTCACTATGCCCTTAGAATAACTTCAAACTATTTTTTCAAACAAAACTTATGTAAATTTTAAAAACTACACACTTTTTTTCTTACTTTATATGAGCTATATATTGAATCTGTTGTATCTTTGTAATTTAGGATCTACAAGGTTTGAAATTGTTTCTTGTGGTAGCTCTCTGAGTCCTCTTTCCAACCCCACACATCTGATCAATATTGGATTATTCGGAAATATTAATGCCAACTCTCCCACGATGACCAGATTATGGACTGGTTTAGTAGATAAAAGTTGTACGGGATGCCAAGTATCATTATTTCAACCTTCAACCCTAAAATTGCTACACAAAAGACTAAAGTTTGTGTACTTTCAATCAATTTTTATAAAATTCAAATATGATGCCTGAAACGAAAGTTATGATGAGTTCCCTTAGGTCACCTGTTTGAGATAGAATTGTTGAGACTAATAAAAACCCCAACGTCCTCATAGCATATCTCTAAGCATATAGCACACCAAGATTTGCAATTTTTACACAAATTTCTTTGCAATTTAGGCTCCATGTGGTAGTTGTTTTAGCTTTTGAAGCCTCGTAGCAAAAAAGATATGACTATTTTCCCTAGGTCACTTGTTTGAGACAGAATTATAGAGACTGCAAAAACCTTAACTACCTCAGAGAATATCTCCAAAAATATAACGAACCAAGATCTAAAATATTTACACAAAGTTCTCTGAGATTTCAGATCCATGTGGTAAAAAATTCAACTTCTGGAGCCTCGTATAAAAAATTTATAGCAAAAATGCCAAGATGACATGTTTGAAGAAGCAAAACCCTAGAATCCAAAGCTCTGATACCAAATGTTAAGCAACCAAATCACAAAATAGAAGAATATATAGATCAATCAATTCAGAATTAGCCTCTTCGAGGGTCAACCTCCTTTACATTAATGATACAAATGACAAAAATATTTTCTATATATAAGAGCCTAAGGGGTCACAATATAATCAGAGTCAACCTAACAATAATAATGTAAGGGAAAAACAATAACAATAGTGGGCTTTTATGGGGCACAATAATAATAATATGGGGATTACATGAGCACAACAATAACAATAAGGGTGCTACACTCGCAAAAAAAATGAGGGAATACACTAGTATTATAGGGACCCAACACTAAGTTCCAATCAAAGAAAAGATGTTGCAATATATGAGGACCATGATAACAAAAATGATTTTGAAATTATTATGCAACAAACTCAATTAACCATAAAAATATTGTTATTTGTTCTACAATTTGATATATCTTCAAAAAATAATTTTGATATCCATTCAATCTACACAATACAACTTAGTCCAATGTGCATCTCTATTTCATTACCCATTTTGGAAACTAATTTCTTTTCTCGGGGCTATTGGCCATAAATGTTTTACACCTTCAATTGTTATGTTTTGTTATGCTTCTATATATTTGGAATTCAGTGGCTCTCTATAGATAAAGCACCCAATCTTATGCATTTATATATTTGGAAGTTGGTGGAACTTTGTAGATAAATCACCCAGTCCTCTTCAGACTAATAGTGGTGTAGAGTATTCAATGTTATTCATTTTTATAATGAAAATCTTATCAATCACTTAAAATGAATGTAATCATGTATATTTCTATGTGTAGGTATTTATCAAAATCAAATATGAGTTTTACTTCCAATTGATTTAAAAGGTTTTAAAAACAATAATGTTTCTTTTCAATTTAGTGCTTTTTATTTTTAATTTACCTTTTTCAATAAGCTTCCATCATAGGAAAAACTAGTATGTAAAGTTTGAGTAAAAGACTAGTTATTGGTTGTCCATGTGGTCTTCGATAGACGATGATCGGGTGCTCTGTTAAGGCACTCCTTGATGTGTAGTCACTAGTTGAATTCCCCGTGCTGATTGAGATGATATATTGGACATGATGAAGATGTAGTCCCAGCAATATTACAAAAAACGAGACTAGTTATTGGTTTGATTAGTTATGTAGTACATTGTTCCTAAATAATGTACTTTAATATAAACATGTATGGGCCATATTTAGCCAGATTTCCTGTTAGCCAACATACTTCAAAGGTATATATGTATTTTGCAGGTGAGTTGAGTTATTAAAATTAGATTATCTTGACTGTGGAATGAAGCTGAGAATATTTAGACATGGTTTAGACTTTCTCAGTCTCATTATTATAATTAGATTCTCTTGACTGTGGAATGAAACTGAGAATATTTGGACATGGTTTAGACTTTCTCAGTCTCTTATCAAACATGCTTCATGGTATTTGGCTTCTATATCTTGCATTTGCTTCACTCATTAGCATGAATTTATTGTTTCATGGCTTCCCCTGTTACTATTATGGTTGTTCATTGAAAATTCCCTAAACCAATTTGATGGTTCTTGTGCTAGAGGCAGCTAACAGACTACAAGCTTCTACAAAATGATTAATGGTTTCATTTCCTCTTAAATTATTTCCCAATACAGACAAATATTATGCCTAGCTTCTTATTGGCAGTGTTTGCATTTATATTAAATTTTTCTTTCTATTCAATTATTATTCTCATCATCTAAGAAGTGCAAGGGCTTTGTGTAGAACATGTTCTATAATTGAATTTACGTAATGGATGCCAACAAGCATGAATTTTGAGGACCCTATGCTTCTTCAAACATGTCATCTTGGCATAGGGTCCTCAAAATTCATGCTTGTTGGCATCCATTACATGAGATTACTGTCAAATATCATTTATTCACTTGTTCTACTTAATCAAATTTATTTTTCCTTCCCGTGAGTTTAATATTCAAACAATTTATTCTACGCTAATTGTCCTAGCTCCTACTTGAACACAATCATCAAAGAGAAATAAAAAATAGTTTATGGATAGAAAACATGAAACTTGATGAATCACAATCAATGTTTGGCATTACTCTCACTTGATAGTGAGTTATTCCCTAAATTTTAGTGCACTACTACATGAAGGGGTGTTTTAAAATGTTTATTTAAGACAAAAGTTCATTTTTTGTCTTAAACACCTATGCTAATTATTTGATTGTGTTAAATTAAGAAAAAAAGGAAAAACAACCTCAAATCGTTAACTATTTGATTATCTTAAACTAAGACAAAAAGAAAAAAGCATCTCAAATCCTGTAATTGTCTTAAATTAAGACAAACGACAAAAAAAATAAAAAATAAAATTACTTCATATCGTGATCTCTTCATTCCTCTACAACAAAATAATATCGATGGTAGCTGGCGGTAGTCACCACAGGTGCTGACTTCCTTCAACCCATGAATCATTAAGCAATTGACAACAAATGGGCATCAACAAGGTTTTAAGAGATTCTTGCTAAATCCAAACCCTGAAACTAGCCTTTCAAGGATATGCTCCTCTTTGCATATACTTTGTTTGCTATTACCAGATGTCCTCTTTGCATTTGCTCTGTTTTCTATTACCAAAAGTTGAGGTAGAGACCAGGCATGGAGACTTCCAAGTGCCCAAGGGATGATGATGATATCTCAGAACGATAGCTTGAGAGCTCCAACAACAAATAAAATTTGAATCAAGAGAGGAAGGCTAGAGAAAACAACCAATTGTTTAAGAGTGGACAATAGAGAAATGCACAGTATGGAAAAGAGTGATTCATATGATGAGCATGAGGAGAATAAGAGTAAAGTCCCTAGTAACACTACAATAAAGAGGTGAGCCTAAAAGGTGGAGATGGAGAAGGACAAGGTCGAGCAGAAGAGGTTAGAGAGGCTTATGTTTGGTACCATCTATGACCAATAATTAACCATGGAGTTGGGGAATGAATTCGACCAACTTCAAGGTGAAAATACCCATGAGAATGACACAATCACATGGTTCATAGAAAAAACCTGAGGATCCCAAGTAGACACATACAAAAAACAAGATTAAAATTTACATAGTAAAGAGGGTTTTAAAAAATAACTGATATGGATTAACGAAGAAGTTGAGACAAAGGTAGATATTACTAAGGTAAACCATTTGAGAAAGTTAAAAAGTTAGGAATTAGATATTTTAATTTCAAGAATTGGTTATATCAATAGGTTAAGGTCACAACATGCCAAATTAAACCTCATAATTGTGTGTGCAAACTTGGATAGATATAAAAAATGAGGGTTTTGGTTTCGATTTTGATTTCGAAACAAAACTTGAAAATACGGGGTTTATGGTTAGCGAGGGTTTTGGTGGATCCGAGTATGATTTATTGAGGAGTAATGATGAGCTTGTTGTGAAAATAAAGAAACAATTGTTGTATGGTTAGATTGAGTATTCTATCTTAAGGGATGTAAATGCAGAGGACCCATCGAATGTGGTTATACAGTCCGTGGGGTTCCATCCAAATGGGCAGTTGTTTCTCATAGCTGGATTTGATAAGAGGTTGAAGTTTTTCCAAATTGTCAAGAGAAGGAACCCCAAAATCTAGAATGTGTTTATTAAGGATCTCTTGATTCGCAAGGCTTCATTTTTTCCTAACGGTTCAATCGCCATTTCCACAGGATGCGAGAAGCTCTTCTGCAATTTTGATGTGGTGAAAGGTGAATTAGACATGATTATTTGTTTGATTGATAGAGAGGAGAGGATTTTGGAGAGATTTGAGGTGTGAACAATTTCCATCACGATTGAATTCCTTGGGAATGATGACCATATAATGTTGGTTTCGAGAAAGACTAAATTGTTGATTGGGAACTTGAAAATGAATGGAACATCTCATGCACTTTCTTTTGTTGATGATGGAAGAGAGTTGTTGAGTTCGGGGGAGATGGACAGGTATATCACTAGGATTTGCGAATGAGGAAATGCATTCACAGAGGGGTTGATGAGGGTTGTGTTAAAATTTCTGCGTTGGTTGTTTCTCCCCATAATAATGTATTTGCCACTAGATCAGACAGTAATGTATTATCCTCTGTTTTGAGCCAAGGTTATTTTAAGTAATAGGTTAATATTTTTTTAAGATTAAAAACTTGAAAGTATTTCAAAACCACTAAACATTCATCTCATTCTAATAGGTTAATCAAAGCTATAGCTACATAGTTGTTTGGAAACTCCTTATGCAACAATTGTATTGTGTTGTGTTGATTCTGTTATATTTGTAGTGTAGCACTTTTATATATGAGAAACTGGTTTTTTACTTGATGGTTGGGCCATACGTGGTACCTTTCTTCTAACCATTGGAATCGTTCAATAATTTGTTTAAGTATGATTAAAAAAATAGTTATATAATTTAAGATACATTGAAGAGGTTATCAAACAATGGTTGTATGTTAGTCACAACTATGTAGACTTTGCTCATCGAATATGCTCTTTAAAATTCCATCATTCATTTGTCTTTCTCATTTCCACTCAAGCGATTATCTTACTTAAAAATTAATTATATAATAAAATGCATGGAAAGTCAAAAGTCAATAGTTGAGGTAATCTTTCATGAATAAATCCATGAAAAGGAATTCATTGCTTTTGAGTAAAATCACAATGAGTGGAGACTAAAAATATGTCGGACAATTAAGAAAGAAGTATTCAAGATGTTATTTTCATGAAGGAAATATCTTTCCATTGCCATAAAAAATGGATCTCTTATACATTGTGTTCCTTTGGAAACCATGAAAATAATCATAAATATCTAAATCAAATTGTAGTAGAAAAAATTGACCAAGCTTTGAAGTTGCACATTTTACTCTGCTCATTTGATCCCTATTCTTTGTTATTCATCAAAATCTAAAAACGAACCGAATTTGGAATACAAGGGTCCTTGGAAGTATTATAATTGTCTCAAAACATATGAAAGTTGAATGGTGAATTTCTAAATTGAAATCAACTAAGAGTAGAACTCCTTAGATTGAGAAGAAGGAAACAATGGATAGGGGTAGAACAACAATGATGAATTTTAGTTAAGGTACTTGATTTTCATAGGTGTTCTTGTGACTAAAGAAAATCCATCTATAGATAAGGAAGACTTAGTCATACCAAATAACTAGATCAAATAGTGTTTTTTCATTGTATTTTCGAGAATGGAAGGATGAAGAATGTTGTCTCCATATTAGTCATGTCTCTTAATCTTCTTGTGAGAATGTATGTACACCATTATAATCTTGGCTTGTGGAATAAGAATGGTCAACTCACATAGCTATAAAATATTTCCATTGTAAATTTTACCTTAGAACCCTTCATTGGTTTGGTCTAACCTCTTTCTTTGTTGGACCTATTAGCATGACCATCAAGCTTGTCCGTGTCATCATGCCTATGAGGGATTTGCATAATTTGTCCCTAATGATGCAAAATGCCATGATAGGTAAGCATTTAGCTTCAATTCAAACTCTCTTATTATCTGATGATTACTATAAATATAAGCTTAAAAATAGAATGACCATAAATGGATGTCGTCAACAACATCACCCACTTGACCTTTGATGTTCTCATAATGGGTTTAAGTGGACCCTTAAATGAACAAAGCTAAATTTCTAATGTAAGGCTTCACATTTACTATGAATTCTTCCTGCACTATTATATTTGAGACTTAAGATATTATTTCATAAATTTAATGTGCATAACAAAAGTATTTTTCCATATAAGGCACATACAATTTACAATCTCTACGATTTCTCGGAGACAAAGCTCTATCTTTTTTTGATGTTATATGGATGAGTGAGAAGTGAATGTTATTTGAATATGGTTTGACATCAACACAAAAAGCTACAACAAATTGAGAAAACATCAACCTAAAATTGTTTTGGGTCTTTACTAAAACTTACCCCAATTTTTGGGTATTTTGTCTGAGCCAAGCAGTCAAGAGTTTTATCTCCTCACAAGCTGGAATAGTTTTGAAAAGAAATTGAAGTAAAAGTGGCACAATAGGATTTTTCTTAGGCTTTGCATAAGAAGATATGTATATAGCATGTTGTGGTGTTTTTCTGAAACAATATAAGTTTCCTGATTCTCATCTTTTGGCAAACGTGCAGGTAGTGTGGTTTGGAAAGTTGAGAGTCACATTCAATAGTTCTCTGAAGATATTTATTCATATAGAATTTTTGTTTGATTGTTTAATATATAAGATTAATTGCCATGTGATTAATTTAGCTTTCTCATTAGTGTTTATGTTCATCTTTGTGGTTGTGTCTTGCTAATAATATTGGTTGATCTTGTAGATATTATCCTGAGAATTTTGTGCTAGACTACATGAGGAAGTTGTCCCCTTGAAGAATCTCCTTTTGATGGTATTTTTTTTTCTCATTGCTTTATTCTACATTTCAATATTTTGATCTTCCTAATCTAAACTCTATACTGTTTTATTTCTTTTTGTTGTACAAATAGCTTTAGTTTGCAGCTAAATGCTTAGTTTTGCTTTTACTTTCAGCATTGATTTAGGAGCCGTTTTTGCACTCCCATGTTGTATATACACTGAAATGTACCAACTAGCCCATTTGACTTACCTTTTTGGTCACTAGTTTAAAATTAATAAAATTATCTTATTAGGCTTGGTTACTCATTTGCTCTTTTTGAATGGTTTATTAGGATTTCAACATAAATGTGATGTTCTCCTAGATTTATTGGTACTCTCATATTTATTCTAAATACATTGAGAGGATGGGAGCTTTTTCAGTCACTATCTTAATGTTGATGTGTTTCCATGTCGGAGATCAAATAGATTGATTCTACAACAACAAGCTTTTAGTCAAATTTAATTTGCAAAACTTCTTGACCCAAAGCATTTTACCTAATAAGAAAATATAAATATAGGTCATATGTCAAAAATATCATTATTTTCCCTCACATCTCTCCATTACTTCCATTTATCATTGTTTTTTTATTATTCGTCCACTTCATATTCCTCATCACACTTCTTTCTCCATACATAACTATTTATTACATTTCATAGATAACCACTTATATATATATATATCTATATATATATATATATATATATTAAAAATAGTTTTCCATACATAATTATTTATTATATTTCATAAGTAACCACTTATATATATATATATATATATATATATATATATATATATATGATTAAAAAGAATTAAAACTCTTTTCTATTTATAACTTTTTAAATAAAGAATACAACACTAATTTTCATTCAAAAAAATATTTGAATATGGAACTTTCTCCCTTTAATACTTACATTTTGTTATGAAACTAGCTCACAAAAAGATAGAAAAAAGAGATCAACACCTTAGAATTCAGCCTCTTCGAGGGGGCAACCTCCTTTACATTACACAAATGAACAATTCTTGGATGATACAATTGAAAAGACCTCCTTTCTATATATAGGAGTCATAGGGGTCATAATATAATCAGAGCCGACATAACAATAATAATGTAAGGGCACAATAATAACAATAGTGGGCTTTTATGGGGCACAATAGTAACAATATGGGCACTACATGGGTACATCAATATAATAAGGGGGTTGTACTAATAACAATAAGGTGTTACACTAGTAGTATAGGGGCCTAACATGCCCCTCTCCTTCAAAAAGTATTGTCGTCAACTCTTGAGTAGTTCTTGATGATCCTGTATAAAATTCTTGTCCTCCCATGTGGAATCTTTAGCGGGTAAGTTCTTCCACTTGATGAGATACTCTGAAATTGATCGATTTCGTAGCTGTCGAGTTCTTGTTTCTGTGACTGCTCCAGGTTCCAATATGATTTTTCCTTCCTCTTCAATTTCTGGCAATATTGTTTGAATTGGGATCTTTTGCAACTTTTGAATAAGTGGCCATACTTCTTTGTCCTTCTTCCATTTATCCCTTGCTTTGTTTATCCAATCTAGTTGGATAATAGAAATAGCACAAAACAATGCTTCCACATCCTCATCCTTTCTTGAGAGTGCATCTGCAACCAAATTTTGCTTCCATTTTCTATAGATGATGTCAAAGTCATAACCCAACATATTTGTGACACATTTTTTATGTTTCTAAAGATAATAATTGTTTTAAAAAGTATTTAAGACTATCATGATCCATTTTTACATTGAAGTGTCTTCCCATTCGGTAAGGTCACCATTTCTTAAGTGCATGTAGTATTGCCAACATTTCCTTCTCATAAATAGCTTGCTTGAGATGTAGCAGTAAAAATACCCAATCACCTACATCAAAACATTTTTCACTATGATGTTGATCTACTTGTTGTTTCATTTGATTTTGCACCAAAGTGGCATTATCCTTTAAAAGTTGGAGAACTTATTGTTGATGCTCGATGTGATCTTTCACTGCTTGAACCTTTTTCTTCTTGATATGTCCTTCTATCTTTAGAGTTTGAGGAGTGGTAATTTCTTCCAATCCTTTACAAGATATGGTCGGATTCATTTCTTGATGCTTGATGTGATCTTTCACTTCTTGAACATTTTTCTTCTTGATATGTCTTTCTATCTTGATAGTTTGAGGAGTGGTAATTCTGACCAATGAATTACAAGATATGGTTGGATTCATTTCTTCTTTCTCGATGTAATCTTTCACTTCTTGCACCTTTTTCTTCTTGATATGTCCTTCTATCTTGAGAGTTTGAGGAGTGGTAATTCTTGCCAATGCTTTACAAGATATGGTATGATTCATTTCTTCTTTCTTTGTGGTTGGGTTCTAGTGTATATCCTCTTCTTTTGATGTTTCTTAATCATTTTCTTCCTCCTCTTCATACTCTATGTAAAATAATTTCTTCTCAGCACACTTATGACCTTTGGTGCATTTGCTATCACAATTGTAACAAAGCCCTTTTTCTCTTTTTTCTTCCAATTGTTGTGGTGTAACCCTTGTAGGTTGTGGAAGGCTAGGAGAAACAACATTTCCATCTTTATAGTTGTGAGGGGAAAACTTCCTTGTTGCCATAATTTTACTTTCCACTATGTAACAAATCCCTTTTACTCTTTCCAATTGTTGTGGTGTTGCTCTAAAGAAGGTGTTTCTCTTTGTATCCCCATAATGTGCTATCATTTCCTCCATGAAAATTGACCATGTAACAAGTTGTTTACGAGAACAAAGCCCTTTATACCATAAAAATTGATCCGGTTCTAAATATGAAGATGAAATACATACCTTTTGTAATAGTGGTACACCATGTAGATCAAAATATTGCTCCATTTGAAGTATCCAATTTACTAGATCCTTGCCATCAAACTTCCTCATATCGCCTTTTCTTGATTTTAGGAGCTCGATATTGAAATGACTATAACTCTGTAATTTCAGCTCTTCTAATTCTAAAATTGCGACCTGCAGTAGCCCTCCGTGTCCTCTTTCCAATGCCACAAATCTAATCCAAATTGGGTTCTCCAAGGAAGAGTTATGCCAAATCTCCCACAGTGACTTGATTATAGAGTAGTTTAGTAGAGCAAACTTGTACGATGTGCCACGTGTCACTGTTTCGACCTTTGACTATGAAAAATATATACAAGAAACTACAATCCGTCCTCTTTCTGTACCTTCTTATGAAATTTCAATCCGATGCTTAGAGAGAAAGTTATGATGATTTTCCCCAGGTCACCTGTTTGGAATGTAATTCGGGAGTCTGCAAAAAGACCAAATTCCTCAGATCATATCTCCACAAACATAGCGCAAAAAGCTCTGAAATTTGGACTCGATGTTTAGTGCGATTTTGTCTCAAATGGGTTTTATTTTTCGCTTCTGAAACGTCGCAGAAAAGAAGTTATAGCAAAAATTCCACGATGACCTATTTGGAGCAGTGAAACCCTAGGATCCCAAAGCTCTGATACCAAATGTTATGAAACCAGCTCACAAAAAGATAGAAAATAGAGATCAACGCCTTAGAATTCAGCCTCTTCATGGGGGCAACCTCCTTTACATTACACAAATGAACAATTCTTGGATGATATAAATGAAAAGGCCTCCTTTCTATATAGGAGTCTAAGGGGTCATAATATAATCAGAGCCGACATAACAATAATAATGTAAGGGCACAATAATAACAATAGTGGACTTCTATGGGGCACAAGAGTAACAATATGGGCACTACATGGGTACATCAATATAATAAGGGGGTTGTACTAATAACAATAAGGTGTTACACTAGTAGTATAGGGGCCTAACACATTTTCCATGTCTTGAGTGTTTATAAAATAAAATGTATTGACAATATGTATTTTTACTATTGGGAAAACGTAAATGCCTTTCACAATAATATCAAACCACTAAAGTTGGTAACTCCACAACGAAGGAACTTTCCTACTATGCCTCTTCCAAATCTGTTAAAAGCCTAATTGCCAAAACATTTGAATATCATCGAAATTCGGTCAGAATGAAAGGCATGAAAAAGCGTTGAGGCAATCAAAATGCGTGATCTCAACAACTCCAGTCAAAACTAAATTTTACCCAGAAAGAAAAGAGAATAATTGAATAAAATGCATTTCCTGGTTCATACATTTATTCAACTTAATATCCATTACCATGGTTGAATTTTTTATCATGGATTTGATGACTGTTAGTTGCATGCTTGAGCTTGGAGAAGCTACAAACTCTAATCAAATCTACAATGAAGGTACAATACTCATCACTTAGAATTATGAAATGTCGACTGGTGATAGGGTAGACAAGAGTATAAGGAGTCGCCATAGGCGACCAAAATGTCAGTCAATCCACAACTTGGGCAACTCCAACTGCAGTTATTTACAAGCTCTAGGAATCTTCGATACCATAGATTCATCACAAAACGTCATTAGTTCCGCACATTGAAACGTACTATCTACATTATCTATTTTACTTACAACATAAGAACATACTCCCTCGCCATTCTCCACATGAATAAGCCCGTCTCTATCATTGGATTTGATCGGTATGAGGTGTAATTAAGAGTGATTGAATGGCAATTTCCTTCATATTCATCACCAGCTGGAACAACTAGTTTTTCTCTTTCAACGCGATCAGCCTTTGTTCGTTCTTCCATCGACTTCTAAGAAGCAGACTTTCTATAGATTCGACATAACACCATATCCACCTTCTTCTGCACATGCCAACTTAACAATCGTTCAGTGGATTTGTAAAGTTAAGCACTTCATTTATTTGGGTGGCTGATATTTTTGTAGGTTAGAAATTGTAATTACTCGTGCATGTGGAGTTGGCTAAATATAGAGAGTGAGTTAAAACTGAGTGAGTGAGGGTTGAGTGTTTGAGTGTTTTATTGATCACACAAAACAAAACATGATGTTTACAATGAACCTGGTTAATGCTATTTAACCTTTTTCAACTAGAGACTTGCCTAAAATATCTTGACATGCACCCACATGCAACCACACACTAAAAGTCATCTATCGTTTATCTTGACCTGACTCAACACTCAAATACTCAATCATTCAGTTAGCCAACTCCACATGCGGGAGTAATTACAATTTCTAACACTCCCCCTTAATTACGATCGTATGACTCAACATAACTCAAACATGACTCAACTATGCCAGCTAGGCTTACAATAGAAATTGGCTCAATTATCACTCAAACATGTCTGTTGGTCTATGTCTCAGCTAGGCTTACAATGACTCAAGGCTTTCACAATTTTGCATTTTCTTTTTGTCTTCTTCCAAATTTTAAATCCTTGAAATTGCTTCATTTTCTATTGCGCTTTCTTATTGTAGTCTCCATATTCCCTTACATGTTGTTGCTACCATTTTTCTTTGACTTTTCTTGAATTTCTATTACATCTTCCTCGTCAAACATTTGTTCAACCATGGACTGTTGCCATAACATTGCATCTTCAAAAAGGTTTTCAATGCATTCATTTTTGTCTTTCATATCATTCTTTTCACTTTCATCATCAGTTACTGTTGTTTTTCCCTGTAATCTGCAGACTCAAGGTCAATATTCACTATTTCATTCAATTCTTTTATTCCAGCTACTTCTTTAAGATTCACATCAATTTGTTCTATTGGTTTCTGAATCCATTCTTCAATGAAATTCAAATCTGCATCAAATTTATTAACAACCTCGCTTTCAACTTCTGTTCCCATGCTATTTTGAACACCTACATATTCAAAAGCAATGTTAAAAACATCTTTCATATGACTCTCTTCAATGAGAGATTCCTGCTCTACATCTGTCTTCTTTTCAACTGCATGGAAGTTGTCTTCCACTGTTATGCTATTAGTGGATATTCTCATCAAAAAATCTTCAATCACTTTATCCTCTTCTTGATCATCAGTTGTTGCTAGATCATGTACTGCTTCATGAGCAATTCCAACTACTTCATATCTTGCTGCTATAGTGGCAGCTTCAACATTCAATGTTTCATCAAACATTGCACTTATCATATTTCCATAATCAATCTCTGTTTCAAAAACGAAACCATACATAACATCATAATGTTCATCTACACTATGGTGGGATATCCAAGCATGCATGTGCTCATTGTCAATTTCATTGACAAATTCAACTTCACAAAATCCATCAGCTGCAATTGGATTGATGAATTCACATATAACTTTGTAGTCATCATCCACATGTGTCTCATCACAGTGGGATTCATAATCATCTACATCATCCACGTTACAATGGATTCTTTGAGAATTTATGTGCTCTTGCTCTGCTTCACACACAGAGGCTGCTAGTTCTCTCTCTGCAATCTTTGTTGCATCTTCTTCATCCATATGCATGCTTTCATAATGGGTTTCAATTGTGTGGTCTTGACAACCATCATCCACTTTTGAGTGAGATTTTCCAAACTCTGTTTTCGTCTCAGAGTCTTGCTCATATACTCTAAGATCTGTGGCTGACTTCTTTGCTTGTGACATAACCTGATGTTCCATGTCACCCCCCCTTGCACCAAACTTTGCGAACTTCCATGCTTCCTTGGAAGTTGTCGCTTTTGCTACCTTGCACAAACACTTCTCATCCAATGCTTGTTTTATAAAATTCAATGCTAAAAGGTCACATACTGCATCATATGGGTTGTTAGACCCATATTCAATTAACTCTTTAGCTCTAAGAAAAGTTAACATCTTGATAACCCAATGATCAAAATATTTCCCTGTAAACATAGGAGGTGCTAACAAATCAAAGCTACACCAATCACCCTCGATTTCTTCTTTGTCTTCTGAGTTCCTCGGCAACCTCTCTAACCATGGCAACAATCTCTACCTCTTCTTTTCAATTTCTTTTCTTCATATGCTTCAGTCGCGCTTTGTGGTCATTCTTCTGTTTTATAGAAAATTGGCAGTTGTGACCTCTCTCCATGGCACGCTCACGACAGTGGTTGACCGCAGCTATGGCTGCTCAGGCCTCCTCCAGCAGATAATAAACAACTAATTTTCTCTTGCTTCACCTCTCCGTTTTTGAAATTTTGACTTTTTCAAATTTGGGTTTTTTCTCCACCTCAACTCTGATACCAATTTGTTAGAAAAACAAAAGAGACAAAACATGAATTCACACACCTTCTTCAGCCGATGCCAACTTAACAATCGTTTAGTAAATTTGTAAAGCTAAGCGCTTCATTTCTTTGGGGGGTTGATATTTTTGTATGTATTGTACCCATCTATAAGTTAAAAAAATATTAGATCACGTTGGGCGGGGATGAGCTCGAATCTTGCATCCTATACTTGTTCATGATCCATTCCGTCCTTTGCCCAAGGGGGACTCTTCCTTTGTAAAACACGAGAATTTTCTTGACACCGATGCACTGAAGCAAGTCGTTACGAACCGCTCTGTCTGAACCGGTGGCTTTCCAGTAACCCGACTTCGCCAATCTGTTTGGCCGTGGGAATTTCTTAGTACCTCTTGACTTCGCCAATCTGTTTGGCCGTGGGAATTTCTTAGTATCTCTTGGAACGAAGAAGAACCATTGGCTGTCCCGAGCATCACTGGCCAAACCTGCAACATAATTATACATCAATTTTATGGGAAAACACATTTTCAAATTGAAGCTAAGGGAACAAGCACAGACTGATCTCCCTGGTTACTCCCCGGGATCATAGCATATCAAATTCAAACCCGGAAGAAGTTAAACATACCTGGTAACTGCCATGGATCATATTGATACAAGTCCAAGGTTCGTATGATTATATCGAAATGCAGCTGATGGCCACCTTCCACAGGTTTATTGAGATAGAAGCTCACAGTTCCTCTTCTGTGGGATAAAATCTGAAGCCTGGAATGACCATCGATCGCCCTGCACCGCTCCATCGTTGTACATTTCTTCCATATGCTCTGCTTGGAAAAACGGGTTATACAAATTGCCTCCACGTGTTCTATATATACACGCGCAAATTTGACTGAGGGAAGTGCCGCGCGTTAATGTGTCAGAAAAATGAGTTAAACGCAGTGACAAGGACATGGGAATGAGATTTCAACGGAAAATGTAAGAATTTGACATAAATTTCCACGCGCATAGGGAATCAGTAAATGCAATGAATAAATAAAAAATAATTCCTCCCTTGAAAATCTTTTGTTTCCGAACTTTTCCTCCGCGTAGTGGTAGTGGTGGACAATGTAAAGTTTGTTAGTCATAAAGTGAGCGAAATTTCAATGAAGTTTCATAACTTCTCGACGATATTATGATAAAAGACCGATAATAATAATTTAATATTTATTATTATATATTGACGTTGAAGTGCCTGAAAAAATAGAAATGTTTACAAATATACATTTGATTTATTATGTCACCGCATATGTAAGAGTGACATATGTCACTGGATACATAGCAGTCACATATATATTCGGTTCACTCTTATTAGTTTTGTCCCTGTTTTAAGTTTAAATATTTGGTGGAGTTCCCATAGCTAACTTTGGTTTTTTTATATTTCAAAGTCGACATCATTCATTTTTGTACATATTTGGTGGAGTTTCTTTTGGTTTTCTAGTATTTCAAAGTTTACATCATTCAAAATTGATGAGGTCAGGAGCACTGCAGCATCAGGGTTCTCAAGCTAGATGTGGCGGTTTTCTTCTATAGATCGCTGCATTGGAGCGAGTTATTATTGTGTTAATATGGTGTTGGTATGATTCGTAATTATCTGCTCTACCCTTTTGTGTTGGTAGTGATGGAGGTATTTATTTATTCTATATTATGTTTAAGACGTAGTTTAATTTATAGATGAAATGGTTTTTACACTATTTTTTCTGAATAATTTTAATTAAAATTCAGTAGAGATTTTTAAAAATTTGAGTTTAATTTATTTAATTGTAGAATTTGAGTGTCATAAAAGTTTTTCAGAGCGTTAAATCCATTTATGCATTCAAAATTATATTTTAATCAACAACAAAACATATTCCTACTTAAAATTGTATTGTTCCTCTAATTCCGATGAAAAAAATTATTTCATCTATAAATTTAACTATACCTCTAATAACTTATGGATTTGAAATTCATTAATATCATATTGAGCTCCGCTAGTAATTGCTGATAATTGCATTTCCCAAGATAGTATAAACAATTCCTAGTGTTTGTGAAATCTAGAAATTTCTTCATCATCACTCCTACTTTCTCTATCCTCCTATCCTATTTTACCACTACTACATCTTTCCGTTGGTATCTAAAAGGCCCCTCTTTGAAAAGAACAACCCCACCCTAGTTAGCTAGGTCCGTCTATTTCCCTTCACAAAATTCATAGTCCCTCTATTTGCCTTCACAAAATTCATATTAGTCATAGTGTTTGTTGGACGATGCCATTAACTGTGACTTTACGTTGTGTACATACTAATACATTGTATGCTTGAACTCTATTTCTCATTTTTAGTATTGAAAAGTTTATTTGAAATTATGTTTATATATTTTTTCATTATTCAATGTTTGCATGTTTTGAATGAGAAGATATGGCCTCATTTTTACAATTTTCTTTTTATGGCAGTGTAGGTATGAGCACATTCGCGGATTCGGTAGCGGTCAGATCCATATTTTCATCGGTCTACATTTGTCATAACGTTTGCTGGATGGCTTTTGCACTTCCCAGCGGTGTTCTATCCCTGCGGAGGACTCTCGCTTCGGCGATTTATGTGACGGCTATGCCGTAAAAATCAGCTGGTTTCGGTCGTATTCTGACTGGCTTTGGCCATATTGTAATCTGAGGGCTTCGGCCGTATTCTGACTAGCTTCGGCCATATTGTAATCTGAGGGCTTCGGCCATATGATATGGATTTCTCCTTAAAAAAAAAAAAACGTTTGCTGAACGACTCCTTTAACTGTAAGTTTACGGTGTGCGTATGTACTCTTTTAAATGTTGCTTATTCGCCCAATCATCGAAGATTTTCAATCTTTATCTCGTAAATTTCATTTTTTATTATGATGAAACATGGGATGTTAGAGAATGCCTGCTTATTTTATTCTTTTGTTATGAGCTGTTTCAATGCTGATTGACATTGCTCTAAATGTGATCTGTTCCCACCAGGGAGGCGATTTCTTCTTGTCAAAGATATGCTGTGTGTTCAGTTCTTTCTCTTAAATCTTGTACGAATTTCTACCCTTGTCTTGCTAGTTAGCATCACCAGAGCGTAATTCTTCTGCATTCTCGCAATCTGTCTCCGAAATGATCGCAGAAATATGTTCGAATATCACGAAATTTTTGGCTCGGCTTCAATACTCTCGTGTCCTGTGTCTACTGGGAGTTTTTCGCGGTCACAGGCCAGGGGTCTCGGCTGACTGCCACGTATCGGTAGCCTTCAGGTCATTAACAAGGCTCTCTTTTTTTTCTGTCTCCAGGCTTTGACTCGCTGAATGGTTAGTTCATAGAAAACTTGTCAATTTTAAGTATAAAATTTGACGTTATTAATGAATTCATTAAGAAGGTGAAACACTTGAACAAATGAAAATAACTTTAAAATTAATTTTGGGATATAAAAATAAAAATAACTTTAAAATTAATTTTGGAATATAAAACTATAAATATTTTTCTAAATGAAGATTAATATTTATTATTTTTAAATGAAAATCAGTTATCTGATTATAAATAAAAATAAGCTTGAAATAAATTAAATTGATAAAAATGGTAATAAAAATCACTTAACCTAATTTTATGATAGTGCTTTTTGGTTTTTATGGTTATATATATATATATATTATTTTTTTTTGTAAATAAGATATTATGTATTACTGAAAAAAAATCTGAAAATTACAAAGTTTGGGTTGTGTGGGGAGAGAGCCCGACACAAGGATCAACAAAAAACCCTAAAATAGTCTTAGTAGCAGCCATGGCAAAAATGGGGTCTGAGTTCTTCAATGGAAAGAGAGGAAAACCCTTTTTACAACATCCTAAAAAAGGAGAGTATTACTTATAACCAAAGCGGCGTAGATTAGGCCTGAGTCTATTATTTCCGAGACTAAGAAGTCCGCTACAGTCAGGCCTCCACAGAGGAAAAGAGACAAAAGAGAGTTGGCTGAAGTCATTCTAGGTTGGTGGTCACTAGATCATCGTCTAGGCTAATGGGGGTCCCTTGAGTGCTCCCCTCTTGCTGCACAATAGAGTTCCAATGACTGGTGGAGGCACCTGCAGGCTCCTTCTTAACACTTCGGGAGCCTTCAATAGCAGAATGGACATTCGTCGTCGACTTCCTCCTGATGACCATATATTGCAGTGAATCGCGAGTTATGAACCAACAATGGTGGATGGTTTCAACATAGATTACAAACTTCTCAATAAGAATGTCAATCTTTGTTTCAAGAACCTTGGTGCGCTCCTCCTGCTCCTGCGTTGCAAGCCCCATGATCGTTTTCATCTCGCACCATGTTTTTATGGTTCACGCATAGAGGTTCTCGTGCACTCTCGTGAGGGCGGGATTAGGTATCCAGGAAAAGTCGGTGTTAACATCCTCACTCCTGACCTCTCTACGAAGAACATTTGCTTGGGCTTCCAAATTGTCTATGCGTTGTTGATTTTCCATATTAACAGCGATCACATAGCGCAGAGCTACGCACCTCACGGAGGTCTCCATGCAAGTAGTGGGGGGCGAACCTAGAGAATGCCATCGGGAAGCTGCGTGATTGTGCCTTCCTCCCCAACTGGAGCCTGGGATGGAGCTATTCTTCGAAGCCAAGAAAAAAACATAAGGGCTGGGGAGCAAAAGGAAGGAGAAAGTGAATGACGAGCGAAGAGGAAAGAGAGCAGAGGAGAAGATGAGGGGGAGAAAGGGGAGGGGGATATTTATAGAGATCAAGGGATGAAGGGAGGCATGGGGCGGGGAAGAGGGGTGGGAAGGGGAAGCATGCGAAGAATAGATGCTAGGTGGAGGAGGAAGAGCCAAGCAGAAAGGATGTGATGGGGAGGCGGCGTCTGCACAAGGGAGAAGGGAGGTGGCAGTAAGGGCCATGACATCTGGTGAGCCGAGGATGGGTTTGGGTGCATGCGCCACTATGATGTCCTTCCTCCTATACTTGGAGACGACCTTGAAATGATGAAGGGTACACAAACAGTTATTGTTCGGTAGATTGGATATCTCATTAATGGATGCGCAGTGTTGATGGAGGTCACCGTCCTCCAGATCCTTCCATGCTCTGGAATTCAGCCGAAGGGTCCTAGCTGTACCCTCATTTGCAAGTCTATCCACGAGCTTATTACCACTCCTTCTGATGGCCTAAAAGTGGAGGCCTGCCATTCTGTCTATTCTGTGTTTGATCTGTTGTATAATTTTGTTTAGTTGCCAGTTGTCAGAGACTTTTTCCACATCGACGTCCTGCTGTAATTTTTTTCCTATCTTGGTCGCCAGTGCAGAATCTCCTTCCATGATGAGAGGACTAAGATTTATGTTATGTGCAATGGTGATACTATTTTTCAGAGCGTGAAGTTCAACAACATTGTTTGTGGCTGAACCTATGTTGCCCTCATATATCCAAATTATTTCACCTTTTGAGTTCCTGAAGACCCCTCCAAAACCTGCTTGGCCCGGATTACCTTTTGTTGCGCCATCATAGTTGAGCTTTAAGGTGCCCAACTCTAGCAGCCTCTAGATGTCCTTTTGATTGTCATGCCTAGAGAAGGAGGTGAATTCGTTAACCTTCATCTAAAGAAGGTCCATCATTGAGATAATTCTCACTTCGGAGTTGGTGGGAGGGGCTTTGGAAGTCTGAGTGGGTAGAGAAGTCACATTTTCCTGGATTGCTCTTTTGATCTTCGATATTATAATTTCCTCCTGAGTGGAGATGCCCCGGAAGATTCTTGCATTGCGCTCCTTCTAAAGTACTTGGAAAACCAGACTAAGAATTAGATTCCATGTGCGATTAACCAGCGGATGTGAGGATAAGGATGATCTCCAATTTGCGATGGTGTTCTGTATTGAGGAGGGATTCTGAGCTGAGATGTTGAATACCAATAATATTCAGTCTAAAAATTTGAAAGCGTAAGGGCATTCATTCATAAGGTGAATGGAGTTTTCTTCTTCTTGCTAACAAAGATGGCATCCGGAGGGACTGATGAAGCCTTTGCTCCTTAAGTTGTCCCACATTAGGATCTTCCTATGCATCACTAACCATAGAAAGATAGATATTTTGGGCTAATGCTTCCTGTCCCAGATGGAATTCCATTTCGAGTCTGGTTACAGTTGATCTTGCTTGGCAATGTATCTATAAGCTTCTTTTAAATTGAAAATACCTACTGAATTTTTGCCCCATCCGATTTTGTCCTCAGCAGAGTCAAGGAGGATTTGTCTTTCTTGAAGTTCTGAAGAAATATCAGAACAAGCTTGAACATTATTATGGGGATCCCAGTCCTTTTGATCCAACCAAATTCTCCATTTGTCCTCTTCCTCCCTTGGTTTCCAATACTGGTTTACTTTAGTCTCCCCTCTGTTTTGCATGTCGGTCTTGACTTGATGGTATTGATCTTGATCCGGTTCTGAGCTTTGTTGCCAAGTGTGTTCCCATACGAGAGCTTTGTTTCGATTGCCAATCTCCCATAAACTATGTTTTTGAATGATATCCTTGTTCTCCCACACTTGATTCCAGATAACTAATCCTTTAATATTTCCATTTAGCCTGATGATTTGCTCCTGTGAAAGGGAAGGGGTGTACTTAGCTTTCCATAGGATTCCCCAAGGGGATTTGGGATTTGCAATCCATCTCCATAAGGTTTTGGCACCCAGGGCTTCCCCAGAAGGTTTATGTCTCTTAGACTAAGGCCTCCATAATTTTTAGGCTTGCAAATGTTTCCCATGAAACCAGAGCCCATTTCTTCTTAACCTTTGCACCTCTCCATAAGAAATTCCTCTGCAGGTTTCTAATTTTGTTTGAGATCACTTTGGGGGCAGCCAAAGCTGAATACAAGTAGAGCGGGATGGCCTAAAGAACATATTTAATAAGGACAAGACGTCCTGTCAGATTGAGGGATCTGAAGGTCCAATTGGCAATTATTTTCTCCAACTTATTGATCAGGTCTTCCCAAGTAGCCCTGGAGAGTGGCATGTCTATCAAGGGAACCCTAGGTAGTTGGAGGGGAGGGTGCTGATGGGGAAGTCCAGAAGTCTGGCAATGTTTCTACAGATTGGCAACGGGGTGTTAAAGAAGAACAACTTTGATTTTTTAGGTTTGATAGTGGTATGAGAAGCCACATAGAAGTTAGAAAGAATGGACTTAAAAGAGGATGCTTCTTTGATTGTCGGGAGCCCCATAAGAAGTTTGTCATCCATGAATTGTTGGTAAGTTGAGGGGGGAGCAGAGGCATAAGGCTGGAGGCTTGAGAGTTTGTTAGAGTGCAAAGCAGCAGAAATAGAGCAGCTAAGCCCTTAAGCCATGATGACAAGGGCATGGACTTCCAGTTTGAGAATGGGCCAGCAAGCTTTGTAGAAGTCAATGGTGAAACCATCCGAACCAGGGGCTTTGCCATTAGGCATTCCCATTATCACATCTTCCACTTCCTGGAGGGACACTTTTCTTAGGAGAATTATGTTATGCTCTTGAGTGAGGATTTTGGGGATATGGTTGGTGACCCTTTTAATTTCTTGCACTTGGTCATTCCTTGGCTCTTTGAGAAGAGAGCTAAAGTATTGAGTGAGCTCAACTTCCAACTCCTCTTGAGAGTGAATGAGATTACCCTCTCGGTTCTTTAGAGCCAAAATTCTATTTTTCCTCCTGTGTTGTATCATTGATTTATGGAAAAAAACAGTATTCTTTTCCCCACATTTCAACCAATTGATTCTAGATTTTTGTTGCCACAACTTCTTTTCT
Organism: Pinus tabuliformis; assembly: GCA_031772625.1. Taxonomy (NCBI): domain Eukaryota; kingdom Viridiplantae; phylum Streptophyta; class Pinopsida; order Pinales; family Pinaceae; genus Pinus; species Pinus tabuliformis. The sequence goes on along the minus strand of CM062806.1, from coordinate 993,583,289 downwards.
TGAATGGATCTTTCCTCCCAGCTTTGTTGTAATCTTTGTTCCTCTTGCTTTCTGCTCTTCGAGAGCCCTCCTTCAATTATATTTTGTTGCAAGTTCCAAATTATGCTCCATTTTTTTTCCATTATGATGTTGTCGAATGATTCTCTATTCCATTTTTTGATTTCCTCTTTGATATATTTTAGCTTTTGTTGGAATTTGTACATTTTTTTGCTTGATCTGGTGGGAGGATTTGACGACCATTGTTTCATTTTTTCCATGAAGTCTGGGTGATCCAACCTGAAGGCTTCGAATCTGGAAGGTTTATTTTTTTGGCCATTGGAAATTTGAATCTTGAGAGAGATAGGCCAATGATCTGAGCCATCTTGTGGGAGGATTCTCAACTCTATTTCCCAATAGGTGAGATAAGTTGCCTCTGATAAAAGAAAGTGGTCTAAGCATGAGGCTATTTGACAGTCTCCTCCTCTTCTATTATTCTAGGTAAAAATTCCATTGCTGGTAGGTATGTCTATGAGGTTGAGGTTTTCTATGGTAGTAAGGAAAGCCTTAAAGTCCTTATCAAGATTCTAGATACCACCTCTCTTTTTAGCCAGATTAGATATCATATTAAAGTCACCTGCTATGATTTTGAAAGGAAGGTTTATAGGATCAAGGAGGTTGGAGATGCATTGGAGCATTTTTATTTGGTCTATAACCTTGTGCGAGGCATAGACATTTGTTATGATGATACTCTCATTGGTGCCAATAATTCTCAGGACCACTGTCATGGATTGATGAATGGCCAAGGAGGATATGAGGTCAAACTTGGAGTTTTTCCATAGGGTCATTATTCTTCCCGCCAAACCTATTGCCGACTTGGGTAAGAAGTTGTAAGGCTTGAAACAAGAGTTGAGAAGGAAAGGGGGGTGTACCGACTCAAGTTTGGTTTCTTGAATTAGAAGGATATCTAGATTATCAGACATAATTTTGTTTTTCGAGATTTGTTTCTTCCCAGGACTGTTCATTGCTCTAATATTCCAAGAAAAAATTCATTGACATGGAGAGGGATTAAGGGACAGAGCTTTTACCTTTCATTCATTGATTAGCTTGGCCCTCGGTTCTTGGAGGAGCTAGATGGTGGTCTTTCTCCTTATTTTCTGGCTTGGGCCTTTGAGGTTGATTCCTCCTACTGAAATATTTGCTAAGATGCCCTTTCATGTCATACTTTCTTGAATGGGGCGGAGCGCTCTGAGTTTTAAATCTTCTTGGAGGAGATAAGCACCTTCAATTTTTTGTAGTGGGTGTTCTGGTATGGCATTAATTCCATTTAATTTCCATGCCTCTGCAATTTTTTCTAAATCTGCCCCCTCCAGAGCTTCTTCTATGGAACTTTTCTTAAGGGGATATGTTTGTAGTCTATAATTTGAAGCCAAACTTCATTGCTCAATATTAATTTTATTGCTTCTGGAAGGGTTCTAGTGACATCAATGTATGCACAGATTCGGGCATAGGAAATGTAGTGTCCAATTCTGGTACCTTTAGACATTTTGATATACTCCCCCGGATGGTCTCCTATACCTTTTAAGACCAAAGGAGCCTAGTAATCAGTTGGTAAAGAGTAAAGGCGAACCCAGATTGGAACTCTTGTGAAATCCTCCTTTTCCGATGTGAAGTTGTCCTTCCAAAATCTCTCCCTTATCCGGCTGAGTTGTAGAAGTAGGGTCCTCATTCAAATATTCTATCTCTTTCATCTAGGAGGTCAAAGATGACTGTGAAGAATCCTTTGGATCCCAACTGAAGTCTTATCTCTCCCTTGGGTGCCCATTTTATTTGTATCCATTAGTTCAAGGCCCTTTCAGTTGGCAAAATGCCGATAAACTTGTGTATTACTGCATGTTCTTGCATGTATTCTTTGTAGATTGCTACTCCTGGGTCCTAGATTTCTAGTTTTGGTATTTTCTTTTCTATGGGGATGCAGTTGTTCTTTGTTTTTTTCCTCTGTTCTTGCATCTGCTCCTGATATTTTGTTGGACTTGTGTCTACCAAGGAAGGCATGTCTAAGGCCTTTCCATTTGCAGTTCAAATATCTTTTCTTTTCCTTTTCTCAATTCCTTTATTCCTTTGAGGTGGTTCCTTTTGCTGAGAGTGTATTGTTCCTTCATTATCAGAGTTTCCTCTTGTCAAGCAGAAGGCTGAGCTGGAGGAAAACTTTGTGAAAAATGAATCCTTGAAGGATTGGGTGCCAAGGTTCTGAAGCGGTTCCACCATGACGACTAGGGGACAACGTGGCCCTGACCAACCGCACCAGGGGAGGCTGCGAAGAGCGTGAACATAGATTAGGTCACCTTCATTGCGGATGCTTGCAGAGCTCTCCCACTCAAAGTCTGGTAATTTATTTTACAATTTAATCTCATTATATATATATATATATATATATATATATATATATATATATAATTTTAATATAAAGAAGCAATGTTTTTCTATTATCTTTTTTATTTTAATATAAAGAAGCGGTGTTTTTTTCCCCATAAAAAAAAAACAAATATGGTATTTTTTATTGTTATACCCATCGTAGGCATGGTATTACCCATTTAGTTTTGACTTTGACTACCTATTAATTTGGTTTTGACCAGAAATTTATGCACATTATCCATTGTTTAACTTTGAGAATTCAAATTTTGTTATTTTTTATAATTATTTAAATATATTTATTTGTAAGGTGATTGGTTGAGGCGGGGTTGGAATTTGCGGGGCAAATGCTTATCATAGGGCATTTTGGCTTTAATTACGTTTAATTTTTTTATCTAAACTTCATTCATGATGTGCTTTTAAATTTAAAAAATGTATTTTTGATGGTCCACATTCATTTGAAAACGTCATACATATCTTTGTTGGCATTAATAACCTGCGGATAAGATCTATCAGTGCTTAATACCCCGCTGAAGGAAAAATTTCAACATCTTTTGACAAATTAGCAGTTGGTCTCCTCCATTTCCAACACCTTCCAAATTATATACTTTTGCATCCTAGAGAAACTTGGGTGCAAAATCTGCCACTTTTGAGATTATCGTTGAGTCATCTCAGATGATGAAAAATCCTAGTGGGCGAAGAATGCGATCCACCTCTAGTTATTGTCTTCTATTTGGCAACCTCTACCATCGTCTTTATAGTATGAAAACAATTGGAATGCATGAACCAAATCATATGTACGTGTATAAGTAGAAAATGGATTACACTAATCATGAAAAGATCCAATCAAGCCTCTGGCATAGATAGCAAGTAAAGTATTCCTTGAGCTTGGATGAATTATATTCATCACCCAAATTGGGCTTGTTCTTAAAGCAACATAAAATCCGCCATAGAAAGAGACCATATCCATTACATTTTGAATATCATATTTACTGACATTCATAAGTGTCCAATATTCATTGACTTCCCTCTACCAAAATGTTGTGTCTGCACTAAAATTTTCAGCAGTAATCCCTATTTTCTCATGTCATTTAGGGAAGAATGATAAACACTCTAGCAATGGAGGAATTTATCGATTGTTCTCTTCTTCTGGATTTAAAGTTAGAATATTTTGTAATGGTTTATGTGATCATGTGACTGATCACATGAGAGGAGGCTTTTATATTTTTCTTTCTGTAATTGGCATGCCTTATGTCCTTGCTTGAACCAAATTGTTATTTGAACTTGATGAACAATAAAAATTCCCACACGTTTAAGCTATCAGACATCAACTTCTCTCTTTATCCTTCCTATAAGCAAGAGGTGTAGAATACACAAAGTAACCACTAGCTCTTAAAAGGCGATCCACTTGTTTCAATAGAACACCATCATTTTCGTGTCAATCGACATGACAACGTGAACAATGGCCCATTTCAAATGAATTGCTTGGATAAGGTAGTTGTATTGTACCAAGAACTGCAATCATGGCACCAATTGCTCATTCAAGAGAAAATTCAATCTGATTCTCATGCCCATCCTTTGGATCAAATGACATTTTTATATACCTAGTGGAAGTAGATAAGCTGTAAAACTTGCAAAACCACAACCAACATCAAGAATTTACACCACTTCTGTGGCTCTTAAATCCCCTGTTCCATTAGTTATCATGTTTCCTAACCTTTGGATGTACTTTGAAGCTCGATGCTTGAAATGAGTACCACCAGCATAGTTTACCCTGCTTATGCACCCAATTTTCCCCACCTTTGATTTTTTGCTAGATGTGAGTGGTTCATATTGCTTCGCCACACATAATCTTTACTAATTAGCCATTTTATCGGGATCTTGTGTTCTTTGGAAGGATATGTTAAAAAAAATATCGTTCCTCAAGTGGATTGGACAATTTTCTTTCGAAATTCACTCTTCGAAAATAATTCAAAATTTTGAGTGTTGATATACTTTAAATCATTACAAGGAACATACTCAATACAATTCAATAAGAAAACATTCATTTATTCTATAGGTATCTTTAGCACATCAGCTCTAAAATTGAAAACCACCTTGTCACTTAACCACTACTTCCCAGTTGAGATTAATGGTACTTGCATATAGATCACATGATTGGTGCCCAATAATATTCCAAAAAAACAGAACTATCATCAATGTGAAATCCAACACAACCACCTTCCCTGATTGGACGATTGGACATCTAATGTAGAGGAAAGTGAAAGCCCCATATTTAAATGCAAACATTAACAAGACGAAACAAATTAGCTAGCCACGTATAAGCCCATCTTTTCAGTATACTATTTTTCACCTTATTAAACATGAATTTCAGTGGAAAACAACTGAATTAGTGAAAATCCCTTCAAAACGAATCTTTCACTAGACTATTTTGCACCTTATCACACACCCGCGAATTTCAGTTGAAAACAACTGAATTAGTGAAATCCCTTCAAAACAAGTCAAATGGCCTTCGAACTTGTAGATTTGAATAAAACTTGTTTAGATACGGGAGAGAGGTTTATGGAGTAAGAATATTGGAATTTACCAAGGAGATTCGGTAGTAAAAAAAATACAGATTTAATAATGTTTCGTGTTACTTTGTCAATGTGACATGGCGTGATGCTTTCAGAAATTTTAAAAGCCTATTATTAAAGAGCTCAAAAGCTTGAGACTGAACGAATGTATAAAAAATCAAGTTTGCATAATTCTCATAAAATGTCCAAGGTTGATTTAATGTAGTTTTTAATTGTCCACCAATATGTCATATCATAAGCTTATGATATATTTGGAGAGTTTTGGAGCAACATTGCATTGTAGGAGATGGTTTTCTGAATCTTAATAAGATTTTATTATTTTGGTTTTTTTAAATGAAGATCACGTCTTCAACATCCCATAAGGCAAGTGGTTGTGAAAGTGGTTCAAGTTTTTTTTGTTTTGGAATTTGTTTTTTTTTAACAATCCAATTTCCAAATTGGTGATTTCTCGAGTAATAGAGTACTCATTTATTATAAATTTAGTATTTTCATTTTTAAAAGGTTCACATACTATGCATTCAATATTATTAATATTAGTGTGTATCTCATGATCCAATGACGAAATATATATTGTAAAATATACACTTTATTTTTTAAATCTAATAGTATATATTGAATTATGTAAATGACATTATAAATTATATAAATTAATTTACTTTTGAGATTTTATTGATAACATTCAATAGCTTTATTATTATTGGTCATCTTATATGTCTCATAAGACCTAAAATGTAAACAAAAAAAAATCCTTATGACAGGTAAAAAGTAATCCAAATTCCAGGGTGAGTTGAGGTCTTATTATGGGTTGTTTAGTAACTTCCATTTCTATTAGTTACTAATTTTTAATTTTTTTTTAATTTTTTATGTTTTTCATTTAAATTTTAAATTTTAAATTTTTCCTTTTTTATTGTTTCTATGTTGATAAATTATAATTTATTATATTAAAAACATATTTTAATAAATTTAATTATAAAAAATTATATATTAATAAAAAATCAAACATATATATTAAAATGTATACATGTTTTTTTCCCGTGGAAAAAGTCGCAATTTCTTTATTGATAAGAATCTGCATTTTGCAGATGCATTGCATATACAATATTCAGGCCTCTGCCTGTCGATGACCAAAAACATTTCAAAACTGTGTTCCACCTCATGTATGAGGCTTCGATTAAAAGTCTGTGAGTTGTAGCTCTTCGCAGAGAGCCTTACTATGTTGTAAGATAAAGTAAATAAACAGTGAATAATTACATATGGCCATTCAAAATTGTGGATCCAAAAGTGAAAAAAAGCAATAAACTATTGAAAATTGTCATATGCCAGGTTCTATAAATGACCTATGATAGTACTGATAGGTGTTTCCGTCTCTTTCCTCAACGATCAACCATGTGGTGTCGTCCCTGTGCGCAGCCTCTTTGGATAAGATGTTAGCGGCTGTGTTGTGTTCCCTGTATATATGACAACATGAGAAGACATCAAAATATGATATGAGTCTAAGTGTTTCATCCAAAATATGCTTTAGAGAGTATGCATTACATTGTGCTTTTTTGTTTAACCAATTGCATATGATTTTTGAGACTTCGAACAGTTGTAAGTGAAGGTAGTTTTTGGACAAAGCAAATAAAATGAGGTTTTTGGCTGCTATGAGATCTGCAAAGTTGTTTGTACCCCTTCCCAATCCCATTTGAATTTTATAGACATGTACTTCAGACAGATGAACTATAGCCCCCCCCTCCACAACTGGCCTCTTGAGCTGATCCATCAAAATAAGAGCATGGATGGGCTTTGTTGATGGCCTTTGGTGTGATATTCCTATGGGTCAGTTGTTTGTCCTCTTCGGGGATGGAGCTATAGTCAGCTAGAAATTTGGTAGTGATAGAGGGCCAGTGGGGGGGTCTTTTATGGGATACAGAGTGGTTCCTAACAATCCATATGGCCCAGCTAAGAAGGAGTGGGATGTTCTTTTCTCTGATAGATGTAGAAGAGCACCAGTTATTCCATGCTTCCGTGAGGTGAGAGACCTGCCATTTCTTAGCGGAGGTGATCGAATTGAGGAAGTCGTTCCATAGTTCTTGTGCACATGGGCAATGGAGAAAGAGGTGGTTAGTATCCTCATTGTCGCTTTTACAGATATGGCACTAGAATGGCCTTAAGAATGATATTTTCATTAGGTTGGCCCTAGTCGGGGCTTTGTTGTGGAGTATGGACCACATGAGCAGTTTGGTTCGAGGGGGTGCCTTCAACTTCCACATCTGCTTCCACCACTGCACCAGTTCCTGTGGCTTGTGTCTCTCCATCAGCACTTGGTAGCCTATGTTGGGAGAGTAGGTACCATGTTTTGCATGTGCCCAGATGAGCTCGTCTTCGCCCTCCGTTATTCTAATATGAGCCTCTGTCAATGCATTTATGTAATTACGCCATTCCTGCTGTCAGCATCGTGGAATATTTAGGTCAGTGGCCATTCTCCAGGCCTGCTGAAAGATGGTAGTATGTACCTCGTTTGCGATCTGATTGATGAATAGTATGCCATTGACCTGTAAGTGACCTCTCAGGCCCTCCGAAAGCCTGTGTGTATTACCACATCCCACCCATGGGTCCGTGCCTATCTGTATCTGTGCCCCTACTCTAATTCTCCAAGTCAGGCCACTTCGAATGAGCTCCTTAGTGTTATTGACTGCCTTCCATATGATGGAGATGTTACTCATCCTGGTGTCTTGTATGATCCATGCTTGCATGCTTGATGGATGGATGTATTTGGACACTGCTACCTTCGTCCAGAGACTATTGTTGATGAGCAGTTGCCACCCTAACTTAGCAGCCAAGGCTTTTGAGAAGGTTTCCAGCCTCTTTATACCCCAACCTCCCCAGCTCTTTGGTAGGGCCAGTGACTCCCAGTTTGTCCATGCAAAAATTCTCCCTGGTTGATTCCCTTTCCATAGGAACCGACAACATATGTTTTGTAGACGAGACAGGATGCCTCTGGGGATCCATGCCAATGTCATCCAGTAAACAGGTGTGGCTTCTAAAACCGCCTTGATGAGGATCAACCTCCCCGCTCTGGAGAGATATTTGTGGTACCAGATGTTGAGCCATTTCTCCACTTTTGATATGAGCCACGTCCAGTCAGCGATCTTGTAGCCAAGGGGTTTTAGCCTATATCCAAGATACCTTAACCCTTCTTCAATAGGCACTTCAGTAAAGTTAAATCTCCTGAGAGAAAATTGGACCTCATGCGGGGAGCAACCGGTGGTAGTAATAGTAGACTTTGCCTCATTCAATACCATGCCCGTGGCTTTAAGGAAGATGCCGAGGGAATGGTGTAAAGAGGTGGTGTCCCCAATGCCTCCATTTAGTATGATCAATACATCGTCCCCAAAAATAAAGTGATTAAGGGTGCAGTCAATATTAATCTTTATTCCTCTTATATGCCCTCGTCTGCAATCCTCTCCGATGGTTCTGCTGAGACCCTCCATGATAAGAAGGAATAGTAGAGAAGAGAGTGGGCATCCCTACCTTAGGCCTCTTTCTGCATGGAAAAAAGGGGAAGCTGAGCCATTGATGAGCACACTGAAGGATACATTCGTGATACAGCATAGGATCCATTTGATGAAAGAATAGGGGAACCCAAGATGAGTTAACAGTAAATGGAGGTAGAGCCAGTTTACCCTATCAAATGCTTTGGACAGGTCAATTTTTAGTATCATACCTTTGAGTTTCCTGGTCTGGATTGAGTCGAGAAGCTCTTGTGCAATGCCCACTGCCTCATGGATTTGTCATTTCTGTAGGGAATCAAACTGTTCTGGGGATATATGGGTGGATAGAATGGGCTTGAGGTGATTAGCAATGATTTTGGCTATGATCTTGTAAATGCAGTTGCACAGGGAGATGGGTCTGAAGTCATCAAAGGATGAGGGGTTATCAGATTTGGTAATAAGGACTATGAACATAGAGTTGAAGCTCTCCCACATTTACCCCTCACTCTACATTCTTCAATCAATCTCAAGAGGTCAGGTCCTAGAATGTCAAAGAAAGCAGAGTAAAACTCCACAGTCCATCCATCTGGTCCAGGACTCTTATCTTTTTTTAGCCATTTGAGGGTTGCTTCCACCTCTCCCAGAGTCACCTCCTTTGTCAGATCCTGCTCTGCTTCCTCATCCATGAACTTGGGGAAATTCTGAACTATACGCATGACCTCCGCGAGGTTAGCAATAGGGGGCTCTTTGTAAATTTCTTGGAAGTGAGCTCTTGCAAGGGATGCAAGTCCCTGGAAGGTTTTAACGGGGCTACCGTCCTCTTTCTTGAGCTCCCAAATGGTATTAATTTCCTTTCTCCCATTAGCATGTCTATGGAAGAACTTGGTATTTTCATCCCCTACTTTGAGCCATATAGCTCGACTGCGCAGCCTCCAGCTTTCCTCTCTATCTTTTAGTACTTGTGCCCTTTTTTGGAGTAGGGCACCCAATTTGTCCTTTTGTTCTTGAGAACTTAGTATCCCCTCCAATTCCTCTTCCATTTTGACTATTTCTTCTTCTGCTAAATTGAGCTGGTGCTCGTCCTGTTCCTTTTTCCTCCTGGCCCCTTCTTTTGAAAGCTCCTTTAGGGCGTTCATGTTTCATGAAAAACTTTCAGCTATAAGGCCTTCCAAGCCCACTGCATGAGCCTTCCAATAGTCGCTCACTACCTTCATGTAACTATCATCCTTTAGCCATGTAGAATTGAACTTATAGGGAGCCTTTGGCTTGCTATGGGCAGTTTGTAATTCCAGATATATAAGCCTGTGGTTTGAGATCCCCCCAGAACCTACCCACTGTCTAAGGTGGTGACCTTTGTTGACCAGGGCTTCTCGGATGAGAAAGTGGTCCAATCTTCTGACCAAACTAGCCTCTTCGGTTCAGTTGTTCCTCCAGGTGGGCTAGATCTTTGTAGTAGGAATGTCAATAAAATTATGGGAGTCTAGTAAGTTCTTGAAAAAAGCCGACAGAGTGTCCATTTGTGCATTGTGGCCCCAGGATTCCGCGAACCCCATTGAGAAGTTTAGATCACCTTCGAGGATGATATTATCTCGTTGCAGGGTGGGGGAGGTAAGAAAATTCCTCCAGTAACCCTCTCGGTCTCGGCAAGGCCCATAGATGTTGAAGAGCTTGAAACTGGTTTCCAAGGTTGATGAGTAGATGTCTACTCCCAGGTAACCAATCCCTCTCCAGACATTTAATAGCTGTATAGAACGGGAGAAAACGCCTAAAGATATCCCCCCTAATCTGCCTGTTGCATCGAGGGAGTGAAAGGACTAGTTCGGGAGCTAGGATTCTAGGAGGGGCATGATGGAACTTGTTGGTCCAAGTGTTTCTTGAAGGAAGATGATGTCCATAGGTTCAGTAGTTAACAATCATCTCAGTGCTAGTTTTTTCCTGGGGCTAGCTAGCCCCCTGCAGTTAAAGGAAAGGATCTTCATGGAGGGAGGGGGGAGGGGGCATCCTCTGCTCTAAGACCCCAAGGGATTAAGGACTGTCTGCCTGAGACAACTTCTTCTCTAGCCTGATGTTTAGCCCTGGTGAGCTGGGAAGGTCGACCGCGGGGCAGCTTAGGGAGAAGAGGGAAGGGAATGACCCCGAAACCCATCGCATCCATGCCAAGAGCACGAATGTTTGAGCGTGTGGGGTAGCAGTGATCCGTGTGGGGGGAGAGAACCGGAGTGGATAGATGGAGGGTCTCTGGAAGGGAAGGAAGGGGAGTAGGGTGAGTAGAGGGAGGGGCCAAAATGGGGCAGAGAATATTGGGGAGGGGGTGCTGTGAGGGGGAGGGGGGCGGGGAGGAGGACAAGGGAGGGGAGAGGGGAGCCCTCGAACTAACCACAGGATGGGAAGAAAAACCATGAGAATGCAATGTAGATACATTAATATTTCCACAAGCAGAGATACTAGAAGGGGAGTTAGAAAGAGTCATACCTGTGGAAAATGTCTCCCCTGAAGCTGCCTTAGCTCTCATCAATGACGGAGAGGGTGGCCTGAGTGGAGCTTTCCCCCACTTCTTTCTGGGACCTAGATTTGCGTCTTCGGTTGCCTCAGCTGCACCTTGTACCAGTTGTTCCACAATCATCTACACTTGTCATGTAGGCTCCAACGGGGCTCATTTTGCTGTTCATTTTCCCTTGGCCACAGAGCCCTTTTGGTAATCAGGGGACAGTCCCTATATACATGGCCGACCTTATGGCAGCGCGGCACCTGTAGGGCACACCTTCATAGTCCAAGATTTGCTTTCTGGTAAAATTCCTCCACTAGATGGTGATAAACTCTTGCAAGCCCCCTCGCATATCCATATGAACCAGGATGTGGGCATATGCCATCTTTCCCGTGACAAGATAGGATTTGTCCAAGCCCATGTATGAACCAAGCGAGTTCCCAATTCTCTTGAAAATCTCCTCCGACCAAAAATGTGGGGGGAGCCCTGGCAGCCTAACCCAGATAGGTCCAATCCCCAGCTGTTCAGATTCCGGATCGAACAGAGGCGACCATCGCTTCAGATGAACCGGGGCTTGGTCAAAATGCCAGTATGAGGATAGTACCCAATTTGTGTGATCTGGCCGTGCAAACCTGAAGGTGAACCAGCCCCGCACGAATGTCTGCACCGTGGGCAAGTCTGCTAGTTGGTGGCCCCATACCTCGGATGCCCAAGCCTTAAGTCTTTCTGCTGTGTAGTTTTGACCATGAATCCTGCCGACCAGGACCCTATCCACAATGTCCATGGATTCCGCCAACTGAATGTCTTCCTCCAGCCTCAGGAAAACGTCATCTATCTTCAATCTGAAGCACTTAGCCTTCTTCTGTGGCCTCACTTCCTCCGGTAGTGGTATCCTCGCATCAACATTGGCTCCAGGGCCTGGATGATCCTCAGAGCTAGGTGGAGGGGGAGGGTTAGGGGCGTCGGAGAGATTTGGGGGGTTGATAGGGCTTCCAAGGAGGGGTTTAGGGCTGTGGGACGAGGGCTGAGTCGCTGAAATTAGGGGAGATGACGAGCAGTGCAGTACAAAGGAAGGTCCGCTAAGAAGGGGGATGTAAGGAGGGTTAGCCCAAGACTCCGGGAGGTTAGGGTTTAAATAGCCCATAACAAACCCTAACGAGGACGGAGAAGCTGGCGGGGTAGTGAGGGACGACCAGGTAGGAGGAACATCTGGCATGATGACTGGAAGGCTAAACGGATCAGTGATCGGGGGCAGGTCAGCTATGGTCTTGTTTAATTCCTTGTTGAACGGAATGCGGTCAACCCTTGTAGGATGCGGTGATGACCAGACGGATCCTTTTGGCAACGGGTCCTCTGAGCAGTCAACCATCTCGAGGTCCATTACTGTCGGGGGGAAACCAAGCGCCAACTACCTGTAACCATCAAGGCTGGAGAGGTGAAAGCGAGGGGGTCGACAGCCCTAAACGGAGGATGCGAGGTAATGGTAAAACTGTTGCTGTAGTACACAGTATACCACCACAGGCCAAAAGAGAGCAGGGTGAAAGGTGGATGACTGTAGCTCTGGGACCATGCTACATGTATATCCCTACACCTGCCATCTGTTGCACCGTTCTGCCTCCACGCTTGGTCAGTCGTACTCGCCATCATGCTTCAGAGCCATCACGTACATCTCTCATCTATATATCGTTATGATGTTTACTTAAACTATTACTTTTATTTTTATCTTTGAAAATGTATACATGTAAATATAAATAATATTGGTTAATCATATTTCTTAATTTTTAGTGATGGCATTCAACAATTCAATATTTTATTAGTTGCTTTATTTTTATAATGAAATATTCATGTCTTTATTATTTTTTAGTTTAATTAAGCTATATTTAAGCTAAGTCGCATGTATTAATCACTCATTTTTGCCTTTGATTGCTTATTAATTTGTCTTTGACCAAAAAATTATGTAGCTTATCCATAACTTATCATTAAGAATTCAATTTTTGTTATTTTTTATTATTATTTAAATTTATTTATTTGTAAGGTGATTGGTTGAGGTCTTATTATGGGTGTTTTTTAGTAATTTCTATTTTTATATTAGTTATTATTTTTTTTTTTTTAGTTTTATTTCTTTTTATTTAGCTTTTTTATTTTTTATTATCCATTTTTATGAATGATAGTTTTTTTTCCATATTTTCAATATAAAATGATAAAATTTAATGATCAAAATATAGTTTAAGAAAAAATATTCTTATTTTTAATTTTATTATTTTTAATTTGACTTTGTTTTTCCCCTTCACCTTTCTATAATTTTCTTTCCCCAAAAACTATACAATAAAACTTCCATTTCAATGAATATAATTAAATTAGTAAAAAGAAATTAGTTTTTAGAATCTTGTGAGCATTTCTTTCCTAATTTTATTTAAAAAAAATTTATGGCTACATAGTTATTAATTTTTAGGATCTAGTGAGCATTTTTTTGCTAACTTTGTTGAATTTTCGTTTATACATAGTTTTTATAATTTCTACCTCAAGGTATATCAAGAATTCAAGAAATTGATTTTCTTGAATTCCAGAATTCAAGAAAAAAAATTCCTTCTCATTTTTTCTGTGATTGATGTTAGTGTATCTATTTTAGCAGGTCAAAGGATTTGAAACTCTAGTCGAGGTGGACACTTGGATGGTGACAAATCCATTGCAATGAGATCTTCATTTCATTTTAGGGGATTCAAATTCTACGATGCAAAGGTAACTAATTCTACCAGTGAGAGGGTATTACATGGTCTACTTTGAAGTTTGAGATTCCTAATTCTACTGAAGTTCCAAATTCCGGTGAAGTTCTAGATTCCGTTAAGTCGATTAAGTTGCTTCAGACCTAGAGATTGCTCACCATTTGTTTTACCTTATTTCCTCCTACCAAACATAGAAGATTGGTCTCACTGACCATGAAAAACGTTAATGTGTGAATTTTGTCATTTAATCTACTACAACTTTATTCCTAGTTTTATTCAAAGTGTTTGTGTCAAATTCAACCAATTTAATACTAAATAAAAAATGATAGATAAATGTATAATATTTGGAAAATATTTGAAAAGAGTTAATGATATATTTTATATAATTTAATATTTAATTTTTTTTAATGATTTTTTTTTTTTTTGACAATATGAAATGTGCTAGGAACTAAGATTTTGATATTCATCTATAGTTACTAGGGATTTAATTTACATAGATGTGCTAATTATAATTTAGTTGTTAAATTAAAACAACTGCTAATGTGTATTATTCAAAAATATCAATTAGCTTGTGTTTACAATTTAATTTAATACTAAATCACAAATTATAGATCATCCCAGCTCTATTTTACTTTGTAAAAGTAAATAATCATGTTTAAAGATATGAATAAAAATATTGTTCCATACTCCCCTACCTTCACTGCCACAAACACAATTGCATTCAACTCTCTATCAATCATATACAATATCTATGAACTTTTTAGGAGACAAATAGTGGTGCAAAACAAGTTTCTTGGAATTGACATCTCATTTATTTGAAACTAAGTTTCTCCATATCAATTTGCATAAATTCTAATTATCTATATTTAAATTAAGAAACAGGTATTAACATTAATAATTGTTTAAATTATATTCTTTATTAATTTATTATTATTAATATTTTATATTAAAATTATTTTTATATTAAAATAGTTTAAATTAAATTGTTTTAAAATATTTTTAATTAAAACAAACTAAATATATATAATTATTTATGATTTTATGATGGTGAATAATGACACCCTCAATTCTAATCTGAATACCAGCTGAATTACACATTTCTCCTTGTACTAGATTGTAAAATGATCTCGTACCAGCTGAATTACACATTTCTCCTTGTACTAGATTGTAAAATGATCTCGTACTGGATTGTTGAATCAGCCTTTCAGCTCAATCATCCATCATAATCAGAAAGTATGCGCAGCACGTCTTCTAGACTTTGATCTCCGCCGGGAGCTATCTCAGAACTTTGCTCGTTTCAACCATCCACAAGGTCACCTCCAGAGACGGGCAACAAACTGGCTTCCCACCAACCTCAACAGAGTATTTTTATTTACTGGCTCCTCACTCTGCTGCAACTCTTCAATCTGCTCTACTACCTGATCTGCCCTCGCCTCTACACCTTCAAGCCCTTGGTTGTGGCGGTCGATGAACCCTACTCTGATGAATCTCCATTAAACTTACAGTTCGAAGCTAACTTGATACATTGATAAACAGTATCCAAAACAACCATCGATTTTAAGAGAGAGTCAAAGTTTCTTTTTGTTTGTATAATGTATAAAAAGTTTAAAATTTTCTACATAGGTTTCATTACTTTTCATATTTATGTACGGTTTAAGAATGTGTCCATGATCTTTATTATTTGTAATCTTCAAAATTTCTTCTATTTAAGAGAGAGCGAAAGTTGTTTATTATGTAAATTTACTCCTTTCATAAGGGAATACTTCCGTTCATAATGTACGATGGATGAAATATTTAAAATTTTCTCATAGCATTTTATATATTAAATTTTTTTATCCGTTTATAATATATATGATAAATGAAATATTTAAAATTTTATTGACCCGGGAAAAAAATTAAATCAATAAAATGTAATGACAATTTGTATTTAATATGATTTTGTAATAACTAATTCGATGGCTTCTTATTGTATTATGTTAACATAATTAACGTTCAATCTCAATCCAATATAATGCTTATTTACTTTATTTTATTTCTAGTTCACAAGTATACCATCATCGATATATACATACATGTCATATTATAATATCATAATATAATGTCACAAAAATGCGTAAACATCAATGTATAATGTGCATTAAATACAAGTATAAGGGTAATGGTTAGTTTCCATTTTCACATTATAAACTTCAACAATTTTACATTGTTATAATATCAACATATTTCATCCCTCCTTTACTATTATGTACAATAGATCCCTACTCATGTCACTACCTTTTGGCTTTCCCACACAATTTACACAACCCAAAACATGCCAAGCATGTTCAACTTGGTCGTGTCACAAAACTCTCAACCAACCCCCATAATGTCTCAATCTAAGCTCGTTGTGTGCCTCCATGCACCCTCAAGGTCCAATTGTGCGCGTTTGTGCACCCTCAAGGTCCGATCGTGCCACAATCTTGCTTTCCCACACGACTGTCTCACCTTGCACAGGTCGTGCGAGTCCACTTGCTCGCATGGCTATCACATTATGCATGGATCAAACGAGTCCACATGCTAGCATGGTTTTGCAGTCATTTTCTCTACCAAACCCATTCTAAGGCACATCATATGAACTTCTCATATTCCCAACAATCAACTCGCCCTCATCTTCTGTGTCTCCGTTCACTTTAGCTTTCCCTAAGACCGCTTCGAGTCATTCTATTACATCTTCAATCCATTTTATTACATTCGGTTGTTTCCTCAATCGTTCCAATCATTTGTGCATATATACATGTCATATAGTTATACAAAGGGGTGTGTCAGTTATCCAAGAGGGATCTAAAAAGGCCAAAAATTCAAAGTCATTGGATTCAAGTGAAACTAGTGTCATTGTGTAGAGCTTGAAAAAATGAATCCAATGTAGCTTGAATGGGTGAAAGTTGACTCTGTATGCAGAAGTTATTCATGATCAAAGTTCTAGTCAAAGAAAGTCTAAAAGTTAATGTCGAAGGTAAATGATCATGCTTCGAGTAGGAAAGGTTTTGGATCATTGTTTCAAGGTTCATGGTTCTAGGAAAACACGTGGTGCATGCAGAACAGGCCAAGAGACCTAATCCAAACATGACATGTGGCCTTCGTAAATGTGGACAATTGGCATCTTTTGGTTGGTAGAATGTGAACCAATGGATTGGTGCCATGTGGCCCAATGAGAGGTTGACACGTGGTCCATTATGGGAAGACCATATGGACTTACCCTATCAGTCAAATATGATACACTTCTAACTAGACATTTTTTTCATCAGAGGAGAACAAAAAAGTTATTTAGTCCTTAACGAATGAGACATCAAGATAAAGGTAGATTTAGGATTACCTGTAGGTAGAATCTTGTGAAGGAAAAATTATAACTGAATCCCTCACAGTCATAAATGAATTTGCATGTTGTAATACCCAGTAAAACAAACAATTCTATTGACTTCCTGGTTGAGAGTTTCATATCCGAGATTGTGTCTAAAGTTAAAATAGATTTCTCTTCCATCTAGGAAAGCAACTAATATCAAAAATTTTACCTCAGAGTCTACAATCTTTATTGAAATTCTCTTTTGTTTGAGACTGTAATAGTCTCGAGTTTCTTGTTGATTATTAATGCCAAAATTATTTTCTATTAAGGACTTAAAGACCTTGACACAGATTCAAGGTTTTCCCGATTGTTCTTGTTACAAATTTCACATCTCAATCCTCTACATTAATGCAACTGATCCCTTACCTTCGTTGAAAAATTCAAGGTGGTCGAAAGTTCCTACATTAATGTCCAAGAGAGCCAAAGGGATTAACTATTCAAAGAATTAATTTTGCTTCTCTCTAAAGAATCCAAAACTGGATTAGAAACCTTCAATTAGACCTGTAATGCAATCGAACCAACAAGCACAAAAATCAAACCCTGACACTTCAAAACTATTTTGTTGATGCTATTGTGAGTTGACAAAGAGGTTCAGTGAGTTTCAATTAAATCATTCCTTCCAATCATACTCATAAAGGTGCATGGGTTCTCTCTCTCTCTCTCTCTCTCTCTCTCTTTCTCTCTCTCTCTCTCTCTCTCTCTCTCTCTCTATAAACATTGGAGTGGCTTAAGATATGAGCGTTGGAGGTAATAATTCTCTTAGTGAATGAAGAAGGAGCCACGTCTGTTAAGTTATATTAATGTTCAAATATCTTTTCATGTAGTTTGACCATTTAACCATAATGAGGGTATGCTAAAAGTATTTTAACTTATATATTTAATAAAAAAGAATTAATTTAATAATAAATAATTAATAGTTGTCATGATGCTAGTCATATGGGGTTTTAGACCACAACTCGAGTTGTCAAATTCAAACTACATTTTCTTTCTATCCAAGAGGACTTACGTGGTGTGCCACATATCATAGTACATATATTTTTGACGATGAATCAACTAGAGTGGTTTGGTCACAAGAAACCATGAATTTCTATGCCAAATTTTCTAACAAAGATACGGGTAGTTCCTGGTGCTTCTTAGGTTGACATCAATGACAACCACCTATCAACAATATCCCCCTTTGGCATTGATGGCAACACAAGTACTCCTCCTGCGAGCATAAATCTCCCTGAAACCATTCTACTAACCTTCCTAATGTTTTCTCTCCCCTTTTGACATAAATGGAAAATGGTAACTCCCCCCTAAGAACCTGCATCGCTTGCGGACCTATAACCTACCTCAACTCCCCCTACCTACTTGAAGGGATAAACAAATAGGCTAATGCGACTTGGAAGAATCCCAAGTTTTTGGTGAAGATACTTGAATGTTTCACGGGGCAATGGTTTGGTAAAGATGTCAATGATTTGTTCTTTGGTTCCAATGTATTCAACTATGTATTCTTCTTTGCAAATTGTTCTCTAACAAAATGATACTTGATCGAGATGTGTTTCACTTTTTACCGCATTATATGATTCTTATATATATTGATGGAACCAGTGTTATAAAAAAATGTTGGAATCAAATCATCAAACTTCACTTGAAGATATTACAATGTTTGTTTCATTTGGAGGACTTGCATACAACAAGCTGCTTCGACTATGTATTCTACTTCCACTGTCGATTTGAAGATTGATTGTTGCTAAACCATGAAGAAAGAGAACCACCTAGATAGGAAGTTGATCCACTATTACTTTTATAATCATTAACATTTTCGACCCAATCAACATCTGTATAAGTGAAAATGTTTAATTCATTTCCTATAGGCCATTTTTTGTTGTTTTCTTGAGATATCGAAAGATTATCTTTACATAAACAACATGGTATTCATCTGTTGTTGCTTGGAATCATGCTACTTGTGAAATTTCCCACATCACATCCACCCTAGAAGTTGTTACATACAAGAGACTCCAATCATAGATCTATATATCCTCTGGCATGTATCCATGAATAAGTAATCCATACTTTGCTTGCAACTTGTTAGCTTCAAAATGATTTTCCTTAATGCTTGCTTCAACCATGTTTCTTCCTAACATACTATGCTTCATACAAATTGTTATTGTTGATTCTACCTATCAATATAGATCAAATTTTCATGCCACTGAAATTGTCCATAATATTCCTTTATGTATGCCATCTGTTAACTTGCTAATGATTGATCTTCAAATGTGCCACTTTTGCTACTTAGACTCCTCGTATTCAATATTTAGGGAGTCATCATGCTGTATTTTTAAAAATAATGTACCATCCATTTCTTCAGATGGATTATCCTAAACCTTGCCATCGTATAATGTACTTGTTTCTACCTCAAGATTTGTTGCCATTACAAAGCCTGAAAGGATACCTAAAATATCAAGTTGTATTCCCATAGTTATGGAATTTGTAACATTCAATGTTGGCCCTGAATAATGGAGCGTGTGATGTAAACTTTCTATTGTCAAAGTTGTCATGAAACTTGTCTTGTGATCCTACAAACCTACTTCTAGGATACCAGCTTCTAGGGGTTTGATTCCAATGATAATATCTTTAACGATTTACTTGTTTCGACATTCCCTAGCCATATGTATAAAGTTAGCACATGAAAAACAATAACCACTAAAAAAATTTGTGTACTTGAATGAGTTGTCTTGTCTGAATGGTAGACTTCTATATTCATTCCTTGTTGGAGGAAGAACTATCTCTTGATTACTTCTTGGAGTTGTGTCATTTTTAATCTTCTTTTGTCCTTCATTTTAATTTGGGATTTTACTACTCATGAACTCATCCAATTATCTAGAGCTACTTGCAAGGTTCTACTGGACATTTCCCCTTTTTGCTTCCCTTAGTAGAGAGATTCTTGAATTCATTTGGATTCTTCTAACTGCACTCTAAGACTGATGATTTCTTCTTCATTAATTTTGTTGAGGTTCTTGGCATGTTATTTTACTTCCTTCAATATAGCTTCCAAAGAATTGACATTTTTCCTTTCTATTTTCAGTTCTTTTATAACTCTGAAAACTTCATTTTGAAATTTAATTTCTATAATTTCTTCTTCATCATCATCAATTGATTCCTTCTTTTTGTTCTTATCCACAAATAATAATCTTTCTTTGTTTTCTTCATCATTGTCACTCTCTTCTTCAGACAAGGAGTTATCTTCCTTAGAGAAGAAGCTTTTCTTAAACCATTTCTTCTTATTGAAATTTCGTTGACTATTCTTTCCTTTTGTATATGTTTCATTCTTATGATAACACTTAGCTAGAAAATGACCAATCTCACCACAATAAAAACATGCTAATTCTTTTTTTTCCTTTGTACTTACCTATTCCTATTATAATATTCCTCACAAGGTAGGAAAATTATTCATCTGAAAAATCATCTTCTTCTTCCTCTTCTTTGCAACTACTAGATCTTGGTTTTGATACCTATTTTCCCTTCTCGGTCTTCTTGGATGCTAAAAATGTGGTTTCTATACTAAATGAACCATTTTAATCTTTAGTCCTCATTTCATATCTTGTAATTATTCCATTTAGTTTGTCCATATTCAAGTTGCTTAGATATGATCTAGATTCTAAGAAAGAAACCTTAGGATTAAATCTTTTTAGAAGAATTCTAAGGAATTTCCGAATAATGACCTTTTTTTCAACTTGTTCTCCTAATCCTTCCAATGGATTTGTTATTTAATCTACATGTTGAAATTAAGTTACAATGTTCTCACCTTCTTTAATCCTTAGTTGTTCAAATTGAGCTCTATAAATTTGAAGTTTTGCTTCCTTGACCTTTGAGTCTCCTGCATATATGTTTTGAAGCTTGTCCCATAATTCCTTAGTTGTTTTACAACCCAATACTTTGACACTAATAGTTTGAGTTAGTCCAGTTATAAGAAGATCCTTTTCTTTGGCATCATTTTCAATATTTTTCTTACCTTTTTCATTAGTTGTTGCTTTGTATCCCTGTTCGATTATTTCCAAAGCTTCATATCCTTGCACAAGTAAATGAACTTGCATCCTTCTACTCCATAGTGCATAGTTATATCTAATAAATAGAGTAACTCTATTCTTTGTGTACTGCATGATCTCCTTCTAGTTGTTAAACTGCTACTGAAGGAATCAAGCCGTGATACCAATTGTTGGAAATACAAAAAGCGAGGTTGAATCAATATTTCTTAGCAATTAGGATTTTATTAATATTTTTCAAAGAATTAGTTAATATTTAATTATTATAATTATTTAGTAAAAGTATTAAATGACAATGTAAAACATAGAGATAGTAGGCATAATATTTTTAGGTGGAAAACCCCCTTCGGGTCAAAAACCACCGAACCCTTTTCTAATAAGTTATTTAAACTCTAGACCCAACTGAAAACAAATATACAACTTCCTATAACTCTAGAAAAAAAATCTTCTCCAGCCCCCACTAGAAGGATGCCCCAATGCCCTGGTTTGATCAACAATCACTTGAAATGATGCCTCAACACCCTAGCGAGCTGAGAATCACCTTAGCAAAACCCTACCACCCTGAAGTGTTTACAGGCACCAAAATGAAGGTGACTTCATTCACCTTCCTAGCACCACCCTACCAACCTATAAAGATAAAATATAAAAGATGTGGACTCTTGTACTAGGGACAATGATCCACATTACAATGATTTTCAATAAATGACAGACAACACTAGGACCATACACTTATCCCGATAGACACTAACAATAGAATTATATATCCCCAAAAATTCCTTTTACAACTCTTAGGCAACTTGAATCTTTACAAAATATGGGTTCCCATAGAAGGGATAATGACCTAGTTAAAATTCTTTGACTCTTGACTTTTTACAATGATTCTTAATACATAGCATAACTGATGAGGATATGAAAAGAATGGTTGCTCTGTCTCCAAGAAATTTCCTTGTTGTAAAGATTCCTTCAAGATATTATTATGAATTCTTATTAATCGTCACTTCAAGTTCTTATATTCCCGTGAGAATTCTTCCACCCACACAGAAAGATTCCCGAGACAATACCAAATCCAAAAGTTATAACAAAAATGACATTTACCTTTTCCTGCAATAGACTTGTTAGTATAACAAAACCATTCAATAATTTGTAATAACTATGGAAGACATATTAATTAACAACAATGAAACATACCTGTACTAACTTGTGCCTTTTAAGTTGTCTTTGCATAGTCTATAAATTTCTTCAAGGCTCCACATAAAGATGCTTGATTTTTTTACAACCTAGAATTAGACCATGAAAATTTCTTGGAAATCGTAATAACATAATTGAAAAAAGGTGTACGATAGTCCTTTAATGCATGATATGTGACAAAAATTTAATGGATTTGGCTTATATTGACAGACCTACAAGACAACTTACTATCTGGATTAGAAATCCAAAAGAAAACCGATGAAACTTTACAACAAGGGACTGCATGTGATAGACTTTGTGATTGACCTTACTATATGGTTATGGATACCTTATACCAATTAGTTATGAGATACAAGATGCAAACAAAAGTTGGAACACAACAATACTCGACTAACTATAATACATCCATTTTTTAACATATTTGAAACATGGTCACTGTTTATGTGCATTGCTATCCACAAAGTCAATGATTGGGTTACTTCTTTAGTTCTTTAACTTATTCAACTTACACACAATGATATTTTAGCATGAATTATTGTAATATATTGACAATCATAGGATGAAAAGGCTTTCTATATAGCCCTGTAGACATAATTAACACATACCTTGACTCCAATTTTTCCAATTGTACATGAACCTATACCCAATATTGGTCAAAACTAAACTTAAAACCTATGTATCCTTAAACACAGACCTAGACTTGACACAAAAATTGACTAACTCCTAAATACTAGCCCAAACACAACACATCACTACTAGACTTAATGTGGCCCTTATCCTACATATGATACATTCCTAACTAGACATTGTTTTGTATATGAAGATAACCACAAAATGATTTAGTCCTCAACAAACCATACATCAAGATAAAGGTAGCTTTCGGATTACTTGTAGGTAGAATCTTGTGACAGAAAATTTATACCCGATTCCTTCACAGTCATGAAAAAATCAGCAAGTTGTAATACCCAATCAAATGAACACTTTTGTTGACTTCTTGGACGAGAGTTTCGTATCTGAGACTGTGTCTAATTCCAAAAGAGATTTCTCTTCTATCTGGGATAGTAATTAATATTGAAACATTTACCTCAAATTTTGTAAACTTAATGGAAATTTTGTTCTGTGGGGGACTATAATAGTGTCGAGTTTCTTGTTGATGATTAATGCCAAAATGATTTTCTATTATGGACTTAAAAAACTTGACATAGATCCAAGGTTTTCCAGATTATTCTTGTTATGTATTTCACATCTCAGTCATGTACATTAATTCAACCAAACCCTTGCCTTCATTCAAAGATTCAAGGTGGCCGAAATTTCTTGTGTCACTGTCCAAGAGAGCCAAAGGGAATAGATATTTAAAGAATTAATTTTACTTCTCTCTAATGAATCCAAAACCAGATTAGAAACCTTTTCTTAGACCTGTAATGTAATCGAACCAGCGAGCACAAAAATTGAACCCTAACACTTGAAAATTCTTGTTTTGATGCTCCTGTAGGGTGACCAAGAGGTTAAGTGATTTTCAGTTAAATCAGTCCTTCCAATCATACTGATAAAAGTGCATGGAATCTCTATACATATATAGACTACTATAAACATTGGAGGGGCTTCAAATATGAGAGTTAGAGGTATTAATTCCCTTGTGAATGAAGAAAGAGCCACGTCCCTTAAGTTATGTTAATGTTCAAATATTTTTTTCCTTTAGTTTGACCATTTAACCATAATGAAGGTTTTTTTAAATAATTAATAGATGCTAGTTCATATATTTTTGACCATTTGATCATAATGAGGGTTTCATGCTTAATGACCTTTAACTTAGATATTTAATAACAAATAATTAATAGGTGTGATGATGCTAGTCATATGGGGTTTTAACCCACAACTGTGGTTGCCAATTTCAAACTCAATTTTCTCTCAATCCAGGAGGACTTACATGGTGTGCCACATATCCAGAAAGATTCTTTCGATGAGGAATCAACTAGAGTGGTTTGGTCATAAGAAACCATGATTTTCCATGCCAAACTTATCGATAAATATTGGGGTAGTTTAGGTGCTGCTTGGGTTGACATCAATGACAACCACCTATCAACAGATAAGTTAACAGGGGTAATTCTTAAGCGAATGACATGGGTTATTGAAAGAACTTTTGTGGGTTGTGAACAAAGAAAAACAAACTAGAGTAAATTCTTGAAAATAACCCATGAATCTATGTGACCCATGTTGTTGTCTTGAAAATACTACAACAAATTTGTATTTATTTATGCATGGATACAAAAACTATTTGGGGTGGATATATAGAGAGAAATATGTGTTCTTGTGTGCATGGAAAGAAAAAATATTCTTATTTCTTTTGGAAAAGAATAACTATAAAGGTGCACAAAACAAAAGGCATGATGTTAGTTCTCTTGAAAAGAATAGTTGTTTATGTAAATATAGAGATAGTTAATGTTTTAGTGTTCTTGGAAAGGAATGTGGCATTTTTTGCTCATTTATTTATATTGATCTTGCATGAAAATAATAAGTCATTATGATATATTTTTCATGCAGAGGAGAATATAATTATTGTGTTAGACTTTTTGAAAAGAAATATGTAAATGCATGTAATAAATATGTTAGCTTTCCTTTGGATAAGTACATGTATTTTCACGCAAGAAATAATAATTATCCTGTTAGCTTTACTTGGAATAGAGCATGTATTTTCATTTACAATAGTTATTGTGAATAGCTCTCATTTGGAAAAGATGTTGTTGGAAAGAACATGCATTTTCATGCATAAGAACATTGTCCATTGTGTTAGCTTCCTTTTATGTATTTTCATGCACCAAAAGTAATAGCTAAGGGGGCTATTTCTATTGATAAATTTTATGTAATTGCATGCATAAAGATCATAACTATTGAGCTAGAAAAATATATATTTGCATGCACAATAACAATATCTATTATGTTAGCTTTCCTTTGGAAAGATTATGAATTTTCATGCAAGATTATGTTAGATATCTTCTTGAAATATTAGGCAAGTACATATAAGATTATGTTAGTGTTCTTTTGGAAAGATTGTGCATTTGCATGCAAGAGGATGTTAGCTTCCTTTTGAGAAACAATTAGTTATCTGTATGCAGGAATAACAACTATTGTGAAAAGTTTATGTATTCAAATGAAAAACCATAGCTAATGTTCTAGTTTCATTTAAAGGAATAAGGATAGTTGTAGTGCTTTGGAAAAGAATGTGGACTTATGCGTTGGGGGGGAGGGTTTTTTTGGGGGAGGGGGGTGAAATTAATGTGGTGTTTGATAGTTATATGCTTTTTATTAATGTGTGTGCAATGATGTTAAAGAAGGCATGACATGATATTATGTTTATGTTTTATGTATGCACACGAATAGATGTTGAAGCATCACTGATAAAGAATTATTATTGGCTTGATTATTATTTGATCTAATCATGATATCAAAGTTCACAGAGAGTAGCAGTTACAGAAAAACTGCAACATATGGGGAATATGGAATGTACTTAACATTGTGGCATGAAATAAACTAGTGGTATATGTAAGCTGAAGGAATATTAGTTGTAAGATAATCCTTTGATCAAAAGAACTAGGTTGTAAAGACTTAATGTTCATGGATTTGTAGGTAAATGATATCATGGTGATTCTAATAAATTATAGCTAGTTATGTTGCATTTAATATGATAGTTCTTTGTAAGATTTTATGGAAATGGTTAAGATATGAACTCTCTTACAAGCCATTGAGTGAGAAGTGAACACCCTCACGAGCATTTAATAATAAAATTAAACATTTTCTAGTTTTCACCCTACAAGGTTTCTAAGGTATATCAATGTCTAATGATGTGATTGCTTGTTGTGCCATTTTTATGATGTTGATTCCTTACATGATGTAACCGTTATACTATCAAGAATGTGATTAACTAACTAAGTTAAAATAATCATGGAATTGATGCAAGGTTACATCAGGAAGTTTAAGTTAATATGCTACAACAATGGTAGTTAATGGTTGTGTAACTCACTATTCTTTTACTAAAGATTAGTCTATGTAATGATGATGGTTTATCTAATGATCATTGAAGGAACATGGAAAGTAATTTATAACTTTACACATTGGAAAATGTTGTAAGAATTTCCTAACTCCTTACATTTTCCTGTGAGGTTACTGGGGGATGTTATAATAGGCACAGTATATGAGCTCGCGGATGTGGATATATATATCGAGATTTGGTAATAATTATCAGGTAAAGAATTGAAAATCTTAGAGAGATTATGGAAACACTTTTAATAATGAATTATCATATACCATGGCTAGAACTTAGTAACTAATGTCGAGTTAGAACTAGTCATAGAGGATGAAATAAAGAGGCTAAACATTTATGGTTTGATTGGATATCATATTTATAAGAAAAAAAAATAACCTTGTGCCCAACCCTATATGAGTTCATCAAGGGGTAAAATGAGCATTTAGGTCTATATGTGTGTGTGTGGTTGTTTTTACAAAATTGAATTCAATTTTATATATATAGTGGTTAAAAGACCCCATAGTGAAATCAAGAGTAATTGTATTTTAAGATGCAACCAACAAAAACCATAGGCCAAAGAGTGTCTTGGGAAAAAATAAGCAAAACCTAAAATATATGAGTTACACAGTGAGAAAGTCTTATGTAAAACAGAAAATAAATTTGTATCAAAATGTTATAAAATAATAATTGGTCAATATTAAAACCAATACCATAAGAATTAAGTTATAGACTTGTGGAGTACAACTTGAGCATTGGAATGTAGTCAGCAAGAAAAAAAACTAAGGTGTGTTTTGGAGGTTTATTATATGTTGTATCAGACTGAGGTTATAACATGGGGCTTTTGTGGGTCCTAACTAAAAGCATTGTTTTTCTATGTACCATACATAAAGGAAAATGACTACCAGAAAGAAAACTAGGGTGTGAATGAAGATAATAATAGATAGACTTCTGTAGGATCACATGAAGGGAGAAGAGAGCATGATTTTGAGTAGGGAATAATGAGGGGAGAAATTTGAAACCAAAATCAACATGAATATGGTATTTTACATGTAATTTGTAGTCTAAAAGAATATCTAGACAATGTAAAAGCTAATCTCGAGAAACTCTCTAAGGCAAGGGATGAAAAAGAAGGCATAAATGGGTACATACTCAGGAGGTTAGAGGAGAAAAGCGCAATATAAAAGTTCAAATAAATCATAAGAATTTTTTTAGAAGTGAGTCTATAGACAAAGATGAACCTATAAATTTTAATGAGATTCAAACACCCAAGTTTAATGATGACTTAGAAGAACAGAAGTTAGGGAGAAGTGTTACGTGTCTACTAAGAAAAGAATTATACCCCAATTATAGGGTGAATTTAAAAAGACCAAACCTCTTAATTTTGATGGAGAATATGAAGAAGGGGACATTTTTTGGCTTCTAAACATGTCAAAATATTTTAAGATATATAAATTCCTTGGTAACCTGAAAGCCACACTTGCTGCATACTAGTTAACTGACAAAGTAGCTCTGTCGTGGCAAGAAAATAAAGCAAAAAAGAAAATTAGAGATAAAAACTTGACCTGGAAATTATTCAATATTGAATTCAGGTAGAAGTATTAACATAGAGGTACTACAATGAGAAAGCTAGGTAATTCCATGAATTAATACTAGGCCTATTAAAAATGGATGAATTTGTGAATAAATTTATGATCCTGTTGTACTATGTGCCATATATATTAAAGGAAAAGGGAAAAAATTCAAAGGTTTATCAATTGTCTACCTTTTTCCTACAAATAGTGGATTGAATTTGATAATATGAAAATAATGGATGAAACAATAAGAAAATGAAAATTGTGCTAAACTTCAAATAACAAAAAAAATGATAACTCTAAGAATTGGTTGGTAAGGAAGAATGAAAAATTTAATGCTTAAAAGAAAGGATTTAAGAAACTTGTGTTTGCTAATACTTATAAAAATGTTCAGGGGGGGAAACTATATTAGGAATATGAAAAAACAAATAAATCCAAGTCAAGGAAGTGGGAAGGTAATAGGAACATGGAACTGAGAAACCAATGAATTTACTAGGCCACCAATCAAGTGTTGGGCCTATAATGAAAATCATATATGGAGGATTTTTCCATAAGACACTTTGAATAAGAAGGAAACAATGCATAATATGCAAGATGCCTTTATAGTAAATGATGTTTCTCATAACCTCCCAAGGATTAATTTAGTGATGAATGATAAACAGGTTAAACATCAGTCCACCATGTTGGAGATTGAAGGTAAAATCGTTGGAAAAACTGTATCTGTGTTAATAAAGACAGGCTTTAGTTTTAGTTATATTTTCCCTTATGTTATTGGAAAATGTCCTCTTAAGAAAGAAAAGCAGATTAAACCTTGGTTAGTGCAATTAGCTTCAAAACCAAAAGAAGGGTTACTAAGATTAGCAAACATTGCTCATAAGACTTAAATAGATTTCACACTAAACCAAACCTGAATATTTTTCCTTTAGGATCATATGATATCCTTATTGTCATGGATTGACTACAACAACACAAGGTAGTCTTAAACTATTTGGAAAATATTTTACATGCGTCAATGTTGGTAACCTATTATTGATGGTGTTGAACTTGCCAACATTCAGGGGATCTCCCTGATATGAAGTCCCAACTAGATCTCACGTCGTTTGTAGTAGGAGTCCCAACAGTTGGTGGTAATGTTATGCCTTGACTGTGGAAACACACAAAGGGAAGTATGATAAATTTGGGTGAGAGAAAGTGTGTGACCCTATGGAGAGTCATGTGTGATGCATGAAGGTTCTAACACATGAATGTAATAGGAAGTGCATCCCTTGGAAGCTTGTAATAGTATGCAGCCTGAAAGGAACACACGAGCGGAATGAGATCACAAGCTAAGATGTGGAATAGTCCACATGTTAAAGTGATGAGTTAATACAACAACACACATCCAACAAGATTCATACAAATGTAAACAAAATAGTTCATAAGCATAAGCGTAAGTTAAATAACATACATTACAAATATAACAAGAATAATCCTACTATATTCACAACATATGAATGAAAGCCTCATGGCTTTGATTTTATTATTATAAGTGAAAGTTCCATTTATACATACACCATTGATGACCACGAACCCCAATATTGGAATATTATAGTCAAGAACACCTGCTCCTCCAAAGAAGTATACCCACTCTATGCTATGAAGAAGCCAAGGCTCTTCACAATACTCCCAAGCTCTTTCTAACTTTAAGCCTAACAAAAATATTGACTCCCAAAAATCCCTTTACATGAGTTATGAGGTTCTATTTATACTAAGAGGGGGTGACTCTTAACCTCCCCTTTGTGACCTTTGGACTACCTTCATGACACTTCAACTTCTTTAAAAAATTTCACATTTACATGATGACTCTTCATATTCCAATATTGGCACTTGGAATTTTAGTTACAACACAATTACAAATAATATTCCATTTTACGCTCATACCCATATAGGACAAAATAGGGTAGATACAACTTAACAGCCTAACAAGACAAGACACTATAATGCTTGAGTTTGGGAACACTCTATCTCGACAATTTCCACTTGAGGCTTCTCGATCACATAACGATGCCAAGTCTGGTATGGTGCGATGGCATGCCCAAACTACATGATGGTGTTAGGATGGAAGCAGACTCTAGTCTCCATAGCATTCAGGTACAATGATTTGGGACCATTCATAACTTATTTCTCGAGTAGGAGCAACGTGGTTTTGATCTAGATGGGACTACCGATGTAGTTATGCATTTTTTGCCTATTCAACTCTAAATCCTCCTTGGTGGCAACCTACCTCAGCTACTCCAAGTACTCTTCAATCTCTTTCCTAACTTGGTGTTTACGTTTAGTTTTGGTGAGTGAGCTGATTGATGGGATTTTATGGGTTCTCACCATGAAGTCCAAACTGTTATAAAATTGTTGTTGGCTTAGGGGGGTCCTGACCCAGGTTCAAAGTTAGTTGCGCCGAACAAATCCCTACACTATTGGCCCTTACAACATCAATATGCGATGCACGGACTGAAGTCTCACCCAAAGCCGTATGGGGGTATGCTGGAACCAAGTTTCTGCACTGAGAAATCAGTGTGATGTCCTTTTGTGACCTGGATCTGACTTCACACTAATCTCTAAACTCTTAGGGCTTATTGCGGTAGCTTCCCTCAATTGGCCTCTAGACCTCCGCAAAGGTCTATGACTAGCTTTTTTGGACCCTAAACAGGTCAATTAGCTACTTACGCACACCATAGATTACCCTTACATTAGTATTTACTCATATCTACCTAAGTGTTCAATAAGTTTAACAGAAAGTGTTATGATCTTCACGTAATCACTTAACATTAATTGCATACAGATAATAACACAGATCAAGTAAATTTGTGCATCAATACAACATTATTTTATAAAACCATCATTCATCACAACATATCGCAATCATTCATGACCGAAATAGAGAGATAAAACACAAGAATTTATGTAAGAGTCTTTTGTATTGATATTCAATATAAGCTTACAGACTCAAGACTTTCCTACACACTCAACTGTAGGGGTCCACACACTCAACGACATACACTACTCTAGCCCTCTTCGCACTCAGTTGTAGAGACTTTCCTTCTTACTTTCATGAGCTAACTCCCTAGACTCCTTCCATCGTACCCATTGACAAACATAGATCTCCCCTTAAACTCTCTAAGACACACCTACCTATACAATCCCATGCTCCCCAAACCATGGGTAGATCTTCAAAAACTGATTCAAGTTTACATAAAAGAGGGTAAAATCCCTTTTTTACTCTTAACTAACTCTGTGCTCCGCATCCTCAATTTGCAGAGACTTTACATATTTTTACATCGAAACTTTGGATTTTGCACCAAAACTTGGGCTTTTCACACAAAACTTGGGCTTTCCCCCAACACTGACCCAGGGGACCCCATCCCAACAGGCCCCAAAAAAAAGGCCGTGACTCACCCTCGTGTCACTCGGCTAGCATGGTGATCTTGTTGCGAAGATCCCCTAACTATACCTATACAATCGCTACCTGAGCCACGCTTTACAGGGCTTCCTACTTCACTTGCTCAACCAACTGCTTCGTGGTTGGTCCTTTGCTACCCAGCTTAATCTTTTGCTGTGTGAGCTACAATTTTATGAGCTTTTCCTGAATGTTTTTCACAACCTGGTAGGCCTCATCCAACCAGTGCTTCAATCTACCCTTCAGCAAGGCCTCCTTCTTCTGCATTGCCTCTACTTGGGTGAGGAGTTTCTTGCCCTCCTATAGTTTGGCTAGGTATTGGGTTGGCACGATAGAGCATGCCAGTGCATTGACTTCTTCGTACTTATTTTGCAGCTCCGTAGCTTCTGTGTTTAACTTCTGCAGGGTTGGGTCTTCCTGCAAAGTAGTTACCAGTTTCGTTGCCTGCTCGAATAATGTTGTGCACTTTACAATGGTAGCATCCAGAGTGGCTAATCCTTCTGTGATCTCAGCTCCGTGCTACTCTCAGACTGATGGAGGATTCGATGGCTTCACCTTCAATTGTAGCTCAGTTATTTGCATGTTGAGTTCGAATTGAACGTGACCAACCTCATCCTCTGCCTCACGCACAGTGGAAACCAATTTTCTAACCTTTTCTTCCGACTGTTCATCCTCTGGAATATGGAGCTCTGGTAGTTCTCGGCATGCTTTCGCAACCACATACTCCAATTGTGAGGTGTGTGCCTGAATCACCTCCTTTTCTTCCAAAGCTTGAGCCTTCTCGGTGAACAGCTGTGGATTATTTACTTTGATGTCATTGACAACACTAATGGTATTCTGTTCTCGAAGGTGAAGGTCACCTACGACTACATGTAGCAACTCATGCAATGTCTCTAACGTGAATGCGGTCAATTTTAGGTCCATTATTGGAATGTTGGCTACCTAGGCACACTGCTCCTTCATCCTCTACATCCTTGGCTCTGTGGCTATCTTCAGCTTCCAAGTCAATAACCTTCTCTTTGCCTTTGGCCAGTTGTTTGCCTTTTTTCTGGGTCAGAGTCGCCGTATGCCCCCTTGGGGAAGTGCACATCTGTACTGGATTCTTTAGCTTCGCTTTAGCCATGGATGGTGGCACCATAGCTTCAGCACTAAATTATTCAGGGCATGGGGCATCAGATGCTGTCATGTCCATACTCATTTTTTCCATAAATAGTTTACAGGCCTCAATAGACACATCTATGAGGGTAAAGAACTCTTCCCAAAAGGCTTGACTCATCAATAGACAACGAATTTTAGAGAAATCTTGAAAGGTGCAAAGTGTAATTGTTTGGATTGATATGTGTAATTTATAGAGGTTTTTGGAGTCACATCCAACCGTTCCCTCCAAAATTTGACCATTAATATTTTATTGGCGATGGATCTTTACAGATCTTGACCTTAAATGCTACCCACCCCTTCCTTGTACTCGTTGTCGGTCCATCAAATCGTCAATGGTCATTTTCCAATTATGTGGCATGGTAGCATCATCCATAGCGTAGCCATCTTCTCATAGGGATTGATACGGCACTGTCACAGGCTTCTGTGCAACCAATCTACGACATAGTCTTCAAGGCATGGCAAGGTAGTTAATAGTCCTGCGCTCCCTCACAACTACCCGGAGTACTAAGACTGTCCTGCCATAATATAGTCATCGGGCCAGGTCCTTTGTATGGATTCAACTGGCTGCCATTCACCTTTCATGGAAAAGGTTCTCCATTCAACTACGCGAGTTGAACTTCACCCCCATTTGTGATCTCTTTGATGATGTATGGCCCCAACTAGTCCATCTGAAAATTTCCTGGAAAATTATTGAAATTACTATCATATAATAATACCAAGTCATTTACCTTGAATGTGCACAGTTTGATGTGTCGATCATGCCATGCTTTCTCACGTTCCTTCTGGACTTGTTGGTGGAATCCAACCAAGAATCTATCCTCTTCAAGCTCCATCAACTGCGCAAGCCATTCTTACAAGTCTCCGCCATTCGTCATTCCTGTTAAAGTTGCTATTCATAGGCTAGGCATGATATATTCCATGGGCATCATAGCTTCTATCCCATAGACCAACCGAAAAGGTGTCTAACTTATTAGATTTTTGAAAGTAGTCTTATATGCCCACAACACTACAGGCACACGCACGTCCCAATCATCCTGCTATGTGTTGTAAATCTTTGTTAGCCCGTTCTCCAAAATTTTGTTGAAGGCCTCAACTGTTCCAATAGCTTTAGAATGATATGGGGTACTCTTTTTATGATACACTTGAAACTCTTTTGTTAGCACGTTGATCATTTCATTAAGGAAGTGTGTACCGCGATCACTCATCAACACTTTCTGGAAACCGAACCTGGTTAACACATATTCAAACAAAAATTTAGCTATTGTATCACCTATACAATCCTTCATAAGATGTGCCTCTGCCCATCATTTCATATATTCTATCGCTATGATGATATAGCATGCACCTGGTTTCTTATCTAGGGGCTGAATTGGTCCTACAAAATCAATTTCCCATTTGATTCAATGACACCAGAGGATTTAATGGAAACTCATCCCTCCATGATGGCTTGCCCATTCTATGACATGCATCACATGCCCTACAATATGCTTTAGAATCTTTATGCAGCGTAGGCCACCATAACCCAGTGTGTAAAACCTTCTGCGTTGTTGCTTTTTTTACATAATGCCCTCCCACAGCTCCTCCATGAGCTTCAACGAGGATATTGTTTTGTTCTAAATCAAGCACATATCTTTGGAATATCTCATCCGATAATATCTAAACTTTTGGATTGCATACACCATAGCCAATCCTTCGCACCCTATTGTTGAGTAATTCTTCTTATTATTTGGCAACTTTCTGCCCGCAAACATTATAGAATGATCCATCTCTCCTTCACCAGCCTATGTTAGTACTCCTCCCAATGCAATACACGAGGCATCAACGTGTACATGGAATTCCTTCTTCCAATCTGGGAAGACCAAGATTGGTGCGGTGACCATATTTTCCTTCAATACATCCAGACTGTGCTGACATTCTTCATCCCAATAGAATGTAGCGTCCTTTTTTAATAGCTTCTCCATAGGCGTGGTAATCTGAGCATAAGCCTTGATGAACTTTCGATAGTACCCAGTATGGCCTAGCGTGGCACGCAATTGTTTAACACTCCTTGGGGCCTCCAAATTGACTATGACCATGATCTTAGCAGGGTCCACCATTAGTCCTTATTTGCACACCACATGACCCATAAAAATTCCAAAAGGGATAGAGAATAAGCACTTCTTTAGGTTTAGCGCGATCTGATATCTTTGACACATATTCAACATCAAGCATATACTGGTTACATGGTGCTTGACTAACCCAAACATTGTCCAGTCATCAAAATATACCTCCAAGAATTTGTGAATAAACTCTTTGAATGTCGCGATGACTACACGAGAGAATATCGCCGACGCATTCTTGAGTTCGAATGACATTACCGTATATTGGAAACAACCCCATTCTATCGTGAAGGTTGTCTTACTCCTGTCTTCTGGCGTGATCTTAATCTGATGGTACCCAGAGAACTCATCAATGAATGAGTAGGCCTCCTGCCCTCCAACATTGTCCAGTAACTCATCAGTAAATGCTGTTAGGAAAGGATCATGGATGCAAGCATCATTAAGCTTTCTTAGATCTACACAATCCCTATCTCTCCTTTCTACTTCTTTTCCTGAACTACCATTGGGCTCACCCAATCAGATTCCTCCATTGGTTCAATAATACCTACCTCAAGCATCTTGTCCAATTCCAAGCGAACCTTTTCCTTGTATTTGGGATTAAGAAAATATGGCCTCTTCTTAATGGGCTTCGCGTCTGGTTTCAAAGTTATTTTCATCACTCCCAAATCGCCTATGATTCCTCTCAAGTCTAAAAATTTTGTAGGAAAAAGATCCTGGTACTCGCCGAGTAACTCATTGACTTTATCCACTGTGGCATCATCCCAATAATCTCCATCTTCGCAAGTTTAGGCTCCACTTTAGTACCAATGTTTACCTACCTAGTCTTCAGCAGTGCAGTGATATCCGGATTCTCTATCTGTGTACCTTCAACCTTGTGGTGGACTTCCTCTTCTAGGATATTGATATTTCTTGGATCCTCACCCCCCCCTTCAACAGTCACATTATAGCATTCTACCGCATGGCACAGTTGGGTGTTCCAATATGGTTGAACCAATTGCAAAGGATCTTGCGAAATTATGAAGATCACTGCCCTAACCTCCTGTAGGGCTTCATCAATGGTTTCAAACCCATCTTCAAAACTGAAGGCCATTAAAAATCCCCCCCCCCCTTAAGATATCCCACTCCGTGGTGTCATGGCAGAGCTCCGTTTCCAGGTACCAATTCATAGGGATTATATCCAGAGTGTGACAGAATAAGTGCACCCACTCTGGCTATGACTCCATTCCATAAAATTTAGTCCATTTTTCTAAATGATCACATGGATCATTCCTTCCATCATATTTATTGTTCAACCGAACTCTTGGGCAACCAAATCACAACCTCATCATTCTCCTATAAGCGCATCATTCGTCAAAGTTGTCTATATGCATACCCCACTACCGTGTGGGCGTAGTGAAAAATATAGTGCTTGAAAGCGATGGTCCTCAGGTAGTTCTCTTTCAAAGGAATCCAAAAACTTGTCTACATCATTTAAAACATCATAATAAGGTAAATTTCTTACCTCTAAAGACACACAGCCTAGCGATTTAGTCATCATATTGCAGCGTAGCGTAGATACTTCATGCAACCTATTTTGCCAATGCTTTAACTCTTAATATGAATATAAGGTACAGGAGCTTTCATGGTCCCATGCAATCCTTCCATCAAATGTCGGATTTATCAAATCTTGGCCTTGTGTTGTTATTTTATAGATCTAATCCAAATCATCATCACTTTCTTCATAATCGTGGACCGGTTCAGTATAATGCAATCCTTCTACAGGGTCCAATGGTACTACAATGCAAAGCGACTTCCTTTCAAACGACATTGTCCGCTTCTTCAAATTGATGACCCCATTCATGTCAATAGCCTAATCAATTCCAAGGAGCACACGGTATGGATTGTTGTCATCAACAATTTCTATCACTTCAAAATCAACTAGTGCACTTGCAGCTTCTATATCTATAGTCACTCCATGAAATCGTCCAATAGGGATAATCTTCTCCTGGTTTTCCATCCTTCATTGAATCGGTGACCACTGCAGCAGAAGTCTCCCCATTCTCTCTCATGTCTTTTCAGGAAAAACGTTCACATCAGATCCCAGGTCCAAGATAACTTGGTCCATCACATAGTCTCCTATTTGCGTGGTGAGCCTCATCTCGCTCCCTGTTCTCATCTTATGATTTCCAATCTTTCTGACTACGTGACATCCTTCAGGAGAATTTTCCTTCCTAGCACACTTATTTATCAATTCTTGTAGCTCTTTCATAGCATTTCTATCATGTGGTAGTTTCATACAAGTCTCCAAGAAGGTGGTCAGCATAGAGGGGTCAACCTCCATAGGTGCGTCGATTGCCGACAATTTTTCCTGAGTTCCTGAGGTAGAGGCTTTAGTGAATATTTTCTTCACCTCCATAGACATTTCCTTCATGCGCTCCAAATCAAAACCAGTCTCCTTTTCCAGGGCCTTGCGGACCCATCCACCTTCTTCACGTTGTTTTCCCATATCATCACCAATCGTGATCCCGCTTCACAGCACGATATTCACATTCGGATCCTCTTCGCGGGGCTTATCCCTTATCATCTATAAGTTCTAGGTAGGATGCTAAGGATGCACCTTATTCTCCTGCATCTTGGCCATCAGCACAGGACATTCTTTGATTGTGTGGTCAAACTAAGTGCAATATTGTCATGACAGGCGTGTTTGATTCATACACTCCCGCGTGTATTTCCTGGTGTTCGACAATTGTAGAAAATAACCTGTCCACGAGCTCTACTAGGTCCTCCTCCTCAGCCTCATCTGTGCCCCTGATATCCTCCATGCACTCCCCCAGCACCCTGATCCAGAGGCTGGATTTCTGCTTGAATTAGATACATAGGCATCCTTTCCATAATTAATTCATAGCTTCAGCAATGGCGCTCATCATGGCCCACCAATTTGTAGAAATCGCAGAACAATTGTTGTGGTGTCTACACGAAATTTTGCTGCAAGTGACAATTATCTGTTACATGTTTTCTAGCCACCTGAAAAATAGCACACCATAGTGCAGGCCTCTTACTTGATCCTGCTAGAGCTTCCTGCCTTAGGGGAATTGGTCCCCCCCTTGTGATATAATTCGTGAAGACAGGGCAGTGATATTTATCATGCCCCTGGCTTTTACACTTGAGGCACCAAACTTCTTCATGCACCTCCGGCCAAGCCACTTTTTCTTTTTTCAAGCTCTGCAATTCTAGGCAAAGGTTTTGCAGCTCTATGTGAATCTGTTGAACTCCCAACGAAGCATCCTGAATAGGAGTTTCATGCAATCTCATCACAATTTCCAGAGCTTCCACCTGAGTCCCTATCTTTTATTGCGATAAAGAAATCCTTAGGTGGGGTGGGAGCAAAGCTACAAACCATTCGCGGTGCTGACTATCTGTGAGATTCATATTAGCTTCGTAGATCTCACACTTCAATATTTCATATAATTCCCAGGGTGTTTCATTGGCCCTCATCGTGATTTCCTTGAATCCAACTAATGATTGCGATTCAGACTTAGGCTTACCAAATTCTTTGTTCAATGCATTCTGTGTCTCTGCTAATGACGCCAACGGATTATCAGTGCAGTACTTAATGTACCATGTCAACATGCGATCCTATAGAGCAGTAAACAACTCCGTCTTATTTATATTATCATGTGTAATCTGTTGTGATTTCCATATAACCTTCACAACAAACCAAAACTAATTTGAATCCTCACATCCTAAACCCTTAAAAACTAGAAACTTCATTGTATTTTACATGTTGAATGATGGTGGTGGTGGTGATGGTGTGGGCGAAGTTTTATGTTGTGGAGGTGAAGGTGGAGGTGGCGTGGATGGATGGTGTATTCGTGCAAAAACCTGCCTTATCAACTGAACAACGCTCTGTGGTGAAGCTTGTGCTTCTCCCTCATCCTCACTCATAGGAGGTCTAATCAATGGGCTATATTCAGTGTCTATTCTTCCCCTATCTCTGAAGAGCTTCCCACTTCGTGTAGCTCCAAATGTCAAGGCAATGGCATAATCCGTTTCTAACACAACAACATCTTAATCCATCTATTCAGAGATATTAGATATTTACCTTGACGTCCCTTGAAGAATCGTCGCTCTGATTTGCTGTAACTAACTGAGTTGTTAGCCACGAACTCTGTAACAATTCCTCCTATAACCTGATCAAGCCAATGGTCAACAATGCATGTGATCTTATCTTTGGAAGCTTCCAGCCTCCACAATAATTCTGGAGTCCACACTATTAGACCGTCAAGCTTCCACCTTCCTTAGTCATCTGCCAATTTAGCTATCCACTCATATAGTTCAATTAGGAAGGTGCAAAAGAAAATTTAGTGTATTTTTGTGTACAAATATTGGTCCAACCAATGTTCCTTTGTCAAGTGTGGATTTCTATTCTCTTGCATCACGAATTCATGGATATTTCTATCCAACCACTTCTCAATTTCCTTTTTGGCTGGATTCTAGTGATGTGGCATCACACATCTCTTTATGCAGATCCCGGTCATGGAAACATAACCACTTGTTGGCTTAGGGGGGTCCTGATCTAGGTTCATAATTAGCTGCGCCAAACAAATCCCTACACTATTGGCCCTTTCAGCATCAATCCATGGTGCATGGACTGAAGTCTCACACGAAGCAGTATGGGGGGATGCTGGAACCAAATTTCCACACCCAGAGATCAGTGTGATGTCCTTTTATGACTTGGATCTGCCTTCGCGCAGATCTCTAAACCCTTAGGGCTTATTATGGTAGCTTCCCTCAATCGGCCTCTAGACCTCCATGCAGGTCTATGACTGGATTTTGTGGACCCTAAACATGTCAATTAGCTATGTAGGCGTACCATAGATTACCCTTAGATCAGTATTTACTCAGATCTACCTAAGTGTTCAATAACTTTAATATAAAGTGTTATGATCTTCGCATAATCACTTCACATTAATTGCATACAAATAATAAGACAGATCAAGTAAATTTGTGCATCAATACAACATTATTTTATAAAACCATTATTCATTACAGCATATCGCAATAATTCATGATAGAAATAGAGAGATAAAACACAGGAATTTTTGTAACAATTTTCTTTATTGATATTCAATATAAGCTTATAGAATCAAGACTTCCCTATGCACTCAGTTGCAGGGGTTAGCGCACTCAGCTGCAGAGCCTTTCCTTCTTACTTTCTTGTGCTAACTCCCTAGACTCCTTCCGTCATACCCATAGACAAACTTAAATCTCCCCTTAGACTCTCTAAGACACACCTATTTATACAATCCCATGGTCCGCAACCATGGGTAGATCTTGAAAAACTGAGTCAAGTTCACATAAAAGAGGCTAAAAACCATTTTTGACTCTTTACTAACTCCACGCTTCACATCCTCAATTTACGGAGACTTTACATCTTTTTACATCAAAACTTGGGCTTTTGCCCCAAAACTTGGGCTTTTGCCACATAACTAACCCAGGGGTCCCCATCCCAACAACTGTACATATGAGGCTTGAATGTTTCCAATGAATGAGGCAAGCTTCTTGTTGTTATGAATAGACATTCAAATTCTTTATTTCTCCAACTCTACCTGTGGCTTCATATTCTTTAACAAATTAAGTGGTGCACTTTTGTATCACATTGTCGATTCTTGCATGGTGATGATGGCAATTTTCACATTCCTAAGAGAATTGAAAAATTCCTTGCTCTACTGTTGCAAGCTATGCAAGTGGACAAATGCCATATGTATGGTCATGATATCCTCATAGAAGTCCCACATGATCTCTTTAAGTGTTGATACCTCACCGAGTATCATTGCTCTCATTCCCCCCAAGTAGACCTATGCAGGAGCTACATTATGTGCTCCTTCATGGAGCTATTCTATCTCTTTTCAGGCAACCTATATATTCTATATCAATTTCTTACTCTCAGCCATCAAATACTGAGTGTTTGATCTTGTCACACTTGCGAAGGCCAAGTTGGCTTTGGCAATGGAATTTGGATTCCTGCTGGTGTCCGCCACTATCACCCTTTCTCTAATGAATGCAAGTGATGCATGACCATCCAGAAAATGCTCTCTTTGCACTTGTATAATCCTCTTCTGAAGTTCATTATATGAAAGATTGTACACATCCATTACTAGATCATGATCAAGAGGAACTATGTCCCCTTCCTCACTCGGGGCTAACTCCACAATTGGAGGTGATGGAGACTGAACAGTGACCTGTGGAGCATTGAGCATCAGATCAACATCATCATCCTATGGTTCTGGTTCCAAAGCCATGTCTGGAACCTCAATCGAGTCTTCAATCTGTTGAGAAAGTTCCCGATCTTGCATATTTTTTCTCTCCCCCTCTGCTCCTGGTTGGTTCTGTCCTTTCTCTTCAACTTGAATCAACATTGTTACTACTAACATTGTGCCTTGACTTTCTTCTTCTTCCCACTTCTTCTTCTCCTCCTTCTCTTTCCTTCTTTGTTCTTGTTCTCATTTCTGCACCCTTAGGTCTACTTCATGTAAGCTCTTCTTTTCTCTCTTCCTCTGCTCTGCTCTCTATATCCTCTACTTCCTTTTGCTTATGTTTCCAAAACTACTATTATGAACCCAGCTCAAGAAAAGATAGAAAAGATAGATCAACACCTTAGAATTTAGCCTCTTCGAGGGGGCAACCTCCTTTACATTACATAAATGAACCATTCTTGGATGATACAAATGACAAAACCTCCTTTCTATCTATATGAGTCTAAGGAGTAACAATATAACCTAGCCGACCTAACAATAATAATATAAAGCCACAAAAATAACAATAGAGGGATTCTATGGGGCATAGTAATAACAATATGCGGATAATAGGGGCACAACAATATTAATAAGGGGTACAATTACAATAGTAATGGGGTAATCACTAGTATTATAGGGACCCAACATGCCCCTCTCCTTCAAAAAAGTGTTGTCCTCAACACTTGAGTAGTTCTGGATACTTCTGTATAAAATTCTCATCCTCCCATGTGGAATCTTTAGCGGATAAGTTCTTCCACTTGATAAGATACTCCGAAATTGATCGATTTCGTAGCTGTCAAGTTCTTGTTTCTATGACTGCTTCTGGTTCCAATATAATTTTTCCTTCCTCGTCAAGTTTTGGCAATATTGTTTGAACTGGGAGCTTGTCACCTATAACCTTCTTTAAACATGAAACATGGAAAATTGGGTGCAATCGAGAAGCTGCAGGAAGCTCCAATTTGTATGCCATAGTACCAATCTTTTGCAACACCTTTTATGGACCATAATACTTTGGTGATAATTTATTATCCTTCTTAGCTTGCTTGAGGGACATTTGCTTATATGGTTGTAGCCGTAGGAATACCCAATCACCTACATCAAAACTTCTTTCGCTGCGATGTTGATCTGCCTATTGTTTCATTCTATTCTGTGCCAACACGAGGTTATCCTTTAAGAGTTGGAGGACTTGTTGTTGATGTTCGATGTGATGTTCCACTACCTGAACCTTAGAATTTTCTCTTAAATATGATGTGATGGATGGTGGTTGATACCCATAAAGTGCCATAAATGGGGTCATTTTTGTTGTTGTATGGAAGGAAGTGTTATACCACCATTCAGCCAGAGGCAACCATTTGACCCATTGTGTCTGTTTATCAGATACAAAGCAACGAAGATATCCTTTCAAACATTTGTTTACTATCTCAGTTTGCCCATCAAA
Source organism: Pinus tabuliformis (assembly GCA_031772625.1). Lineage (NCBI taxonomy): Eukaryota > Viridiplantae > Streptophyta > Pinopsida > Pinales > Pinaceae > Pinus > Pinus tabuliformis. Next base: position 993,541,054 of record CM062806.1, on the reverse strand, counting down.
TTGAGGATGATAAGATGAGCTATGAGCTAACTGAGTACCAAGACAAGAAAATAATTCTGTCCAAAAATTTCCAGTGAAAATGGGATCTCTGTCACTTACAATAATCTTTGGGTTTCCATGTAGCTTTTGAATTGTTTCCATAAATGCAGTAGAAACTGTACTGGCTTTAAATGGATGTGATAATGCACAAAAGTGTGCATACTTGGTAAGTCTGTCAACTACCACCATGATGACACTCTTTCCCTCAGACTTGGGTAAACCTGTGATAAAATCCATTGAAACCTCCTCCCAACGTTGGCTTGGAATGGATAAAGGTTGTAATAGACCCAGTGTCTTAATTGTTTCAACTTTATTTTGTTGGCAAACCAAACATTCCGCCACAAACTTTTGAATATCTGATTTAAGGCCATCCCAAAAAAATTCCTTCTTAACCCTGTGGTAAGTTTTTAAAAATCCTGAGTGCCCTCCTAAGGGAGAAGTGTGCAATTCCATAAGAATCTTTTGTTTTAGCTGGGAATTCTTACAGAGGTATAAGCGATCTTTGTACCATAACAAATCATTTTTCCAGCTAAATGTATCAGACGTACTGGAATCTTGTTGTAACTTTTGAATAAGTGCCCACACTTCTTTGTCATTCTTCCATTCCTCCCTTGCTTCATTTATCCAATCTGGTTGGATAATAGAAATGGCACACAACAATGCTTCCACATCCTCATCCTTTCTTGAGAGTGCATCTGCCACCACATTTTGCTTCCCTTTTTTGTAGATGATTTCAAAGTCATAACCCAACATCTTTGTGACCCACTTTTGTTGCTCTTCAGAGGATAATCTTTGTTCTAAAAAGTATTTAAGGCTATCATGATCTGTTTTTACCTTGAAGTGTCTTCCCATTAGGTAGGGTCCCCATTTCTTAAGTGCATGGAGTATTGCCAACATTTCCTTCTCATAAATAGCTTTGTGTAAAAACTTTCCCTTGATTGGACGACTTTCAAAAGCAATGGGTCTTTCATCTTGCATTAGAACAACACCAATTCCATTTCCTGAAGCATCACATTCCACAATAAAGGTTTTTGTGAAGTCCGGTGTAGCTAAGACCGGTGCTTGGCACATTGCCTCTTTAAGATGTTCGAAGGCCTTTGTTGCTTCCGGAGTCCATGAAAATGCATCTTTCTTCAATAATGTTGTTAGAGGTGCTGCTATTCTCCCATAATTCTTAACAAACTTGCGATAATACCCTGTCAACTTGAGAAATCCTCGCAGATGCTTTATGGATGTGGGGATTTTCCATTCCTTAATGGCTTTAATTTTGCTAGGGTCTACCTTAACTCCTTCATGAGATACAATATGACCCAGATATTCCACCTCTTGGACTCCAAAGAAACATTTGGATCTTTTTGCATATAATTGTTTTTCCTCCAATAGTTGTAGCACCCTGTCAACATGTTCAACATGATCCTTCCAAGACTTGCTGTAGATTAGTATATCATCAAAAAATACTAACACAAATTTTCTAAGGAATGGTTTGAAAATTGAATTCATCAAACCTTGAAATGTTGAAGGTGCATTGGTAAGGCCAAAAGGCATGACCAAAAATTCATAATGACCCTCATGAGTTCTAAATGCTGTTTTCGGAATGTCTTCAATCTTCATTCTGATTTGATGATATCCTGAACGAAGATCCAACTTGGTGAAGTAAATTGATCCATGCAATTCATCCAGTAATTCATCAATGACAGGAATGGGAAACTTATCTTTAATAGTGAGCTTGTTGAGCTCCCTATAATCCGGACACATGCGCCATGATCCATCCTTCTTGTGCACCAATACTACTGGAGCAGAGAAAGAACTTTGACTCGGTTGAATTATACCAGCCTCTAGCATTTCTGCAACCATACGTTCAATTTCACTCTTTTGGGCATAGGGATATCTGTACGGCCTGATGTTTGGAGGAACACTTCCTGGAATCAGATGAATAGCATGATCATGATCACGCATAGGTGGGAGACCTTTGGGAGTCTCAAATACCTTGGAATGATTGTCCAAGACTTTTTGAGATCTGGAGAAATAGATGATTCCGATGTGGAAACATCTAGCGAACATAATTGTGCAATTACACCTCTTTGTTCCTTTTTTAGAAGCTTTGTCATACCATTAGAGCTGATTATCTTTCCTGGTTTCCCTGCAATACCCCTTAATTCAACTTCCTTTCCTTCCGTAGAAAATTTGATGAAAAGTTCTTGAAAATTAAAAGCTATTGTACCCAAGGATTGTAGCCATTGGACTCCTAGTACAACATCAGCACCTCCCATTGGAATGGAAAGCATTGGGCTAGTCAATACATATTCTCCCATGGATAGCTTGATATTATGGCACTTTCCAAAGCAATTTATTGTTCCTCCATTTGCAACCATCACTTGACACTCTGGTGCTGGATATAAGAAGCAATTCAATTCTTTTGCTACCTTACAATGAATAAAATTGTGGGTACTTCCTGAATCAATCAACACTATTACCTTTTTCTTCTTGATTTGTCCTTCTATCTTGATGGTTTGAGGAGTGGTAATTCCCACCAATGCATTACAAAATATGGTCGGATTCATTTCTTCTTTATCTAGGCTTTGTTCTTGGAGTATATCCTCTTCTTTTGACCTTTCTTGCTCCTTTTCTTCTTCCTCTTCACAATCTATGTAGAATAATTTCTTCTCAGCACACTTATGACCTTTAGTGTATTTGCTATCACAACTGTAACAAAGCCCTTTTGCTCTTTTTTCTTCCAATTTTTGTGGTGTCAACCTTATAGGTTGTGGAAGACTATGGGCAACAACACTTTCGTCTTTATAGTTGTGAGTGGTATGCTTCCTGGTTGCCATAATTTTGCTTTCCATTTTTCTTGCTAACTTGAATGCCTTCTCTAATGAATCAGGTTCCCAAAGGCGAACATCATGTTGGATATTATCCTTTAAAGACCCTATGAACACATCAATCCTATGCTCCTCTGGAATTTTTTTACCCTTATGTTCAATTTTTGGAACTCCTCAATGTGCTCCATTATTGAACCCTTTTGTTTGAGACTTATCAATTGGCTAAAAAAAGTGTTGCTTTTTGTATCCTCATAATGTGCTATCAATTCTTCCGTAAAAATTGCCCAAGTGATAAATTGTTTACGAGAGCAAAGCCATTGATACCATACAAACTGATTTGGTTCCAAATATAAAGTTGCAATACATACCTTTTGTGTGTTTTGCACATTATTGAGATCGAAAAATTGCTCCATCTGTAATATCCATGTTGCGGGATCCTTGCCATCAAACTTCCTCATATCGATTTTTGGAATATGGTGGGTCTTCGATCCAACATTAGAGTCTATGAAATCATGATTAACATTTCTTTTGTTCTCATCATGAGTTTCCTTTACTACCCTTTCACCATTAGTAAGCATTTCTTGTAGAAACTTTGTTAAATCTGTCTTCAAATCTGTCTTCAAATCTTCCATGCCTGTCTTCAAATCTTCCATGTTTGTCTTCAAATCTATCTTCAAATCATCCATCTTAGCTTCCACGTCAATCATCTTAGCTTCTACGCCTTTCTTTAAATAGTCCATCTTAGCTTCTACACCTTTCTTTAAACCATCCATCTTAGCTTCTACATCTTTCTTTAAACCATCCATCTTAGATTCTGTTCCTTTTTGTGCAAGGGACAGTTGTTGCACTTGGTCTTGTAATTTTGATATATCATGTTGCATTTCTTCCTCTTCTTCATGAGTCATGCTAGAGCTTTCAGGTTCCTTACTAGGTGTTTGCATTTTCTTTCCTCGGGGCATCAGTTACTGATAATAATGCTCTACTATGCCCTTTGAATTCCATCAAAATAAATTTTCCAACCAAGCTTAAGCAAAAATTTAAGAAAATCTACACACCTTTTTTCACTTTGTAGGAGCTTAATATTGCCTCTGATGTATCTCTGTACTTTTTGATCATCTAGTTCTGAATTTGTGACCTATAGTATCCCTCTATGTCCTCTTTCCAATTCCACAAGTCTGACCCAAATTGGATTCTCCAAGGAAGAGTTATGTGAAATCTCCCACAATGACTTGATTATAGACTAGTTCAGTAGAGCAAACTTGTACGACGTGCCACGAGTCACTGTTTCGACCTTTGGATCTAAAAAATGCATAAAAGAAACTATAGTCTGTCCTCTTTTTATACCTTCTTACGAAATTTCAATCCGATCCCCAGAGAGAAAGTTATAACGATTTTCCCCAGGTCACCTGTTTGGAATGTAATTCAGGATTCTGCAAAAAGACCAACTTCCTCAGATCATATCTCCGCAAATATAGCGCGGAAAGCTCTGAAATTCGGACCCGAGGTGCAGCGCGATTTCTTCTCAAATGGTTTTTTTTTGCAACTTCTGAAACGTTGCAGAAAAAAGTTATAGCGAAAATGCCACAATGACCTGTTTGGAGCAGCAAAATACTAGAAACTTAGCTCTGATACCAAATGTTATGAACCTAGCTCAAGAAAAGATAGAAAAGATAGATGAACGCGTTAGAATTTAGCCTCTTCGAGGGGGAAACCTCCTTTACATTACATAAATGAACCATTCTTGGATGATAAAAATGACAAAACCTCCTTTCTATATATAGGAGTCTAAGGAGTCACAATATAACCCAGTCGACCTAACAATAATAATATAATGCCACAAAAATAACAATAGAGGGATTCGATGGGGCACAGTAATAACAATATGGGGATAATAGGGGCACAACAATATTAATAAGGGGTAAAATTACAATAGTAATGGGGTAGTCACTAGTATTATAGGGACCCAACAACTACCTACATGAATATTGGATCCACTTTCATCTTGCAACTTTTGCCCCCTCTGTAATGTCTGGTACCTTTCTATTTCCATTATCTTGTACCAGGTTGATGCCTTACTACTACTACTGTTGGAATTACTTCCATCTTAGTGTTGAGTCCTTTTCCATAAGCAATTGAGTGTCCACATATACTGATGAGTGTACTGGTGTTTGCTCAACTGCTTCCCCAATACTGCTTTCAGTGGTCCCTGATGAAGCAACTCTCTTTGGTGTCATGGTAACAATGTCTGCTGGGAGAAAGTGCTTCACAAGTGTGGTACCTGTGGGACAAAAAGCACATTCATGGAAAGTAAGCATTAAATTGAACAAATATACCTTCAAATCATGATGAAGTAGCAAACTGGACATCTGATAGGAAGGATTGGACAGTTTTCATTGGAGAAATGGATTGGCTTCGTATGGGACCTGAGCACTGTGCAGTCCTAGAAACCAAGGATGAATCTTGAGGCTTCAGATTGCACAAGGCACAGTCCCATCCTGGGCAGAGACTGGGAGATATTTTACATTACATAGTCTTAGTGGCCAAGGTGACATGTAAACCCTTGGAACTGCATAATGCGTAGTTGGAGCCAGCTTGTATTGTGCATTGCGCAGTTTGAGAGGCCAAGCTTGTGGCTTAAACCTTAGGATTGCACAGTGCCTAGCTGGGCAAGGCAAAACCTACCAAGGAAAGTGCATATTTTCCCAAGGTAAGTGTGAAAAACGACCATATCTAAGTGATGGTGTGATCTTGAGTGCAAATATGACTAATTGTGAATGAACAATGATATATTAAGTGCAGAAACTGAATGAAAAGGAAGAGAATCAAATCGGTGAGGAGAGCCTTCACAACAATGACCATCAATGTATAAATAAAGAAACTGATGCGACACTTGTGAAAGGCAAATGATAAATTGATACAACACTTCTACAAGCTAAAATATGTTGAAACACCAGCAACCATAAAGTGAAATAAGCAAAATGACAAAAAGAAACAGAAAAAGAGGCAAAACATGATAAAAGAAAAACTCACCTAGATAAGCAACAAAAACTCCACTGAAGGTTCATTGATGTCCTAATAAATTCTAGAGTTCCAAGATCGAATGTGCAAATGAGCTCTAGAGGTGTCGATTAACTATATTTGAGCAAATGAGGGTTTATGACATGCATGCCTAAAACCAAGGAAAAGAGACACTTGGTGGAAACTTATAAAAATAGCAATGTGCCACCTTCGGGAAAGTAATAATGGATCCCTACTTCCTAGGGATTATTTTTTCACTTTAGTTTTATTTATTTTTAGGGAAACTTGCCATGTACTTTGCTGGGAAAGACTACACAATTATGGGGAACTGGACAACTCTCAAGCTCAGTGCACTATGCAGTTTCTGAGCTTAGTGAGGGATTGCATGGTTTATGCGTTCAGTGCTGGGTTTCCTTCCACGCTTGCAAATTTTATGAGCCGAAGGTTTATTTCTAATCAATATTGTGAGATTCCTATCATCAAGGCTGCTTTCGCTCAAGGATTGTGCAATTAATGGAGGCAAGCCCTGAACTGCTGTGAGACCATGTTGGGAGATCAACTTGTGACTTAGAAAGATAAACTAAGTGTGAAAAAAAGAAAGCAAAAGCACAAATGAAGAAATAAGTCTCATTCAAAGCATGAATACTTGGATAAGTGTAATATGAGATCCTACAGATAAGAAGGAAGGCTCCAAAACCGAAGCATAGGAAAAATTTTGGAGGGTGGTTGTAGTCGCTTCAACATTGGTGACACAGTGGTACTCTAGCTCTCTATATGGATATTGTCTCATGAAAAATAGGTCTAAATCTTATGGAGGTATTATTAGGTTATTTGATTATCATATCTTCTTCACTTATCTTGAATTAAAGATATAATGCCTATCATTCTCTTGATCGACAACACACATACCAAGCAAGTCAAACCAAGTTGTTTCAATTGGGGACAAGGAGTATATAAATGCACAAGTAAAAGGAAATGTCAGAGTCTTAGTTTTCATCTCTAGTGTTGATCCACTTCCAACATGCCTGGATAGTACCCCGATGGAGTCACTTCAAGAACACAAGCATGTCTCCATTACAAGTGAGCATGGACAATACCCTAGTGAGGTTGCTTTCTTCACCTCTCTATGTAGGAAGTCTTTCTCTTCTTTCACCCTTTATTTCATTTTTCATCTTTCTTTATTTTGACTTGTTCAAAGAACTATGCATAGGAACTTATTTATTTCATGGGCGTGGGAGAGGGATCCTAACTTATTAAGAGCAGAAGAGGTTGTCCCTTCATAGAAGGATATTTATATACACCTCTGACATACTTGTTAAGGTTTTCCTCCCTTCCTTACTCTACTTAACTAAGTGGACAACGGTTAACCTAAAATAGAATACCGATTAGAGTAGGCGGCAATAGCTAAAAGTGCAAGCATCATGATTTCACTATGACTCTCTCCAAAAGGAATGCTATTTCCATCAACGTATCATTGACTAAAAGAGATGCAAGATTCACATAAAGAGAGGGAATAAACAAATAACCAAGCGTTGATATTAGTACAACTTCCTTTTGGGATTCAACTTGTTTTTCTAAGAAGCTAAACATGATCTTATGTGGAAGCTAACCTATGACCGAAAAGAAAAAGAAAGGAGAGAAGCAGAGTGGAAAGAAAATAAAAGTAAATAAAATCAATGGAAACAACAAAGAAAAGAAAAACTACTTCTACTCCCAACCTAAACAGAGCATAGGCCAAAATTACGTAAAGTGATACTTCTAATGCAGCAACCGATGCATTATTTGGCCTATGTAGGTGAGGGAATGCATGTCAAGAAATATATACAATCATAACATTAAAAAAGAACGATAAGACAATACAAATCCAAATGTTCAATGTTTGAATGAACCCATAGCAAAGTAAAAGAGAAAAGTGCATGAAAGATATTATGCGATTATATCATGGTGTCTCAACACACTGTGAGTTAAAGACATATAGGCATAAACTTTCAAGTTGCGAAGATGAGTGAAGATAAAGAAATAAGAAAAATTTCATTTTGCAATAGTTCTTTCCACATACGACTCCTCCAATAACTAAGCGATAAGATCATGTAATATAGATGGAGGACCCAAAAATTGTAAGTCATATTGATTTTCAATATGTGTGATAGAGTGATGAGGAGCCTCAAAATATTCAACACCATTCTGATTAGAAGTGGAACTAACCTCAAGACTACGAGAACTTGACATAACCATCAATTGGGGCTGAAGTGCCTCGATAGCTTGAGGACGTTCTAACTCATCAGAAGGTAGATCATCACAAATTGGTCGCTGGGAAAGATTAGTAGTGGAAAAATCAAAATCGTGACCGAATGAATCAATGAAGACGCCACGACAACCATGTTCAGAAATTTCAAGATCACAGACAGAGGCATCCTCATGATCTAATGAATCACATAGAGGGGAAGATAAAAAAACAATAAATTTTACCCTCTAAGTTTTTAGAAAGATGAGATGAGAGATTAGGAATATCAAGAATAGAATATTCATCCTCTCCACATCTGGATGAAAAACTGACATCCCACGTGTTTTGTGAACGATCGGAAGTAGTAACATCATCAGAAACTAAATTTTCACAAGATTCAACAGAAATGACAGAATCATGGGAAATGTAGAGATGATGAAGAAGAGGTGTAGAAGGAAGAGAATCGTCCTTTGTCACATATTCTTGCTCAGTTATGGGCTTCCCCACATGATCATTGTGAATTATATCACAAGTTGGTTGCTCAACACCAAATCTATCCAACACTTGATCCTCATGAAAATCACAAGAGAGGTTTAAAATAGGTGAACACAACACATCACAATCCAGAGAATCAAACAGAGTTAAGCATAGAGGATGAGGAGATAACACTTCATCACAATCATGATACTGACAATCCAACACTGTGCTAAAATTTTGAGTATGTGAGGTGGGAAAATATGGTGGTAGATCAATAGATGAATTTTCAACTTCTCCTACCTCAGTCTATGGAACTAGAGTTGTTTGATGAAAGGAGGACGGAGGGTCACTTGGAACAACAATCATTTCCATCACAACTTTAGAAGCTCTAACACCGAGGTATGTTGGGAGCGGCTCAAAATATTCTAACTTGTGCAGATTTTCTGAAATGTGAACAAGATATTGAAATATTCTTGTCAAGAAATTCCAATCAACTTCATCTTTCAGATATTCAAAACACAAATTCATAAAATGATTGTGAAAATGATGTAATGATTCATCATGTGATTTTTTAAATTCTAAAATTTTCTTGTCGAGACGTTTACGATAAAAAATGTCAAAAGTGTGAGATAGTTTTGTGACAAGATGCTTGAAAGAGTGTATGGAAGCATCAGTTAATGTGTGACACCATTGCCTTATGCACCCTTCGAATGTGAGGATGAACAACCTACAAGTAACATCCTTACAGTGGATGTTGTGCTCTGTACAAAATTCAAGAAAATACAGTATGCTCAAGCAAGGTTGTCTCACCCTCGCCATCAAATTTAAGGGTTCACAAGTCATATGCAATGCTTGCCGACACTTGTAGAGGTACATATTTGGAAAAACATGTGGGGATTATGATTGTGGAAGAAGTCACTAAATGAGTGCAGAAATTCAAAATAGACTTCAAGGGCTCAACTTGTCATCTGGCCCTCCTTTTAGCACCAGAAATGTTGACGGTGCTAGACCCACTAGCATTTAGGATATATCCATGATATGAAGTCTCAACTAGACCTCACACCGTTTGGAGTAGCAGTCCCAACAATGGGTGGTAATGTTGTTCCTTGACTGCAGAAATGTGTGGAGGGAAGTATGATAACTTTGGGTGATAGCAAGTGTGTGACGCTACGGAGAGTCAAGTGCGATGCATGAAGGTTCTAACACATGAAGGGAAAAATAAGCATGCCCCATAGAAGCTTGTAATAGTATGCAACGTGAAAGGATCACACGAGCGGGATGACATCACAAGCTAATATGCATAATAGTCCACAAGTTAAAGTGACGAGTTAATACAACAACACACATCCAACAAGATTCATACAAATGAATATGAAATAGTTCATAAGAATATGCGTAAGTTAAATAACATAAATTAGAAATACAAGAAGAATAGTCCTACTATATTCACAACATATGCATGAAAGAGTGCTAGCTTTGATTTATTATTATAAGTGAAAATTTCATTCATACATACACCATTGACGACCACTAGCCCCAATAGTCGAACATTACAGTCAATAACACCTGATGCTCCAAATAAATATACCCACTCTACTCTATGGATAAGCCAAGGCTCTTCACAATATCCCAAGCTCTTTCTAAGCCTAATCATAGCCAAAATATTTCCTCATAAAATCCCTTTACATGAGTTATGAGGTTCTATTTATAACAAAAGGGGGTGACTCTTCACATCCCCTTTGTGAGATCTGGACTACCCTCATGTCTCTTCAAATTCTTTACAAAATGACACATTACATTACATGGTGACTCTTCATATTCTAATATTTCCACTTGGAATTTCACTTACAACATAATTACAAATAATATTACATTTTACACTCCTACACATATAGGACAAAATAGGGTAGGGACAACTTGACAACTTAACAATACAAGACACTATAATTCTTGAGTTTGGGAACACTCTAGCTCAAAAAATTCCACTTGATGCTTCTCGGTCATGTATCGATGCCAAGTTTGGTACTGTGCGATGACATCCCCAAACTACATGATGGTGTCAGGCTAGAAGCAGACTCTAGCCTCCATATCATTCGTGTACAATGATTTGGAATCAGTCTTAACTTCTTTCTTGAGCATGATCAACATGGTTCTGATCTAGACAAGACCAACAATGTAGTTATGCATGTTTTTTCTATTCAAATCTAATTCCTCCTTGGTGGAAACCTGTCTCAATTGCTTCAAGTACTCTTTAATATCCTCCCTGAATTGGTGTTTGCGTTTAGTTTTAGTGATTGAGCTGACTGATGGATTTTTTATGTTCTCACCATGAAGTCCAAATTGTTGTACAACCATACATATGGGGCTTGAATGTGTCCAATTAATGAGGTGATCTTCTTGTTGTTCTAAATCAACATTCAAACTCTTGCTTTCTCCAACTCTTCTTGCGACTTCATATTCTTTACCAAAGTAAGTGGTGCCCATTTGTATCACATGATCCATTCTTGCATGGAGGTGATGGTGGTTTTCACATAGCTAAGAGTCTTAACAAATTCCTTGCTTTGTTGCTACAAGCTATGAAAGAAGAAAAATTCCTTATGTATGGTCATGAGCTCCTCATAGAGGTCCTACATGGTCTCTTCAAGTGTTGATACCTCACCAAGTATCGCTGCTCTCATTTCCCCCAAGTAGACCTATGTGGGAGATGCATTCTGTGCTGCTCCATGGAGTTATTCTATCTCTTGATGGGCAACCTGTAGATTCTGTATCAATTATTTACTTTTGGCCATCAAATAACGAGTGTTTGATCTCGTCACACACACGAAGGCAAAGTTGGCTTCAACAATGGAATTTGGATTCCTATTGGTGTCTGCCCTATCACCCTTTCTCTAATGAATGCAGGTGATGCATGACCATCCAGAAAATTATCTCTCTGCACTTGTACAATCCTGTCCTAAAGTTCAATATATGATAGATTGTATGCATCCATTACCAGATCATCATCAAGAGGAACTATGCCTCCTTCCTCGCTCGGGGCTAACTCTACAACTTCAGTTAGTGGAGACTGAACATTGACCTTTGGTGCATTCAGTATTAGATCAACATCTTCATCCTGAAGTTCTGGTTCCAACTCCATGTCCACAACTTCAATCAAGTTTTCAATCCACTAAGCAAGCTCCCGATCCTGCATCTTTTCACTCTCCCCCACTGCTGCTAGTTGGTTTTGTCCTTGCTCTTCAACTTGAATCAAATTTTTTTCTCCTGACATTCTACCATGCCCTTATTCTTCTTCCTTCTTCTACTTCTCCTCTTGCTCTTTCCTCCTTTGTTCCTATTCTTCCCTCAGTTCTTTTTCTACTTTCTTTACCCTTAGTTTTGCTTCTTGCAATCTATGATTTTCTCTCTTCCTCCGCTCTGCTGTTTGTATCCTCTACTTCCTTTTACTTCTGCTGCCAAAGTTTCCTGCATGAAGACTGGATCTACTTTCATTTTTTCAAATTTCCCCCCTTCTGTACTGATTACAGCCTTTCTCTTTCCCTTATCTTGTACCAGGTGGCTGCCTTCTACTATTGCTGTTGGAATTGTTTACATGTTAGGTTTACTCATTTTCTATAAACAGTTGAGTGTCCGCAGATATTGACGAGTCTACTAGTGTTTTCTCAACTTCTTCCACAACACTAATTTCAATGCTTCCTATTGAAGTAACTCTCTTTGGTGTCATGGTATCAATGACTGCTAGGAGAATGTGCTTCACAAATGTGGTACCTTTGGGACAAAAAGAACACTCATGGCAAGCAAACATTATTTTTAACAAATCTACCTTCAAAGCTTGACCAGCCTGTTAGAGTTGGTATAGTAGCCCTCCATCAGCGATCAAAGCTCTTTGCATTTGCATAAGTAGGTGTCTCATCAGTGTCATCTTATTGCATTCCATTAGGCATGCCATAACCCTGATGGAGGGGCTTGTGTCATTTATTCCCCTCTTGGCATTGCTAGATCAAGTTTGTTTCAGTCAACAAATTCCTTACAAGGTCATTGGTCTTGTCTTGAAATCAAGGTCCTAGGTCTAGGGTTTAGTCCAATTTTATCTTTTGAGGTCATGTCTTTTGAGGTCAATAAATGCCTAGCAAGCCAGAGGGATGTCTAGCAAAGCATCACTTCAAATGATTTCATATTGTACAGCTAATTTTTACCTTGAGTTCAAAAACCCTATTTTTGAAGGCAAGGTCATTTTCTCATTTTTTGTAAAAATGTGTAAAAAATTCAAACTCTCCAGAAGTTGGCATGCAGCCTTGGTCTCCTTTGCCAAGACTCTTCAGAAGCTATCCCTACAAAAATTTGCAAGAAAAAGCATCATTTCAACCAATTTCATGTCAAAAAGGAAACCACAAGTCAGCAGCAATTAGTTTCAAAAAGTGTCATTTTATAAACATTATAAAGTGAGTTTGAGGGGAAATAAATTTAAATCAAGCTTATAAAAGCCCCTCTCTCTTCATTTTGTCATTCATTTGCCTCCAAGACTCCAAGAGCAAGTGTGAAAGGCGATTTAGTGTGAAACTGGGCGAATTGAGAAACAGAGCCTGCGCACTACGCATCAGAGCCTGCGCGCTACGCGTTGGGCGTGTGCTACGCGTCAGGGCACACTCTGCAGTGGAAGAATTGGTCGGGAGCTACGCGTTGGGTGCGCGCTACGCGTCAGGGCCCGCGCGCTACGCGTTGGGTTTCACCTACAGCAAATTGCCAACAAGCTTCAAAACGACCTCAAATCTCTTAAGTTTTACAGGTAGGCCTCAAATCATCAATGTTTTTTGCTTGCTAAAGAAAAATGAGCATGGAAAATGTGTCAAATGCCATCAAGTGTGAAGCATGAAATTCATATATATTATGTTTAAAAATTTCAAATTGCAAGTGAAGCTAGGGTTTTGAGTTCGTTGCCCAAGGTCATCTTTTTCACTCCCTCATTTCCCCATATTCCCATTATCACTTCCCTTTGCACTTTCACACATTTTCCCTAACAAAAATATCAAAAGCCCTAAAACCCTACCCCTATCCCTAAAATTCAATAAAATCTCCCTAAATCCTACCTCCTATCAAACCCCTACAAATTATGATTATGTGATGATGTATGTGTCATAATTCCTTCCCTAAATTCCCTTTTTTATATATTTTCCCTAAATCCCCTCAAAAGTCCCCCTCCCTAACATCTCCCTTGTGTTTTTTGTCCCCTTGGAGCAGCATTCAAACAGTCAAAACAACAGGTCATTTGTGCAGAAGCAGTAGTACATGTCAGCCATTTTGCTCTTGAAACCATGTCAGAAACCGAAACAGACTTTGAGCAAAGTGATGACCGTGAGTCAACACCAGAGGTTGAGGTGCCAAGAAGGCCTCACAGGGGTGGTAAGGGTGGTCAGCATGTGAGAGAGGAGCCCACCTCTTTGGCCTATTTGCAAGCTTGTCCACTTGCAGTCACATGTTTCCGTCATCAATCATGCTATGAATATTGCGAGAGAATTTCCCAAATTCAGCACCACAGGGAATTGGTCTGCTTGTTTGTTTTAAATTTGCACAACGGGCATGTGAATCTTGCAGGGGTGGATTTTACATTGTCACCTGAGATTGTTGCTCAAGCAACAGGGATACCCCATGTTGGAGAAGAGTGGAACAAGCGCCAGCTGTTGGATAGATTCCAGTATGAGCCCTACATTAAACCTTTATATGTGAGGCACCTAACTGGTGTGTTTCCTTTCAGATTCTTGAGGGATGAGTATGCGCCCTTGATGAGGCTCATCATTCGCTATTTCACATGTGAGGGCAGATTTTCACGTTTGTATTCGTATCATATCCGCTTGTTGATGCATTTCACACGGGTACGGATGATGAACATTCATTTCTTCATGTGCTGGAAAATTGAGAGGATGGTGCCCTTGGTGCAGAGAAAGAGCCCAGCACAGCAACACAGGAGCATCTACCATTATGCTTTGATCAAGATTGTGGTCATGCATCAGTTGGCCCAGCAGGGTATTCCATGGGAGGATTTCATCTCTCGAGATTTCTTCACAGCGCCACCACCCCCTGAGGTTGTTCATGAGGAGGGAGGACCTTCACAGCAATATGACATCCCTGAGCCTAGACATGTCAGCTCCCCTCCATTGGTCACATATCAGAGAGGCCACAGGGCCTTATTTGCATCAGCTCGGCGAGTATTTTCTCCACATCAGGTGGAAAGGGTCTCGCCTTCTTCATCAGCACCGCGAGTGTTATCTCCACACCAGGTGGAAGGGGCCTCGTTTCCGACAGCAGCATAGGTATCAAAGAGGGGCAAGCAGCCCAGGATTGAGGAGGGATTGTCAGGTGATCCAGATATTGACATCATTGATCTTGACACCCATTCTCCTAGCTCGGAGCTTAAGGAGATCATTCAGCAACGGGAGGCTGAAAATCGCTTGTTGCAAGAAAAATTAGAGAGGGAACAATGGACAATCACATATTTAGAGCAATGTAACAAGCAATTAGAGGATGAGCACACTCTCGATGAGTTGCGGAGGATCCATGAAGACCGCAACTTGGCTCGTAAGAGACCCAGTGATTTGGTACCCATTGAGCGAGAGGCTATGCTTCTCCGGGTCAATGCTCATTTGGAGAGGTTGCTGGCCAAGGCTAACAAAAATAAGGACATGCTCCGGAACATGAAAAACCATTATTGGGCTCGAATGCACGTATGTAAGGCAAAAATGAAGGTGCTCAAAGGACGGTTGGCCAAGGCACTAAAACGAAGAAAAAGGCCCGATCCCCTCCACATCTTGGCTGAGGCTTCCTTGAAGGAGCATGGTGCTAAATGACTTACCTTCTGCACAAATTTCAAAAAAATTTGAGCATTTTTGGTCATTTGTGAATTTTTTGGGCAAAAAACAGGTTTTCTTCCCCAACGCATAGCGCGCCGCGCGCTACCCTGAAGATGGGAAACTCCTTTTCATGAAAAGTCAACATTTTTGGATTTTTCATGCAAAAATACACTTGCTCAGCAATTTCCAAGAAATTTCACCAAGTTTTGAGCCTCCAGAAGGTCAAAAAACATGCAAAAAATGACTTTCTGCCACTTTTTTGACACATAGGAAGCAGTCTTGGGAGATTGCAATTTTGGAGGGGCAAATGGTCACCAAATTCAGAAATTCCACTTGGGTTGGAAGGTAGACATCCAGACCTTTCTAACAAGCCCACTTTTTCCTCATTTTGACTCCGGGAAGTGCCTCAAACGCAGGCCCAAAGGCACGCTATGCGTTGAGATTCAGGGCGCTACGCATCAGGCTATTTTCACAGAAATGCACCTACAGCTCAGCAAAACGTAGTTTTGACTAGGTTTGACTTTTTGGAGTGGGTTTTGATCCTCCTTGATGCAAATGATGTAATTTTATGATACTTTGACACTTATTTATCTCTTCTAGAAGATTCATTCATGAAATAGGCAAAAATTTAATGAATGAATTGGTTTCCTAGCTTATAGAGGCAAGTTGTTTTGACTGCCTAGATTTTAGTGCTTAGTTTGGAATTGGTTGAAACAGCTCCTAGGATAGTGAGCTCAACCCCTAGAGGAAAGGAAAGATGTTAGATTGCCTATATTATGTACTTTCTTGGTCATTTTCATGTTTGGACTCTTGAGGGAGAAAGCTTCTATTGTATTACTCATTGTATCTCTGCAATTTTTGGCAAAGGAAGACCAGGGTTTTGCAGTCCTTTATGGGATTCCTATGGTTACATGTATTGATGGTGTGTTTCTCTTTGTACTTGTAAGTTTGTTATGTGAATCATCTTCTTACTTTTTCTTCTGCAAATTAGGCAAATGAAGTGTTAAGGTAGAATTCATGGTTGCTATGCTCTGCCTTTAAGTTTGCTTAATATCAATGTTTTCAGCTGTTTAAGGAGAATTCAAGGTGATTGCTTGCTCTCCTTAGCTCCTCACCAGTCATTCTCATCCATCCAAATCTTTCAAAGGAATCAATACAGTCTCCTACCTTGCCCCAAAGAACCCCTTGCGAAAACTGTGTCCAATCCTCGCACCAAAAATTGCCTTTCCCCAATTTTCCACCAAAACCCTAAAAATCTCAAATCAAACCTTTTTATCAGTTTACTAGCCTAAAATCAGTGTTCTTTATTGGTTATCTCTGCCCGTTGAAGATCTTTGCCGAGATAGACCGGAGAGAGCCCTCTCCTGCCCTGCAGGGCTAGCTACGAGGCTAAGTGGTTTGATGTTGCCTTGGAGTTTACCTTTTTCAGCCTGAGGTGAAATTTCAAGCACTAACATATTGGCGACCATACTGGGGAGAACAAACTTGTTTGTGGATTGATGTGTGTGTTTCATAAGTCTTAGACGGAGCCTGAAGTTATGCCAGGTAGCCTTCGAAATGATTTTGCTTTGCATAAGTGGAAGTAGATAAACGCTGCTTCAGTCAATCTCCGTGAGCTTGTGAATACAGCACTTCATTTGCATTTCACCCTAGTACATTTGCAAACTCTGAACTTTTGGATGATTAGTTAAGAGTTTTAACAGGCTGATTGGTTATTTGTTCCTTTATATCCAAACTGGCTTCCGATTCTGGTCATATATTCAAAGCTCATTCATGTCCAGCTATTTTTGAGTATCTTGAAGACATTGATTTTGATGAGAGTTTTGAGTTGTCCTTGTTCAAAACCAAATCTGAAAGTGCACTTGATTCTCTAGTTCCCAACCCTGATTTTGCTGCTGCCCTTGAAATTGAGAGGCACAATAAATTGGTTGACAATTTCATCCTAAGATCTCTTCAATCAGATATTCACGCTACCAATCTTGCTGAGTTCGTTGAAACCATATCTGTTCTTCATATTGGATCCACTATCACGGTGCATGAGCAGACCAATCCTCCTTTTATTTCTGTTTCTCCTATAATCACTTATCCAGAATCTACAGTTGGTTTGCCCTCTACATCCCATACCACTTCTCCTCCTCATACTCCTCATACTACAGCTACACCTACTCCACCTGCTACTCCTAGACCCAATCTACCTAAAGCAATGGCTGCCCAGTTTGCTCCACTTGCTCTTCCTCAAAATCTGCATGATATGCCAGCTGATTATCAGAGTAAAATCCCTATGTTTGATGGCACTCCTCAAAGTGTCTCTGCTCAGCAACATATAGACAAAATGATGACTTTCTTTGATCTATATGAGATAGATGAAGAAGATGTCACCATGCGATTGTTCGTGCAAACATTTGGAGGAGAAGTTAGAAAGTGGTTCAGAGGTTTGACAGCCAGGAGCATTCCTACCTTGGAGGAACTTCAGAAGCAGTTTTTAGATCATTGGGAAATCCGAAAGGATCCGCTTTAGATTAATGCCGAGTATAACAACCTCAAGCGTAATCATGGTGAGTCCGTTCAAGATTACATAATCAGATTTAATACAGTTTACAATGCTATTCCCGACGATTTAAAACCATCAAGAAAATCAACTCTTCTTAAATTCCCGGATGGTTTTGATCCGGAGATGGCTTATTCATTGAGAGATAGAGATCCTCCTACCTTGGAGGATATGCAGAAAATTGTTGTCAGTGTTGAGGCAAACTTGAATGATAAGAGATCTAGGATGAAGGTGGAAAAACGAGTCACAATCAAAGAGGAAGCTTCTACATCAGATCAGCTCCTCCGTAAGGTTGAAAAGATTGAAAGAGCACTTGAGCATGTTCATCTTGACAAGCCAGAGCCTCAGATTTGCAATCCAAATTTTCGAGGTCCGCAGCAGCCGCAATATAGAATCAAACAGCGTGAAACAAGGGCACAAGAGGTAGCAGTCCAGCAGCAAATTAAACCTCCTCTTAAGCAAAATTTTGTGAGCCAAGAATCCGAGGATGAAGGTGATACGGTGGGAGAGGAAAATCACTTCTTCACTCCTGATGATCTACCCACTTATATTACAGAAGAAGAAGAGTTGGTGAGAAACTCCATCGTCCCTCAGGATGAGCATTATATCTTATCAAATGATGCAACGCTTGAAGAAGAATCGGAAGAGTATCAAAGAGGGTACTTGAATGCTTTATCCGCTGAGCAGAGAAAATTAAGAAACCGAGTTGTTCCCATAAATCCCATCTAGAAGAGGACAGATACTTCAGCAAAGAATGGTTCAGCTGCCCCACAGAAAAAAGGGAAAGAGATAAGCGATCCTCCAGCAGGTCAATCATCATCAGCAAGCAAGATAGATCAACCATCAAGTACACCGAGAGATAAAGTGGAAAAAAGAGAAGTTCCGGCCAAAGAAGGTGAGAAGGTTTCAGCTTTCAGTTTGGAGAATGAAATTTTAAAGTTGAAAGTGTCCATTCCTTTGATGGAAATCATGAAGAACATCACTTACCGAGGCCAAATCTCCAAGATGTTGAATTTTGATCAAATGCTAGACATGGTGAATGTAGAAGACGATCAGCCGGAATTGATTTTTGGGCCCGCTTTAAATGGTGAGTCTCCCGAAAGTGATGTTCCTCCATTCTATATCAGTTTGCGATTGCATGAGTATGTTTTACATAATGCCATGTTTGACTCGGGAGCTTCGCATAATTTGATGCCAAAAGCAATCATGGAAAAGCTGGGACTGGACATCACGAGGAAATATCATGATTTGTATTCGTTTGATTCTAGCTGGGTAAAATGTATTGGTTTGATCAAGGACTTGGTAGTGAGCCTAGATCAAATCCCAGCAAAGAATGTTTTGATGGATGTGGTGGTGGCGGATATTCCTCCGCGATTTGGTATGTTGCTTTCGAGATCTTGGGGAGCTAAGTTGAAAGGTACACTTCAGCTCGATTTTTCCTATGCTACAATTCCGGTCTTTGGTCAGATGAGGAAGTTATATAGGGAGCAAAAGATGAAATACATGATCACTAGTAAGGAAAAGCCAGTTAATCATCCTGTAAATTATGTACATACAGATTTAGAGTCATTTGTTTTGTTTGCAAATAATTGTAATGAGATAGATAGTCAGTTAGTTCAAGCAGAAGATATACCAGACATTACAGAAAATTTTAGAGAAATTTTGAGAAAGGAAAGTGAAGAAAGGTCCGCTGTCATGGAGCCAACAGCTAAAATTAATGGGCAGCAAGCAGAAAATGCAGAGACATCACATTTTCAGCACTTAGAAGACGATGAGGATGGTCTTTGGACCATGGATTTTGATGGCGTTGTGGGCAGCGATGGTGCTAGTATAGGTGTGTGGATTCGAAGTCCATTTTCTGTCCGAAACAAAGTCCCAAGCAAGGTACGAGTATGTTATTACAAATTGGCATTCGATTGTTCAAACAATGAGGCGGAATATGAGGCTCTCATTGCTGGCCTGAAAATCCTTCGGAAGTTGAAGGCAAAGAAGATAGCAGTATATGGCGACTCCGAGTTGGTTATAAAGAAAGTGAAAGGTGAGTTCCAGGCCAAGCATCCTCGTATGCGAGCATATCGAAATGCTGTCCTAGATATCTTGAAGTTGTTTTCTGAACATACTTTGACATGTGTGCCCCGTATCCAAAATGGTGTTGCGGATGCATTGGCTAAGGCAGCAAGCAATCTAAAATTTCTCATGAATTCCAGCAATAAGTTTGAGATTTATGTGAGGCACCGTCCTACAGTTCCAGAAAATCAAAGATGTTGGCTAGGTTTCCAAGATGACGAAGAAATCAAGGATTTTCTGCAAGTTGAAGGTGAGTTCAAAGACATCTCCATAGATACAGAACCTGAGGAAGTAAATCAGATGGATGTATTGCAACTTAAAGATAATTTTATTCCTAAAGGATTAATTCCTTTGGAGGAGATGTTTGATCAAGATGACGTGGCCCGCAAACCAACTTTGAGGCCAACGGAAGAAGGTGTTGAAGAAGTGAATGTCGGAATAGCTGAAAATCCAAAGATGGTGAAACTATCGAAATCATTGTCGCCAAAGGTAAAGAAAGAATATATCAGATTGTTGTCTTTGTTTTCTAATGTTTTTGCATGGGATTATTCAGATTTGAAAACTTATGACACAAGTATCATTCAGCATACCATTCCCATAAAGCCTAATCAAAAGCCTTTCCGACAAAAGTTGAGAAGAATTAATCCTAAGTTGTTGCCTTTGATTGAGAAAGAAGTTAACAGGTTGTACAAGTCTGGAATTATAGTGCCAATCAGATTTTCCGACTAGATTTCCAACTTGGTGCCCGTGAGAAAGAAGACCAGTGAGATCCGCTTGTGTATAGGCTTCAGAAATCTGAATAAGTTGTTGCTAAAGGACAATTATCCGCTACCCAAGATGGATCATATATTGCAGCGGGTAGTTGGGGCATCAAGGATGTCGCTACTTGATGGTTATTCCGGGTATAATCAGATTTTGGTGCATGAGGATGACCGCGACAAGACTGCATTCACTACTCCCTGGGGGACATTTCATTATGCCAAGATGCCGTTTGGATTGAAAAATGCAGGTGCTACCTTTCAGTGAGCGATGGACATGGCCTTTGCTAATGAGAAGGATGTCTTTTTGGTCGTTTATCTTGATGATTTAACTGTGTTTTATAAATCTGATGAAGAACATTTGTATCATTTAACAATGGTGTTTCAAAAGTGCAGAAAATATGGTATCTCTTTGAATCCAAAGAAGAGCCTTTTCGCCATGAGTGAAAGCAAGCTGTTGGGCAACATCATTTCCAAAGATGGCATTCGTATAGATCCTGCACGTGTGGAAGCTATTCAGCAATTAGAGTAGCCCCGAAACAAGAAGGAGATTCAGTCCTTTAATGGCAAGTAGAATTTTCTGCGTCGTTTTATTCCGAATCTTGCCGAACACCTCAGAGAAATCACTAGCATGCTAAAAAAGGACAGCCAGCTCAAATGGACCGAAGAGGCGATAAAGTCTTTCAATTTGGTAAAGTTAATTTTATCTTCAGCCCCAACTCTAATTAACCCGGATTATACACAAGATTTTATTCTATTTTCATTTGCTTCTGAGCATACATTGGCAGCTGTGCTGATGCAAAAGAGAGATGGAGTTGAGAAGCCCATTGCTTTTTTCAGTCGTATTATAAGGGACGGAGCGCTGAAGTATAATATCATTGAAAAACAAGCATTGGTGCTGGTAAAAGCCTTGAAAGATTTCTGTGTGTACATATTGAATTCTCACATTTTGGCATATGTTCCTAACGCAGCTGTTAAAGATGTTTTGGTACAAGCGGAACCAGAAGGAAGGCGGGGTAAGTGGATTGCTGCACTATTAGAATATGATGTGGAAATTAAGCCTACCAAGCTGATCAAGGGTCAAGGTCTCGCTAAATTGATGGCTGAAACAAATCTCCATGTCCTAGACATTAATTTGATAGCTGCCCTATCCGATGAAGACGAGGAGAATTCAGCACTACAGGTATCTAACATCTTTATTTCTTCTCCTTGGTCTGCTGATATTGTATATGTGCTTCAAAATTTGTCTTCACCTCCTGGGATGCCTCGAAACAAAGCTAGGACATTGAAATTAAAGGCTGCCAAATTTTGCATCATCAAATCTGCACTATATTGGAAAGACCCCGGTGGCATATTGTTGAATTGTTTGGTCGAGGAGGAAGCTGAGAGAGCTGTAGAGGATTTTCACAAAGGTGACTACAGGGGCCACTTGTTTTGGAAGACCACGGCAAACAAGATCCTAAGGGCAGGTTTTTATTGGCCTTCATTGTTTTCAGATGTATATAAAGCAGTCAAGAGTTGTCATGAATGTCAAATTTTTCAAGGAAAGCAGAAATTACAACCATTTCCTCTCAAGCCCATTGAAGTCAGTGCACCATTTCAGTAGTGGGGCTTGGATTTCATCGACGAAATTCATCCAGCATCTTCCGGACAGCATCGATGGATATTGACAGCCACCGATTACTTCACGAAATGGATTGAAGCCATTCCCACCCGGCAGGCCATGGACTTGGTAATTATTTCTTTCCTTGAAAATAACATATTGTCACGTTTCGGCTGTCCACATAAGCTGATTACAGATAATGCAGTAGCGTTTAAATCAAAGAAGATGGTTGATTTTTGCTACAAATATAATATCAGCTTGGGGCATTCGACCGCCTATCATCCGCAAGGAAATGGGCTGGCTGAATCTTCGAATAAATCCTTGGTAAACATCATAAAGAAATTGCTGGAAATCAATAAGAAGAGCTGGCACAAAAAGTTAGTAAATGCATTATGGGCTGATCGTGTAAGTCAGAAAAAGTCAATTGGTATGTCACCTTTTGAACTGGTTTACAGGACAGATGCAGTGTTTCCTACTTCACTTAGTATTCCGGTAGCAAAGCTGCTTCAAGAAGCTGGTGGTGAGGAGGATTCCATGCAAAGGAGGATTCGTCAAATGATTCATTTACAGCAGACACGGGAGGAGGTTCTTCACAATACTCTCAAGTTGCAAGAGTGCATAAAGAAAATCTATGACAGGAAAGCAAAACCGGATGATTTCCAAATAGATGATGTTGTTTTGAGGTGGGATGCCCGAAATGAAGACAAAGGGAAACATGGAAAGTTTGACAACTTATGGAAGGGTCCCTACAAAATTGCAGCATACCGTGGTCCAAATGCCTTTCTTCTCAAAGAAATGAACGGTGATGATTGTCTCGGAGGGTCGGTCAATGGTCGACTGCTTAAAAGGTACCATGTCTGAGCATTTTCTGCTCTAGTCATTATCATTGTAATTACCATTTTACTTTTATTCCACTGCAAGTGTGAACTGATCTTTCATCTTTAGTCTGGGGCCTGTGGTGAAGGCTATAATTGTAAAGATGAAGATTAGTTGGTGTGAGTTTGTCATGTTGTTTGTATCAGTTCATTTTCTGTTTAAAGTTGAAGTCAGTTTGAGTCAAAATTGGTCCAATTTTCAGTCACTTGTCAAGTCAATAAAGCTGTCCCAGTTTGGGTCAAATATGTAAATAATGACTCCATTGCCCAATGATTTAAAGGCACTGGTCTGCTCTCCCAGAGAACTAAGGCTCTTGGCACCTCCAAGGAGCTACCATCCCCATTGGAGCCAATGTTAGAGTCGGTCTAGTAGCCCTCCATCAGTGATCAAAGCTCTTTGCATTTGCATAAGTAGGTGTCTCATCAGTGTCATCTTATTGCATTCAATTAGGCATGTCATAACCCTGATGGAGGGGCTTGTGTCATTTATTCCCCTCTTGGAATTGCTGGATCAAGTTTGTTTCAGTCAACAAATTCCTTACAGGGTCATTGGTCTTGTCTTGAAATCAAGGTCCTAGGTCTAGGGTTTAGTCCAATTTTGTCTTTTGAGGTCAATAAATGCCCAGCATGCCAGAGGGATGTCCAGCAAAGCATCACTTCAAATGATTTCATATTGTACAGCTAATTTTTACCTTCAGTTCAAAAACCCTGTTTTTGAAGGCAAGGTCATTTTCTCATTTTTTGTAAAAATGTGTAAAAAATTCAAACTCTCCAGAAGTTGGCATGCAGCCTTGGTCTCCTTTGCCAAGACTCTTCAGAAGCTATCCCTGCAAAAATTTGCAAGAAAAAGCATCATTTCAACCAATTTCATGTCAAAAAGGAAACCACAAGTCAGCAGCAATTAGTTTCAAAAAGTGTCATTTTATAAACATTATAAAGTGAGTTTGAGGGGAAATAAATTTAAATCAAGCTTATAAAAGTCCCTCTCTCTTCATTTTGTCATTCATTTGCCTCCAAGACTCCAAAAGCAAGTGTGAAAGGCGATTTAGTGTGAAACTAGGCGAATTGAGAAACAGAGCCTGCGCGCTACGCATCAGAGCCCGCGCGCTACGCGTTGGGCGTGCGCTACGCGTCAGGGCACACTCTGCAGTGGAAGAATTGGTCGGGCTCTACGTGTTGGGCGTGCGCTATGCGTCAGGGCCCGCGCGCTACGCGTTGGGTTTCACCTATAGCAAATTGCCAACAAGCTTCAAAACGACCTCAAATCTCTTAAGTTTGACAGGTAGGCCTCAAATCATCAATGTTTTTTGCTTGCTAAAGAAAAATGAGCATGGAAAATGTGTCAAATGCCATCAAGTGTGAAGCATGAAATTCATATATATTATGTTTAAAAATTTCAAATTGCAAGTGAAGCTAGGGTTTTGAGTTCGCTGCCCAAGGTCATCTTTTTCACTCCCTCATTTCCACACATTCCCATTATCACTTCCCTTGTCACTTTCACACAATTTCCCTAACAAAAATATCAAAAGCCCTAAAACCCTACCCCTATCCCTAAAATTCAATAAAATCTCCCTAAATCCTACCTCCTATCAAACCCCTACAAATTATGATTATGTGATGATGTATGTGTCATAATTCCTTCCCTAAATTCCCTTTTTTATATATTTTCCCTAAATCTCCTCAAAACTCCCCCTCCCTAACATCTCCCTTGTGTTTTTTGTCCCCTTGGAGCAGAATTCAAACAGTCAAAACAGCAGGTAATTTGTGCAGAAGCAGTAGTACATTTCAGCCATTTTGCTCTTGAAACCATGTCAGAAACCGAAACAGACTATGAGCAAAGTGATGACCGTGAGTCAACACCGGAGGTTGAGGTGCCAAGGAGGCCTCACAGGGGTGGTAAGGGTGGTCAGCATGTGAGAGAGGATCCCACCTCTTTGGCCTATTTGCAAGCTTGTCCACTTGCAGTCACATTTTTCCGTCATCAATCATGCTATGAATATTGCGAGAGAATTTCCCAAATTGAGCACCATAGGGAATTGGTCCACTTGTTTGTTTTTCATTTTCACAACGGGCATGTGAATCTTGCAGGGGTGGATTTTACATTGTCACCTGAGATTGTTGCTCAAGCAACAGGGATACCCAATGTTGGAGAAGAGTGGAACAAGCGCCAGCTGTTGGACAGATTCCAGTATGAGCCTTACATTAAACCTGTATATGTGAGGCACCTAACTGGTGTGTTTCCTTTTAGATTCTTGAGGGATGAGTATGCGCCCTTGATGAGGCTCATCATTCGCTATTTCACATGTGAGGGCAGATTTTCACGTTTGTATTCGTATCATATCCGCTTGTTGATGCATTTCACACGGGTATGGATGATGAACATTCCTTTCTTCATGTGCCGGAATATTGAGAGGATGGTGCCCTTGGTGCAGAGAAAGAGCCCAGCACAGCAACACAGGAGCATCTACCATTATGCTTTGATCAAGATTGTGGTCATGCATCAGTTGGCCCAGCAGGGTATTCCATGGGAGGATTTCATCTCTCGAGATTTCTTCACAGCGCCACCACCCCCTGAGGTTGTTCATGAGGAGGGAGGACCTTCACAGCAGTATGACATCTCTGAGCCCAGACATGTCAGCTCCCCTCCATTGGTCACATATCAGAGAGGCCATAGGGCCTTATTTGCATCAGCTCGGCGAGTATTTTCTCCACAGCAGGTGGAAAGGGTCTCTCCTTCTTCATCAGCACCGCGAGTGTTATCTCCACACCAGGTGGAAGGGGCCTCGTTTCCGACAGCAGCACAGGTATCAGATAGGGGCAGGCAGCCCAGGATTGAGGAGGGATTGTCAGGTGATCCAGATATTGACATCATTGATCTTGACACCCGTTCTCCTAGCTCGAAGCTTAAGGACATCATTCAGCAACGAGAGGCTAAAAATCGCTTGTTGCAAGAAAAATTAGAGAGGGCACAATGTACAATCACATATTTAGAGCAGCGCAACAAGCAATTAGAGGATGAGCACACTCTCGATGAGTTGTGGAGGATCCATGAAGACCGCAACTTGGCTCGTAAGAGACCCGGTGATTTGGTACCCATTGAGCGAGAGGCTATGCTTCTCCGGGTCAATTCTCATTTGGAGAGGTTGCTGGCCAAGGCTAACAAAGATAAGGACATGCTCCGGAACATGAAAAACCATTATTGGGCTCGAATGCACGTATGTAAGGCAAAAATGAAGGTGCTCAAAGGACGGTTGGCCAAGGCACTAAAACGAAGAAAAAGGCCCGATCCCCTCCACATCTTGGCTGAGGCTTCCTTGAAGGAGCATGGTGCTAAATGACTTACCTTCTGCACAAATTTCAAAAAAATTTGGGCATTTTTGGTCATTTGTGAATTTTTTGGGCAAAAAACAAGTTTTCTTCCCCAACGCGTAGCGCGCCGCGCGCTACCCTAAAGATGGGCAACTCCTTTTCATGAAAACTCAGCATTTTTGGATTTGTCATGCAAAAATACACTTGCTCAGAAATTTCCAAGAAATTTCACCAAGTTTTGAGCCTCCAGAAGGTCAAAAAACATGCAAACAATGACTTTCTGCCACTTTTTTGACACACAGGAAGCAGTCTTGGGAGATTGCAATTTTGGAGGGGAAAATGGTCACCAAATTCCGAAATTCTACTTGGGTTGGAAATTAGACATCTAGACCTTTCCGACAAGCCCACTTTTTCCTCATTCGGACTCCGGGAAGTGCCTCAAACGCAGGCCCAAAGGCGCGCTACGCGTTGAGATTCAGGGCGCTACGCATCAGGCTATTTTCACAGAAATGCACCTACAACTCAGCAAAACGTAGTTTTGACTAGGTTTGACTTTTTGGAGTGGGTTTTGATCCTCCTTGATGTAAATGATGTAATTTTATGATACTTTGACACTTATTTATCTCTTCTAGAAGATTCATTCATGAAATAGGCAAAAATTTAATGAATGAATTGGTTTCCTAGCTTATAGAGGCAAGTTGTTTTGACTGCCTAGATTTTAGTGCTCAGTTTGGAATTGGTTGAAATAGCTCCTACGATAGTGAGCTCGACCCCTAGAGGCAAGGAAAGATGTTATATTGCCTATATTATGTACTTTCTTGGTCATTTTCATTGGTTGGACTCTTGAGGGAGAAAGCTTATATTGTATTACTCATTGTATCTCTGCAATTTTTGGCAAAGGAAGACCAGGGTTTTGCAGTCCTTTTTGGGATTCCCTTGGTTACATGTATTGATGGTGTGTTTCTCTTTGTACTTGTAAGTTTGTTATGTGAATCATCTTCTTACTTTTTCTTCTGCAAATTAGGCAAATGAAGTGTTAAGGTAGAATTCATGGTCGCTATGCTCTGCCTTTAAGTTTGCTTAATATCAATGTTTTCAGCTGTTTAAGGAGAATTCAAGGTGATTGCTTTCTCTCCTTAGCTCCTCACCAGTCATTCTCATCCATCCAAATCTTTCAAAGGCATCAATACAGTCTCCTACCTTGCCCCAAAGAACCCCCTGCGAAAACTGTGTCCAATCCCCGCACCCAAAATTGCCTTTCCCCAATTTTCCACCAAAACCCTAAAAATCTCAAATCAAACCTTTTTATCAGTTTACTAGCCTAAAATCAGTGTTCTTTATTGGTTATCTCTGCCCGTTGAAGATCTTTGCCGAGATAGATCGGAGAGAGCCCTCTCCTGCCCCGTAGGGATAGCTACGAGGCTAAGTGGTTTGATGTTGCCTTGGAGTTTACCTTTTTTAGCCTGAGGTGAAATTTCAAGCGCTAACACAGCTAGCAAAATGGGCATCTGATGGGATGGATTGTACAGTTTTAATTGGAAAAAAGGGGTGGCTTCCTGTGGGATCTTTGCACTATGCAGTCCTAGTTTCCAAGGATGAAGCTTGAGGCTTGGGACTTTTCAATGCATAGTCCCAACCTAGACAGAGACTGGGAGACATAGCGTATGACATAGCCTTAGTGGCCAAGGTGATAGGTAGGCCCTTGAAACTACATAATGCGTAGTTGGAGCCAGCTTATACTTCACACTACATAGTTTTAGAGGCCAAGCTTGTGGCTTAAACCTTAGGATAGCGCAGTGCCTAGATAGGCAAGGCAAAACCAGCCAAGGAAAGTGCAGATCCACCCAAGGGAAGTGTCAAAAATGACCAGATCTAAGTGATTGTGTGAGCTTGAGTGCAGATCTGATTATGTGTGAATGAACCATGATATATCAAGTGTAGAAACTGAATGAATGGGAAGAGAATCAAATCGGTGAGGAGATTCGCTGTAACAATGAGCATCGATGAAAAAACAAAGAAACCGATGTGAAACTTATGAAAGGTAAATGATAACTTGAAAAAACACTTATACAAGGTAAAATATGTTGAAACACCAGCAACCATGAAGAGAAACATGCAAAATAACACTCACACAAGTGAAACTAAAAAATATGACATAAAAAGAGGAAAAAGATGATAAAAGAAAAAATCACTTGGATAAGCAATGAATACTCCACCAAATTTTCCTTGATCTCCCTAGGAATGCTAGAGCTCTAATATTGAATGTGAAAATGATCTCTAGAGACATCAATTAACTAGATTTGAAGAAATGAGGGTTTATGATGCACATGCTTGAAATCAAGGAAAAGCGACACTTGGTGAAAAACTCTAAAAATAGAAATGTGCCACCTTTGGAAAAGTAATAATGGATCCCTACTACCAAGGGATTCTTTTTTCACTTTATTTTTCTTGATTTTCTTAGGAAACTTTCCATGCACACTGCTAAGAAAGACTACACAATTTTTTGGAACTGGGAAACTCTCAGGCTTAGTGCACTCTGTAGTTTCTGAGTTTAGTGATGGATTGCATAGTTTCTAGGATCAGTGTTGGGATTCCTTCCATGAGTATGCAATTTCTGAGCTCAAGGATAACTCTCAGTCAAGACTGCACAATTCCTATCATCAAGGTTGCTTTCCCTCAAGGATTGCACAATTTCTAGAAGCAAGCTCAAAACTATTGTGATACCAAGTTGGGAGATAAGCTTGTGACATCGAAAGATAAGATAAGTGTGAAAACAAGCAAGCACAAGAAAAAATGAAGAGTTGAAGCATGAATACCTATATGAGTGCAAGATGAGCTCCTGTGGATAAGAAGGGAGGCTCCAAAATCGAAGCATAGGAAACATTTTGGAGGGTGGTTGTAGCTACTACAACACCTATACAATAAAAGGGGTACTAAGGGCCATTTCAATAAGGCAAATATCTTCCTTAAAATTACAGGAATGTGCTTTAAAGTTATGTAAACTATATGCAATTCATATTGAATATCACTCCAAAATTAATCAAAAACCTTCTATAGAAGATGACCTGATCCTTGAAAAGTATGAAGAAGTTTTTCCGAAGGAAATCTCAGGAAAACCTCCATGAAGGGACTTATATCTCACTATATATCTTATCCATGGAGAAATCCCAACATCTAAATCTCCATACAAAATGAGTGCTCCAAAATTGATAGAACTAAAAATGAAACTACAAGAGTTATTAGACAAAGTGTGTCACCTTGGGGTGAACTAGCCTTATTTGTGAAGAGGAAGGATGGAGCCTTTAGAATTTTCATAAACTACTGAAAACTTAACAAAATGATAATCAAGAATAAGTATCCATTTTCCATAATGGACAACCTATTTGATCATATCAAAGGAGTTACTATCTTATCAAATATTGACTTAAGATGTAGCGATGATCATATTAGAATCAAATATGAAGACATTCATAAAACATATTTTGGGCCTCGGTATGGGCTTTATGAGTTCATTATAATTCCATTTAGACTCAGTAATGCACTAGCCGTTTTTATGTGTCTAATGAATAACGTACTTAGTCCTTATTTAGATAAATTTTTCATTGTGTTTATTGATGACATCTTAGTATATTACAATAACAAAGAGGAACATCCTCAATATCTAGAAATGGTTCTTCAAACACTTAGAGAAAATGAATTGTATACCATGTTTAGAAAATATGTGTTTTATCAAACATAGATTTATTATTTCGCAGATGTTATATCTAAAGAGGGAATTGTTGTGGATTTAGAGAGGATAAAGGCCATTATGGAATGGCCAGTTCCTAAGGATGTGGATAACATCAGGTCCTTCATGGGAATCATGGGTTATTATAGGAAGTTCATATAAGTGTTTTCTAAATTATCTTACCTAATCACTTCCTTATAGAAGAAGGGAACTAAATTTGATTGGAATAAGAATTGTTAGGACAATTTTGCGAAACTATAGCAATTATTGACTATTACCCCAATTTTAAAGATTTTTTACTCCAAAAAAAACTTTATAGTCTATATTGATGCATGTAAAGAAGGTCTTGGGGGTAATTAATGTAATATGTTCATGTGGTAAGCTATGAATGTAAAAAGATTAGAGACCAAGACAAAAATTCTGCAACCAATGACATGGAATTAGCAGCTATTATTTATTCTTTTAGAATGTAGAGGCACTATCTTATAGGAAGGTGATTTCAACTAAAAGCTAATAATATCAACGTTAAATATCTCTTTGACTAGAAAAATTTTAATGCTTGGAAATCCCGGTAGTTGGAATCCCCTAGCGAGTATGATTTCAAAATAATACACATTAATGGAACATCAAATAAAATAGAAAATTCTCTTAGCAGGAAACTAAATTTGATTTTTTCTATTTCTGCAAGCATTTGGAAAACAGACTTGACCGAAAAAGTAAAGATAATTTTTGATTTTGATGAGGAATATGTCAAAATAAAGGAAAAAATTCAAAAATTAAATCCTCAAGATGAGGAAGGAAATGCTTTTTTAGTTAATGAAGAGGGTCTGTTGATGTATAGAAACATAATAAATATACCCAAGGATGAAAACATAAAACTAATTATCCTTGATGAATTGAATAAAAATCCTACATCTGAACATCCTAGATATCGAAAACTAATAACCATGTTAAGAAAGGACTTCTATTGGTCCAATATGAAGTAATAAACAACAAAATATGTAGTAAAATGTTTAGAATGTCAATAGGTTAAAGCTTCCCAATAACATCTGGTTGGATTATAACAAACAATACCCATTCTAAAATGGAAATGGGAGGTAATATCCATGGATTTTATCACTATTTTTCCAAGAACAAGAAAACAACATGAATATTTAATGATTGTGGTAGACAAACTTAGTAATGAAACATATTTTGTACCTACAAAATCTACATTCACATCCATTACTATAGTAGAGATATTCATAAGGGCTATATTTAGATTACATGGTATTCCTAAGACTGTAAATTTACACTATGTTGTGAAAATTACGTCTAAGTTTTGGAAAGGTTTATTTAAAGGCTTGGGCAAGGAGTTGAATTTTAGCACATCCTATCATCCTTATAATGATGGTAAAATAAAAGGGACTAGTCAAAATGTAGAGGACGTTCTAAAAATATATGTTATGGATAGGTCCACTAAGTGAGAAGATTATTTTCATTTAGCTAAATTTACATACAATAACGGTTATCATACTTCGTTAAATATGATCCATTTTGAAGTATTTTATTCGATGCGTTCTAAACTACCATTAATTTAGGGTCATCGTGAACATAGACTAGTTTTAGGACCATATATATTGAAAGAAATGAAGGAAATAGTCAAACAGGTGAAACAAAATCTAAAAATAAATATGGACCGATAAAAAATCTGAGAAGATTTAATTATAGTTCACAAAGAGTTTAATGTTGGTGACCATGTTTATCTAAAAGTGAAACCTAAGAAAAGTACTCTTAGACTTGGTATTTGTGCCAAGTTGTCACCCTGATTTTGTGGACCCTTTGAAGTGTTAGCAAGGATAGGTCAAGTTTATTATCAACTTGATCTACCATTAAGCATAAAATTTCATGATGTGTTTCATGTGTCTTTATTAAAAAAATTATGTACATGATCTAGCTCACATTATTGATTGGAATATGGTATAGGTAGAGCTAGAGAGAGAGTTTATCGAAGAACCTCTATGCATACCAGACCAAAGGGAAGTCATGCTCCAGAATGAAAAGGAAAAATATAATACATATTCTTCAAGTATTTGAAATGGTTGAAATATTTTGTACATACATGGAACAATAAAAGTCATGATACAAATATCTAGATAGAACATGTATTTTATTTGTTGTATAATGATTTTTTGGAGTATCTTGTGAGAAATATTTATCTTTGAATGTATGGAAAATCATTTAATTTAAATTTCAATGTATGTGTAAAAATGTTAGAACATAGAATGGTATATCCTAGTAAGAATATGAGAATGTTTACATAAGGTATGTTAGAAGCGTCCCTTTCTTGTATATAATTCTAGCTGAGACAAGATATTGATTATATAATAAAATGAAGATCAAAGCCATGGTCGAACTGACCTACTATATATAAAAAAAAATGCAAGTCACATACTTAGGCCAAACATAAAATTAACCATATAATATATAGAAATATAAATGTATCCAAAAAAATCTTTAGAAAATAGTAGAGTGCTCTGTAGTTAATCTGCAAAAATTCTAGTACAATAAAACCAGTGAATAAATGAGGGGTTGTAGCCAAAAGAGAAAGGAACCCATTACTGGGTAGAAATTATTATATAATATTCATCTTAGAATTTCACTAAAGCATGCAAATATTGAAATTTAACATGAGAATATATTGGTAATTTCTGAAACAACATGCAAAAAGAACTACATTCTATGTAATAATCACTTTCAAATTATCAAACAAAGACTCTTCATACAATATGATTTTTATGAAAAATAGTTGTTACCTAGAATGGTCGAAAATACCTATGTGACAAATGTAACAAAGACAATATCCATTGATGAAAGGCTGCCAACCATAGTTATTTTAAACAAATGAAAATAAGCCGCATTTTCCTTTAACATTAAATTTCACATCAAGGTAATGTTTCGCATAGATTCCATGGTAACTAATTTAAAATAGAACCCTTGTGTCTCTATCCTTGATGAGAGAATCAACCATACAAAAATAAGAAACCAGGCATTTCAAGAGCATCTGATTAGTAAGGGAGGAAGCCAAACTCATTAAGGGAGTGGAAGGGTTCTGCAATGAGTATAAATAAAAATATTAGAAAAATGCAGAAAAATGAGTGTACATGTAAATTTCCAGGAATGACAAAATATAGGTTGTGATTTATAAAAGGGGAAAAAAAAATGAAGAAACAAGAAAATGATCATTACCCATTATACCTAAGGAGAAACCTATGTCCGAGGTCCCATATCCTTTACCTGTAACAAACCCAAATTCGGTCAAAAAGTTTGCAATTTTTTTTTTTAAATTAACAAGTTTGAGTAGGGTTAAAACCTTGTGAATGAATAAAATATATATATAAGGAAAAATAGCCATGACATAGTATTTACAACCACGACCAGAGAAAGAAGATTCACACCAAAGTTTATCCATGTCTAAAGAAAACCATGGTCTACTAGGGGTTCAATTTTTGGAAACCCAATTTTGAAAATTTACCAAGAAATCATCAAGAATTGCAAGTATTGTAATAAGGGTTTTTCCCTTCAAAGGAACTCAATAATTAGTTTTACATTCTAAGAGTGGATCCTCTACTAAGAGTGAAACCTTTCTGAGAGAAGGCTAGAAGTGTGTCCATAACTTCACATTAAACTTTCATACAAAATTATAAAGGGTTAAACTTTGGTTTGTTTAGAAGACCAAGAGATGTCAAAAACAATTAAAATGAAACAAATATTCACTTAAAGAGAAGGGGGAACAAAGTTAATCTCCTGCAACCAATTAAATTTCAACCATAAGCTAGCTAAAAGAGGTTCTGCCAACCATAAATACTGAGTAGAGTCTAGACATTATTAAGGAAATACTCCCTATAAAAATGTGAAACTTCATTAGATAAATAACTAGTTAGATTAATATACAAGAAATTGGCAGAAGATAAGTAAAGAACTCATAAATTTTCTCTTACACTTTTCTACTTACTAGTTATGTCATTTGAAATTGTAAGTATTTCCTTTGAATGTGAATGGATAAACCCTGGAAAGAGAATGTGGTACAATGATTAACAATTTAGCCAAGAATGACAAATCAAAACTAAGTCACAGAGTAGAGCAATGCTCTACATGTAAACTAAAGGAAGATTACCAAGGATACTGGCGTGAGAAGGTCATTAAGGTCAAAGTGAAACCCTAACATTTTACACCATTGATCTATCATCGTTTGATCTTGTTCCTTGATTTCAAAGTTTTGGATTTTCCATGCAAATCCATGCGAGATTGGGTGGGAAGCAGCATTATATACTAATAGAAATGATGCATGTAATCATGTCTAGTCCATGCATTAACATTTTTAAGTTAATTCAAGTGTGGGGTAGAATGTATAAACCATATGTTAAACGTAAACGATGACGAATCCATTGGGTGGCCTTCAAACTTTGAATTGATTGTTTTCATAGCATATGAGCCTACAAATGTGGATCTCTCTCTCTCTCTCTCTCTCTCTCTCTCTCTCTCTATATATATATATATATATATATATATATATATATAGATATATATATATATATATATATATATTTGATAATAATTATCAGGCAAAGGCTCGAAAATCTTAGTTAGATAGAGGAAACACTTTTAATAACAAAATATCATATACAATTGTTATAGCTTAGTAAATAATGCTAAGTTAGGACTAGTCACACAAGATTAAGGAGAGAGGAGAAAAGTTGATGGTTTGTTTGCATATCATATTTATATAGAAAAGAAATAACCTTTTTCTAGACCCTATATGTGTTCAACAAGGGGTAAAATGAACATATACAAAAGATTAAAGTCAAGTTGAAATGTATGGTGTTTAAAAGACCCCATAGTGAAATCAAGAGTAATTGTATTTTGATATGCCACGTGCACAAACCATAGGCCAAAGAGTACCTTGGGAAAAATTAAGGACAACCTAAAACATAAGAGTTACAAAGTGAGAAAGTCTTATGTAAAACTTAAAATAAATTTGTATCCAAGTGTTACAAAAGAAAAATCAATTAATAATCAAACCAATATCATAAGAATTAAGTCATAGATTTGTGGAGTACACTTTAGTATTGGAATTTAGTTATCAAGAAAAAAAATTACGGTATGTTTTGGAGGTTCATTACCACTGAGTAGTCAGCCTTGTTAGTTTAAGAAATGGATCATGATTTTCTCTATAGTTATTAGTGACCAATTTTCTAGTGGCCATAATTTTACTTTTAACTTTCCTTGCTAGAATAAAAGCATGCTCTAGATATTTTGGTCAAAAGAGACACACCTCATGTTAGATGTTTTTCCTTAAATTTACCAGAAATATGTATAACAAGTTATCCTATGATATATTCTTTACTTTGAGTCTCAACTTTTGCAATTGTTGAATGTGCTTTGTAACTAGAACTATTTTTCAAATATTTACAAATTGACTAAAGAATGTGTTTCTATTAATATCCCCATAACGTGCTATAAATTCCTCTATAAAAATGGACCAAAACTTAGCATAATCCT
Source organism: Pinus tabuliformis (assembly GCA_031772625.1). Lineage (NCBI taxonomy): Eukaryota > Viridiplantae > Streptophyta > Pinopsida > Pinales > Pinaceae > Pinus > Pinus tabuliformis. Next base: position 993,505,204 of record CM062806.1, on the reverse strand, counting down.
TTTTTATTTTACAAATCCATTGATACCATAGATGTTGGTCTTGTTCAAAAAACATGGATGCAATACCTTCCATAGGGATGTCACTTGGTGTAGATCAAAGTATTGCTCCGTCTGAGATATCCATGTTACAGGATCATTACCATCAATTTTCCTCATATCAATCTTCAGATTGTAATAATTCCTTGGTGTTGAATTGAAGCCCTAATGGTGTGGATCTTGTATTCAAAATTCATGATTATGGTTCTCCAATTGTGATATCCCATATCATATTGATTATCAACAAGATGATTCTCCTTATGTTCATGATTTACTTGGATCTCCACATCCCTTTTAGGAAACCTCTCCAAGAGAATATTTTCCATGGCATTATGAATTTTTATATTTTTTCTTTATTTTTATTCATGTTTTCTTCTATTGCTTCCTCAATTTCATTTATCTTCTCTTTCATTTATATTTTATTATTTTCTTGATAACTTGAGAAATCCGCCCTTTTCAACTTACTAACATGCATTTCATTAACTTTCTTCTCTAATTGAGCTAACCTAAATTCCAAGTATTCACCTTGTTCATGAATCCAGTATGGGTCATTAGAAGATTTACTTGGTGTAGTAGCTTTGTTTGGAGTCCCTTTGGAAAAAAGTAATAGCCCACCTCTTCATTACAACAAAAAAGGGGATATTATAATGAACAATTAGGTCACTAGTAAGTTACATAGCTAAATTTGGAGAATATCAAAATGGTTCACACTTTATTGATATATCTCTAAGATTTGAGGCTTTTTGAATCTAAAAAATTATTCTGTAATACTTTGATATGTTGTTTCTGTAATCCCACACGTGTGAACTAAATTTGACGTGCCAACTAAAAGTTATAGTAACTTTCCCAAAAATTATTAACTATTTTTTTTCCTCTTGCCATGAGAAAAATTGTATAGCATTCCACATGTCCAATTCTTGAAATATGGTTCTAGAAAATGTACCTAAGGTACTTCTCTATGTCTCCCAAAATTCCTAAATGTTTCACAGTCTAAAAATTTCGAGAAAAGAAGATATAGAAAAATACTAAGTTGACCTATTTGATATTATTTCTAGAGCATATAGAAACCCTACCTTACTTGGAGAATATATCAAAAAATATAGAAAATCAAGATTGATTTCTTCGACCATATTTATATCAATATCTTTCATAAACATGGTCCATTTTTCCTATTTGAAGACTCAATATATATATATATATATATCTATATATATATATATATATATATATATATATATATATATATATATATATATATATATATATATATATATATATATATATAGATATATATTGAAAATTTCAAACTAACATGTTTTAGACATAATATAGGAGCATTTAGAAAACCTAACTTCCTTGGACCCTATCTCCAAAAATATAATGAACCAAGATCTGAAACTTGAAACATATATTTCACATGATTTATTGTCAATATTCTCTATGTTTCATCATTTGAAGCCTCCCAGGAAAAGAAACTTAGCAGAAATTCCATGATGACCTATTTGAAGCAATAGAACCTGAGGATCAAGATATTTGTTACCAAATGTTATGATCCTTGCACCCTAAAAATGGTAATAAAACAATAATTATAATGAAATTCGAGGGGTAAACCTCATTTTACACTAAATACAATGAACAAGACAATATTTGATGATCTTAAGACTAGGTCCTTAGTATGTATATAGGAGAAAATTTGTACCATTATAATCAAATGGGACTATGAGGGTTCTTGTAACACACCCTCCCACCCCCTTGAGTTATTCTCATGTAGTGGAACATGTTACATCAAGATAACCTAAGTTTCGTGGTCTCATTATGGAAATGGGGTCTCAAAAACCTCAATTTTCAACTTTCTTGGAATATAAAAACAAAATACCACCATCACGACTGACTAGTCGAGATATTTCTTGTGATATAAATTTTTCCTCAATTCAATACCTAGATCAAAAGTTATTATCATTTGAAAATTTCACCATTAAAACCCTGCCACATAAGCAAGTGCTTACCATGTGGCACACACTTTGTACCCTCATAGTGTCATGATAACCCTTGGTGTTATTGAATTCTTAGTGAAGCTTACATGGCTCTAGCCATGTCATTTAACCTGGCCTACCTAGGAGACTGACCTCTTAATGTGTTTTGTGTGCAATTCCTATTATAACAATTTTTCGAGACTTTGCACCCTCATGTGTGAACATGATATCGTATCCATCTAACCCCCCAAATGAAAATTGATTTGGGTGTGGACCCACCTTCAAGTCTTCTAGCCATTTAGGATATTAAGCATATGTTGCAATGCCAAAGGCCATACCCCTAAACTCCCAATGTATTCTAAGCCTGGGCTAACATTCAGGGCTTCATTCCATTTAGGCCATTGACTGTGATAACCAACCCCAAGCTTCTACATCCCCATTATGGCCTATACACCACCATGGGAGTGCCCATTATTCGTTATAAATTTAACTAGTGTAATTTAATATATAAAAAATGCATGCTCAAAGGGGCCCACAGTAATGAACTATGAATATCAATCATTAAATAATTAAGTTCTCAGGCCTTGGCATGATTTTACTTTCCTAATATGAATATTTAGTTTATATAAACAAACAAGAACACCAGGGATTTTCCCTGACCAGGTCCATAAGAGGAAAATAATCGAGCTCTAGTCTATTGTCAATTACATTTAGGAGTAGGGGATTTATCCTCAACTTAAATGTAGTTAATACTACCTGAATCTCAACCCTTCCAAAAAAAATATTATTAGATAAACAAACCAATGAACAATAAGCATACATGGAAATATAATACTTTTAATGGCGTAATTATATAACATGTATCAACATGAAATAAGCCAAGTTGTTAGCATATTTTAATAGTATTAAACAAGTCCAATAGTCTTTGAATTTAGCATGCAATCCAAGCATGAAAATAATTTAGAATTACCAAGCCCTGCATGGCCACATGCAAATTATATTTTCACATAAAAGATAAAGACACCATTCTTATAGTCACAAGGTAGAATACCAATTTACATTCATAGCACATTCAAGGTAGTTTCAGGCTTGTTGCATTCATGCATAAGTATCCTAAAACCATGCAAGATTAATATCGAGCTATACATTATTTTCATAAATAACCATTCAACAAGTTCATAGTTTAGAATTTATTAACACTTATATGGAAGTATGTATAATGATGAATGAAATTGAAGGTGGGACTTCAATTTTCCACCTAACCATAGAACATTTGTAACCAATATTACTTGCAGTTGTCACCCTCGAGCTCTATCCATGATCAAAGGAGATTTCCTTCAACATAGATCTAGCAGTGTGGGAATTTTACATACACAAGTGATTTATCAACTATGCAAGTATTGCAGGAATTTCACACACTCTAGGTGGTTTATTAGTTGCGGAAAACACTCTAAAAGTGGTTTATCAACCTATAAAAAAGCACCATTATAGGAAATTTCAGCCTAAAAGTGGGATCCTAAGGAAAAATAATAAAATAATAGTTAATATACTAAAATAAGAGTTATGAATTTTGGAGAGAAAAAGAAGAAAACTACTTTTTTAATTGTATAATTGGCTTATCTCCTTATAGGATTACTCAAATTTCGAGTGTAGACACTCATTGAATGCAGAATTAAATTCCACATCCAACTAGTACCCATTGCACATACTTTTGAGAAGACCTACATTGATAAAAATCGAAGATACATTAAAAAACCGGCTTAACATGTTTTTTTAATGTATCTTCATTTTTTATCAATGTGATCCTTCTTAGAAGCATATGTAATAGGTACTCATTAGATGTGGATTTTAATTCCACATCCAACAAATGTATACATTCAAAATTTGAGTAAACCTATAAGGATATAAGCAAAAAATATAATTAAAAATAATAGTTTTTCTTCTTTTCTCGCCAAAATATTTACATGTACCTCATTTTAAATTTAAAGGACTTTGATTGGTTTACATATTATGACATGGAAATTGCATGAAAATTTTATGTGCACTTTTAGGTTGAAATTTCCTCTAATGCCTAGGTGTTTTATCAGCCCTCTCAGCAAGCACGATCCTGCCTTGTGGTTTATCAACTCTTCAACAAGCACCTTGGGTTGTTGATCAACCCTCTAGCAAGCAACCATCACCCATCTCCTCAGAGCTTTCCTTGAACTTCTCTAAGATTGGGCACACACATAGTCTATAGCTTCGCTACTAGATAATTCTATTCCCTCATCCCTAGTAGGCCATACTAGCACTCAACCAGAGCTCAAAATTTTCTTTCTCAATGCTAAATTCCTTCGAACAACTGACCAATAAGAGACCAACCAACCTCTTATTTCTCAAGTCCCTTTTATTTATTTTTCTTGTGTGTCCCTTCATTTTCCTTTGGGAAAGTTTTTCTTCTTTCTAGTTCTTTCTTGTTGGATAAATATTTAATTAAGAATTAGTGTTAGTTATCCCCACTTAGATTCATCTTCCTCTTCCCTCTTAGATCATGGATCTGTGGTCCCACCCTTCAAGCTATTTAATTAAGTTTATAACAATTCATAGTCAGAGTACAATTACATTACAAAAATCAGGGGAAGCATACCAAGGTTGTTACAAACTCATCCCCTTAAGTGGAATAACATCCTCAGTGTTCTTATCAGAAAATTCTAGAGCAAAGTTAAGCTTTATCAACAACCCTTAGATTAACTTATTTATTAAACAAAATACAGGTACACCATTTTTATTTTCTCAACCATCTCCCATGTGGCTTGATTTAGTACAAAGTGCTTCCATTGCACCTTGACTTGCTCTATTACTCAATTTTGGAGCATAACTATCCTTTGATCCAAGATGCATAGTGGTTCTAGTTGGAAGTCTCCCTCCATTTCCACTTGTATCACAGACCAATCAACAACATGATTAATATCATTAACATACTTCTTAAGAAATGAAACATTAGAAACATCATGCACTTTCACTGTGGGTGGTAGGGACAATATGTAAGTCATTAGTCCCATGCTTTCCAAGATGTAAAATGGTCCAAAATATCTAGGTGCCAACTTAGCACACGAGCCCACTTTGAATGAGCTCTTCTTTGGCTTAATGCATAGATAGACACACCCACCCACTTAGAACTCTTTATGCAATATTTTCTTGTTTGAATAACTCTTATGTTTATCCTCGGATATATTTAAACTTTGTTTGATCTTAATCATATCTTTCTCCATTTCCTTCAACATATTAGGCCCAAGAACTACTCTATTTACTGGGTCACCCAAACTGATAGGAGTGTTTCATTTCTTTCCATATAATGCCTCAAATGGAATCATTCCCATTGACACTTGATAACCATTGTTATATTAAAACTCCACCAATGGAAGGTATTACTCCCGCTCTCTTGGTTGATGCATGACATACATCCTCAACATTTATTCCAAGATTCTATTTACTCTTTATGTTTGCCCATATGTCTGAGGTTCGCAGGTAGTGCTAAAAGCTACCTGGGTTCCAAAACTAGCAAAAATGTCTTCAAAATTTTTAAGTGAACTTGGAATCTTTTTATGATATTATATATTTAGGTACCCCATGCAACCTAAATATTTCTTTCATGAAGATTTGAGCTATGTTAATTGCTTTATGAGTAGATTTAACATTTATAAAGTGAGATTCCTTGCTCAATTTATTGACTACCACCATGATAACATCGCATTGCCTATTTTTCTTGGGTAATCCTGTGATGAAGTCCATTGATATCACTTCCCATCTTCATTTCGAGATAGGGATTGTATGCAACAATCTATTTGGATTCCTTCATTACACCTTCACTTGCTGGAATTCTAAATTCTTAGCAATGTATTGAACTATATCCTTCTTCATTATTGGAAAATAATATGCTTTCTTTATGGTTGTTATCATCTTTTGGTAACTAGGATGACTTGCATAGGGTCACATAAGAAACTCATCCATAACAAGATTCCTTAAATCAACTGCATTAGGTACATATTTTATGTTTTTGAACAACAATATGCCATCATCATTAAGTTGGTAACTTGTACTCACAAATCCATCTAGTTTCTTCTACCAGCACTTCCTCACATATTGTTAATGTTCATCATTAATCATCCCCTATTTAAATATGTCCTTGATGTTAAATGAGAATGTCCTCAAAGCTTCCAAGTTAATCTATTGCAGACTCCTGCTTAGTGCATCTCCCCCCTTATTCGCTTTTACCTTGATGTGCTTAACCTCAAAGTCAAAGTTACTAATTAAAGCCAACTACTTAGCTTGTCTATCATTAATATTGGGTTGGTCAAACAAATATTTTAGTCCCCCATGGTTTCTTATCAACACAAATATTATTCCCAATAAATAGTTCCTCCACATCTTTATGTTGGCATTATGATGTATGTGTGGTACTTGATGGCAACCCACTTGTAGCAGAACAAATCCCCTGTATATGGTAACTAGATGAATCTATAGAAGAGACATAATGCATGACAGTAGCGTTTACATATGTGATGAAATGCAGGGCAGCTTCAAGGAATCAGTTCAGAAAGCAACTCACTCAGATGAAAGTATAGCAGGTAAACAACAAAGAAATTACATATTAGTCTTCACAGAATGAAGAAAGAGAGGTATATGCAAGTTCACCATTGACCAAGCTACGTATACACAAAGGTTCACTGTATACAAGCCACGTATGCATACACACGCACTTTCACAGAAGGAAAAGCACGTATACCTTGGAAAATTGAATTTTTGGTCTGAAGCATTTGGTCCATGGTATTTTGATCCATGGTATTGGTTCAAGATATCTGGTCTGAGGTATTGACCCCTGGTATTTGGTCCAAGGTATTGGTCCTAAGTGGTTTTGGTCCATGGTATTAAGAAAAGCCTAAGACTATAAAAGGAGGAAAAGATCATTAGGCCAAGGTGTGCAAGTATCGAATATCTAATGAAGTGTGAGATCTAATATGCATGTTATTGGCTTATGGTACTGTGCTTGATCTGAAACAAGGATGAACCTTAGCATTTGATGAAGGGTAAGATCTAATGATGTATCAGGATCTCAAGGCTAGAAGTGAATTATCTCTATGTGGTTTGATCATTTATCTGAATAATTGGCGCATGTTGTAGTATGTAAATATGATGATCTGGGTTTGACTGAAGTCTGGAATAGTTGTAATTTTTAAATCATAATTTATAGATCTATACACAGGTTCACTTTAGAAAAAGAGCGTATACATGTTGGTCCTGCATATCAAAGCAGCGCATATATCATAAATTTGATTTGCAGATCTGTATGTTGGTTCGCCTTGAGGAAAGTGCGTATGCACGCAGGTTCGACACATGCAAGTAGCGTGCACCTTATAAAATATGTTTTAGTTGCTTCTGTTTGCTATTGCAGTATTCTGGGTTTTGGCTTGGGTTATGGTAACTGTATTCTGGTGACAGCATTCTGAATGCTCAGATTGATGGAGTGATTGATTGATTCGGTTGTGGTTGGTTCAAAAGGGAGATTGGTTGATGCAGATATATTTGAAGATTGATGTTATTGATGGATCCAGTCTGAAATTTATGAAACGTGGTCCTTGGAAGAAAAGAGAAGGTTGAAGCCTTTTGTAGGTTGGCACCTACGTACTAGTAAACATATCAACTAGTACAAGAGCTAGGGAGTTGTAGCTCCCTTCCAATAGAAGCTGGAGAATGAGAGAAGCTTGTAGCCTTCTACAGGTAGAAGCCTGTGCACTGGTATAAGACTACACCAGTACAAAAAAAAATTGTTGTAAACAAAATTCTCTTATTATTAAAAGAAGATAGAGACGATTGCAACAGGTGGTTTTCACCCACATTGGGTTTCCGCCTTATATCTTGGTGTTCATGTGTGTTACTTATGTGTGATGCTTTATTCTGCTTTTACTGCACTATCTAATGAATTCTGGATATACTAGTTAAAGTTCTATGCATGATAATTTGGGTAAATCAAAAGATCTCTGCATATACGTTGGTTGCATTATGTACAATTGCGTATACATGCTAGTTCACTAAGCTGAAGTAGCGTATACAAATCAATTTTGAAAATTAAATTATTGATATGATAGTATTGATTCACCCCCCCTCTCAGTATTATTTCCAACAATTGGTATCAAAGCAGGTCCTTTAGAAGAAGCTTGATCGCTTGAAGGAAGATCCATCATCATGAGTAATCAAGAAAGTAGGGGATCCATCAAACTGCCAGTCATTGATGGGAGAAATTTTTTTATTGGAAGGTAAGAATCACAACCTATCTTTAGTTTCTTGGAACAGATGTATGGGAAATCATGGAAGGAGGATATACATTGCCATAAGCAATTCCTACAGATACAACAGGTAAAAAGCAATATGAAACCAATGCCAAGGCTATCAATACATTATTGGGAAGTCCGTCACAATTAGAGTTTGTCAAAGTTATGCAGCTCAAATCAGCCAAAGAAATATGGGACAAAATCATTCTAAGCTACGAAGGAGACACTCAGGTAAAACGTTCTAAACTGCAAACTCTCAAAATTCAATATAAAACTCTCAAGATGCACAATGATGAAAGTATAGCTAGTTACTTCTTACATATATATGAGATTGTTAATTGCATGAAGAATCTGGGTGAAGAGATAACGGAAGTTACCTTAGTTGAAAAAGTTGTAAGATCCTTATCTACTAAATTTGAATCAAAAGTATCTGCCATAGAAGAAAAGAAGGATCTGTAGACTATTACTATGACACAGCTTCACGAAATCTTAACTACCTTTGAGATGAGAAAAGGAGGTCCATCAGATATGAGAGTAGCCGTATTTAAAGCTTCAGCGAAAGGAAAAGAAGAACTCAATGAATCAGGACATATTTAAGAAGAAGAAGAGAAAGCAAACTTTCTCAAGAATCTTCAACGGGATTCCGGAAGATTCAGAGGTAAACTACCTTTCAAATGTTTTGCCTATGGTAGAGTCGGTCATTATGCTGCCAAATGTCCTCATAAAGATAAATATGAAAAAGGGAAAGAATCTCCAAAATGGAATAGAAAACAAAGTGTAAGTAAAAAAAGCTACTATACTCATGAAGATAGTGATGGTTTATCAAATAGTGATGAAGATGAAAATAGTAATGACTATAGACTTTTGATGGCTTATGAAAATGATGATTTTTTGGATGCTTTAGATGAAGATTATCTTTATGAAGAAATCTCTAAACTCAAAATGTGTTTAGAAGAAAAGAATATGATTATAGATATCTTGACATACCAACTTGTTGAAAGAGAAAAACACAATGAAAAGCTAGAATGTGAAATTGTGGGCCTAAGAAAGGATCTTGAGAAAACAAAGGCTCTCAATCTTAGATTTGCTAAAGGATCAGAAACCTTAAATGAAATTATCAAAGTGTAGCACTCTCCTCTGATAAAGACAGGTCTTGGATATACTGAAGAAACATCTCAATCACAGAAGTCGTCAACCTCCACTAAAAGCTATCTTGATGCAGCAAAGAGCAGTGAACAGTTTGACAGTCGTCAGCAAAGGCATAAAGCAGATCACCAAGTGAATCAGGCTCAATTCACTTCAAGGATGAACAGAAGCCAAAATCAACCTCAAGTAAATCGTACTCAATTTGCTTCAAAAATAAATATCAATAGAAACTACAATCAACAGGTCAGTAGATTTGATAATCACAAGAACTTCTTTAATGGTCAACGTTTCTCATGTCATAATTTTGGACACAATGCTTCTCAATGTGTTGCTTACAAAACTATCATGACTAGAGAAGCACGAAATCAAAGGAATGTGATAGGGATCAAGAAAAGTTCCTATAATAACTTTTCTTTTCTTGAAAATGAAATAGAATGCTCAATATGTAACAACTTTGGCCATGAAGAATCTGAATGTAGGAGTAAATTTTGAAAAATAGCTCAAAAGGAGCAAACTCCATTAAATCCCAAAATATGGAGAAAGAAAGAACCACAAATAGAAAGATGTGGTATATCCTTGTATGCATAAGGACAAGAAAACCAGTGGTACATTGACAGTGGATGCTCAAAACACATGACAGGTGACAAATAAAAACTACACTCATATAATGCCTTAGAAAAGGAAAACAATGTCTCATTTGGAAATGACACTCCTACTGTCATAAAAGGTAAAGGGTTTGTTTTCTTGAATGAAAAAGTTAAAGCTGGGAATGTTATGTATGTTGATGGCTTAAAGCATAACCTGTTGAGTGTGAGTCAAATGTGTTATCAAGGAAATGAAGTAGTGTTTCAATCAAATAGATGTGTTGTTCGTGAGCTTGACACAGGAGAAACCATGATCAAAGGGACAAGAACTCCAAAAAACCTATACATACTCAAGGGAGGACAACAATACTCAAGGGAGGACAACAACAATGCTATCTGTTATGCCCCTATACCCATAGGTGTCATATCTCATGATTGACTTGATGAACTATGTTATATGTTCATAACTTTAATTGTTGCAAAGGTTTTCCATATTTTCAAAAAATCAAAAAATTTAAAAAATGTAAAGAGGGTATACCCTAAAAGAAAAATCAAAGGGTGAAAAGAATAAAAGATGGTCAAAAAAGTAAAGAAAATGAACCCCAACAAAAAGAAATGCCAAGGAAAGTGTGCAAGTCTAAATGCCACTACTTTTTCACTTTGTAGAATAAACAATTGTGTGCAGCTTGTCACCTATGCCACAATTTATGAATAGTCAAATAGTTTAAACTTGGCTAGTTCATATTTTAATTTCATGTTGTAGAAATAGAGAATAAAGATCTGACCAAACAATGTAATCTTGGCAGATAAGTAGATAGGTAGAGTGAAAAAGGAGCTCAACAATTTAATCCGAGTCCTTGGATGTAATAAGTGTAGATTTAGATAGGCATTGACATGTAAAAGAAAAGAAAAGTTTCATAAGGGTTTGCCAGTCTAAGTGCACGAAAATAAAGAAGTAAAAATGCTAGGTTAAGTAGGTAGGGCAAGTAGTTGATTGGTTACAGAATAAAGTGTGATGAATGGTCAATTTAAAAGCTTAAATCTTTTTTCTTTCATCACTTGGACAAAGCATGGATGACAATGAAGACAGCATATCATGAAATCAAAGTCAGAAATAATTAACCCTCCTATTCATTTTCCCTAAATTTTCACTAATTTCCCTTAAATATCAAGGTATCTATCAAATTAGAGGGGCTCAAAGCATTTCTCTAACTTTTGGAGGAACTGGACCTTTGGCCTAATAATTTATAAAGCCTAAGTACTTAAGACCATTCATTAATTATCATACCCCTTCTTAAAAATCATTCATTCCCTTGATAAGTTTTTTCCTAAGTAAAATCCTATTTTACTTAGGAAAATTAAAATTTTTCCAAACAAAACCCTTTTCTTCACCTTAGCCTAAGTTTAAATACACACTTCAGATGTTTTATGCTTAGTGCTTTTCCATTTCATAAATTCATATTAACTATTAACCCATATTATATAAACCCCCTATGAAAATCTACCCATTCCCATATTATCTAAACTATATAAAACCCTGAATTCATACATATCCCGCCGCTTTGGTTAGTTATAACCATAATACAGTTTAAATGGGAATTAATTAGTTAATTAGTAACTAATTAATAGCCCTTAATCCCCTGCCATGTTAAAAAAAGGATTAATTAACCCTCACGGTTAATTAATAGCATCCCTGTCCAATCCTGTCACCCCCGATATGATTAATTAATCCTTAAATATATCAGGCCCACCTTCGTTAAAACCCCCATCACCTTTCATCTCCGATAGCCATCTGATCAGCGCACCCAGATCCAATGGCTGTCATGCATATTGCACGACCCTTTGTGACCACGTGTTAGTGCGCGATCACAAATCAGTTTCATAAACAGTGCCTTCGCCACGCGTTAATCACTCTATGGAATCACTGGCTCAAGGCCAAATACCACCGCTTCCCCATAAGCAATGTGATATAAACTGCTTACCGCCTCTGAACTAAATGACAAAAAACATCACGTCGCTCTCCTGTTGACGTCACCCATCCAAAACCCGCCAAACCTTGACTTTGCGTATAAAACAAAATAATGTCATTTTCATTGTTTTATTCTGTGAACCTGTACACCCATGCAAACGATACGTTGAAGTCAACCAGCTTGAGTTTTCAGCCGCCAACCTGCTCCAAACTTCACAGCCGATGCCACCCAGAGCCATCTAGTTATGCCCAGTACCTGCATTCTATTGCCCGTCCCCCAAAAGTAGGTATTTACCAATTCCCTGACAAGAAACCCTGCAAATACTTGTTTTCACTGCAGATTGATTAAAAAACCAAAATTTGCCATAATTTTGCTATTGCATTTGCAAATTCAAGTACCCAAACCTACTGTTTCATCATTTCCACCAAAAAACCTCAGTTTCCCTCTTGAGACCCACAAGAACCAGTATGGAAAATTCGATAGCCCTAATTTTTTCTCGCATTACCACTCCTTATCATGATTTGGACTATTTTCCTCTGTCAGATAAAGATTTCCAAATAAAAGGCCTAACCATTGATAAAGACTAGCTCAAAGTCTTCTGTCAATGCCAAGATAACCATTTGAATGGCTATGATGCCATGGGACTATGGGAATCCAATCTCCCAATGTACTTTCTCCCCTCTGTCCATGTTTTCCTTGATATAATCCATCAGTGCCATGCAAACTATGACCCCATTCGCAGAGCAGTCATGTCTCCCAACCAAACAGTCCTTTTTACAATAACTACTGAATCAATCAATGAGATGCTGCAATTCCATCCCAGTCAGGCCCTTACCCCCATTTCCATTGGAAATTTACTTGAAAAATCAACTCAATTATCCCAAGCTGAGCTCACTCGCCTCTGCCAGACTTTCATATTACCACAGTATCAAACTAAAGATCCCCCTCCTTATATGTCAGTTTTCTTCACAGACATAGGCAAAATCATAGTTGACATGATATCAGTAGTCATGGGATTCAACACTAGTGAATATGTAGATGAATTGACCCTAGTAATGATGTCTATCTTTACCCCAGGATAGCCTCCTATTGTCAAATATGATTATGCCTCTTATATTGCTGATAAAATTCATGACCAGTTCATGAGACTGGAGAATGAAAGGGTTTTCAAGTTTTCCACCTTTATATACCACCTCATCCTTTACTATCAATCAGACCATTTCCAATTTTCTGTCAATAAACTTTATACCAAGGTCCGTTGTCTTTTGGACTTCCATCTTCCATAAAAAATTTGCTTGCCCTTATTCCTATAATGAGTTTATTGATCACTTTGTCCACCCAGTAACCACCTTGCTGACACAGAGTTCCCCTCCTAGAATAAGTGATGACATCAAAAGGATCCTTCAGCTCTCTAAACAGTACAAATTGGGTGATTGGTATTTATACCAAAATCACACAGAAATAAGGGTATATGGGTGTGAGCTTTCCCCATTCAAGCTACCCAAATATGTTCCAATGAGATTGTTTGCATTGGAATACTATAGACAGATGATACACTCAGATTTGACACATTTTACTAAGGCCAAGAAGAAATCCCAACTCAGAATCAGGGATCACTTAGGCCCAATTTTCTGCAACACTAGAGAAGCATGGAAAGAAGGAGAACGAATCCTAGAAAATGATCTGAAACTAGACAAAAGTTTTAGTTGGACTCCATATGACCCTCATAGAAGGATGAAAAACATATTATCACCATACTTGCATCACAGAATTCCAGAGATTGAGAAATTTGCAAATATGTATGAATGGAGGGAAGGAACCCTAGTAGAAATATATAGTGAATAGGTCAATATAGAAAATGTAATGAAGGATCTTGAAAAAACACTTGACCTGGATTCTTTTGGATAGGTACATTTTGATACTTCTCAAAAGTCAGCATCAAGGATCAGTGCCTCAACAACTGATACCTCACAAAGGCTTCCACCAGAGACCAGTGCACCACCAGCAGAAACATCACAGGGAAGGGAACAAGAGACTAGAAATCAGGAAACAGAACAATCTACCATGTCTAAACAGCCTGAAACTTCTCAGGGGCAGACTCAAAAATAGGCACACCCATCTCAAGTCAACATGGGAGAGCCCCCAATTTTGCAGACTCCTCTGAATGAGGAAAAGAAAAAAGAGAGAGAGAGGGAAATAGATACCCCTGCCAGTGGCCCATCAGACTAGCCTGGTGCTAAAAGGCACAGGCTAAATCCTCATTCAGAAGAGGAGTCTTTTGAAGAAACTACCCATAGTCAAAGAAAAGAAGGTGTAGACAGTCACCAAACTTTCCTAGTAGGTGGGACACCTTCTAGCTCACAGAGACAGGAGCTGGAGAGACAACAAAGTGTTAAAGTGTCATCTTTTAGGCCCCCAAGAAATGATAACCTGGATATTAAAAAGAAATTCAAGGAAATAAAGGCTAAGAATGAGCCATTGAGGATCCAAGTATACAACTAGTATTTAAAAATGGCACCCAGCAATCAGAAAAGGTTGATGTCAGCCTATGACATTAAGGAGGGAAAAATGCAAATGAGTTTCTTTAAGCCCAAAGTAAAACAACCTCAAACAATTCCAGATTACCTCCAAACAGATTTTGAGGTTATGGCAAAGGACATTCATCCCCTGGACTAGATTGAGTTACACAAACAAACAAGCGAAATGGTGTATTCAACATTGACTAGCAAAGCCATGACGGCCCAACGATTGGAAAATTTTTAAATAATACAACTGCCCAAATACCGCTGGAAAAAGCCTCCTCACAAGCTAAAGACAATAGAATTAAATATTTGGAGGAATTAGTGATTGGATTGGGTCATAACCCAAAGGATGTAAAGGTAGCAGAGGACTTAATAAAAAAGAAAGACAAAGACATAGCTGCCTTAAGAAAGTAGCTAAAGTTGCCACCATCAAGGCATCCACAAACTGCAGAAGTTGTTCAAAAGAAATCTGGAGAAGAGCTTATGGACTTAGTCCTAAAGCTTAATGAACAGTTGAAGGAGACTGAGCAAGAATTAGAAAAGTCACTTAAGAGTAAGCAGGGAGAGTTGACCTCCCAGCCTCCAAATGTAATTCCAGTGGTTTCCACTGCAATCCCCTCAACACTTGGAACAGCTCTAGCACCAAATGTCCCCGTGGTCACCGTAGAAGTAATTACAGGAACTACAACAGCAGGAACAGCACAAGCAGGTACTTCATGTTTAAGCACAGAAGAATTGATAAAGTCAGTGGAGGAGATGAAGCTCCAAGTCTCAAAATTGAAAAAGGTAAAAGAACAATTTGTTACCTTGGAATAGAAATATGATATTTCCAAAATCAATTTTGTTGAAAAGGTGAGGGAGAATAAAGGATTAGCTCAGCAGGTGAAATCACTAGAAAAGGACCTCACTTTTGACAAGCCCTTAGCAGACATTAGGAAAATTCTTTGGACCAACATCACTCAGTCAATAAATGATGCTTGGCCATCAATACAAATAATTTTTGAACAAATTGATTTGGTAAAAGTGGCTCTCGAAGAAATCCAGAGGACTAAGGAAGAATTAGGAAGAAAGCCTGAGGAAGCCACCATGCTAATAAATTTTTTGAATAGCAAAAATAAGTACCAACTAGAAGAGTTGGGCATTGAAGACAGAACAGGGACTATTCTAGAGGTCAAGAAGGTATTGACCAAAAGGTCTCTCATGCAGAATTTGGAAAGAAGATGCCAGAATATACAAGAAGAAATTAATGATTTTATGGAGAAATTTGGCATATTGTAGAGCAAAGGACTTCCCAGTCCTTTAGTTATTAATGATAAATTGATGAGACATATAGACTATGTTGACAAGTTTTCTCAATATGCAAATAACCAGGCCAGCTCATTAGCTAGTGCGTCTACACCAAAGGACCTACCTACAAGCAGAGTTCTCTATGACAGTCTAGAGAACCTTTTCTATGTGGAGCATGAAATAAAACATCTGTTCCCAGTTCAACCTAATTTTTTCAAATACACTGAGGCTGATGAGATCCTCAGAAAAATTCAAAGGACCAGAATACCACAGGAAAAATGGTGGACAGATATGACAGAAATTTTGTGATTTATCCTTGGTAAAAAGGTAAATTTCCATTTTTTACCATAGTCAATGGTGGTAATAGAAGGTAAACAAGGATCAAACAGGTAAAGAGTATCAGAACAGGTCAAAGAGTATCAGTAAGAAGATGAAAAGCAGAACAGCCAGCATAGAATTACAAAGAAGACAACAAGATGCCCAATCATAGGGCCTGCCTCCAGCTCATTCACAAGAATAGGGATAACAAGCCATCAATTTACCTTTATCTTCTATATTCGAGACCATCTGTCTCTACTTTCATGTAACATATAGTTAGTCATCCTAGAATATATCTCTCTTTGTTATGAGATATTTGCTTATAAATTTTTGTATAAATATTACCTCATTCGGAGTATTGTGGGTGGATTCTTAGACATTTCTGTAAGACTGATTATTTTGGAAAAGAAGTATTGTTGGACAATTTTTTGTATGGCTGGCTAGATGAAGGAATAATACAAAGGACTTTTCACAGGATTCATGTGTCAAACACTGGACAAATAAGTATCTATATCTCATGTGTTATTGTTTTCTTGTTTAAATATTTCAATTGTGTTCCATATCTGAATATTAAAACGAAAAAGTGTAATTCAGAAAGTGCTTAAGTGCAATCTGTCTTTAAAATCATTTTTATTCTAAATGTTTTCTTCTAAACTATCATAGGCAGTGAATTCTTAATTGCTCCTGCTTCTTAGTTTATCATTTCGGTCATTTAATAAAAAATTCTTAATTGCTTTTTATTGGTGATCAGTCATTTTCCCTCTCTTAAAACATGTTGAAGGATTCTTAATTTCCCTTCTTCCCTTTTAAGTCCATCCCATCCTTTCAAGTTACCATTTGTTCCCTGTTTAGCTATCTTGCCCTGTGAAGCCATCCTTTTGTTGAAAAGCTAAGTCCAGTTAAGCCATCTTTAGATTGACTCCATAGCCCAATGGCCTAAAATACTCAGTTCTATCCATCTTCTCCTCAATTCCACCACCAAACACAATCAAAACCCCCAAGCTTTCATAACTAGTCTAATATATGATAAAACAAAGATAAATCTTAAACCGAGAGCCCTCTCTGGGTACATTTTGGCTAGATTCTGTACCTAAAAGTTGGTTTGTGGTTACCTCAGACCCCTTTCCCTCTTCTTACAACTTCAGGGAAAATCTGAGAGATAACACAGTGGCGACTCCGTTGGGGACCCAGTTCCTCATGTCAAATAAATCTTCAAGAAAGTTTGAATCTCATATCCAAAGCCTCTTAAAGAAATCATAGAAGTTGTTTGTTGATACTAATTCAAAAAAAACCAAAAACAAAAGCTAAAAACCTAGCTTTAGAAAGGACTTGTTACACCAGAGCCAATCCTCATCCCAATCCACCACAAGTGTTCGAAAATCCTAATCTGATCCCCAGAATTCTTAGGAGACAGGAAAGTCAAGAAAGTTTTGCTAGTTCTAGGTCCACCTACAGATCAAAATCCTATCCTGTTAGGTGGATTTATCTTGAAGACAAACCCTTTGATGAACGTTTTGAAACCTCTCTGTTTAGGACATCTTCTGATTCCGAATTAATTGACTTAGTCCCAGACCCAGTGTTCATCAAAGACTTACAGCTTGAAGCTATCAATTTGTCAATTGATAGACATTTGCAAAACTCAATACAATCTGATCTTACCACTGAAGGAACACCCAATCCCTCTGTAATCACTACTACCTCTGCAAGTTCATCACCATTTCCTCATACATCTCAACCTCAAACCACTCCACAACAAACCACCCCTTCTACCCCTCCATCCACAACTCAGACACCTATTGTTATCCCAACCCCAACTATTGTTTCATCACTACCTGCTGCAATGGCAAACAGATATGCTCCCTTGATATTACCAGCCAACTTAGGTGCCATGCCCCAAGATTACCAAAGTAAAATCACTCCATTTGATGGTACTGGTACCTACATAGCCCAACAACATACCAAAAGGATGACTGACTACTTTGAAATATATGAAATAGATGCTGATGATGTACGAATGAGAATATTTGTTCAGAGTCTAACTGGGGAAGTCAAAACCTGGTTTAGAGCCCTAGCTGCAAATAATATAGACACCCTAGAAACTCTTTATAGACAATTCTTGAACCAATGGGAGAAAAAGAAAGATCCTCTTCAAATTTTATCAGAGTATGAAAACCTAAAGAGAGGACCACAGGAAACTATGTAGGATTATTGCACTAGTTTCAACAATGCCTATAGAGCCATCCCTCAAAACCTCAGACCTCCACCTGATTTAGCTTTAATAAAATTCCCTAATGGATTTGATTTCGACATGGCCTTCAAGCTTAGAGAAAGAGATCCTCGCACTTTGGAAGATATGCAAAGCATAGCTGTCAGTGTTGAAGCCAACTTGATGTCTAAAAGAGCCAAGGTTAGAAGTGAAAGGAGAATACCATTGAAAGAAGAGTCCTCACCCTTTGAACAGAAACTAGATGCCATAATTAAAGGGATGGATAGGTTAGGAGATAGAGTGGAAACAATTGAAAGGAAAGCTCCTTGGGATGGTCAGCCAACCAACACAGGGAGAAATCCCAATTTCAGAAAAAATCAAAACCAGAACACTGGGAAGACTGGTCCAGACCAAAATATTAGGCCCCCATTCCAAGAAAATTATGTAGAAGGCTCAAACTCTGAAGAACTAGAAGAGGACACTCAAATAAATTTAATGGGACTCAATAATGAACAATAAGTTTTCTTGACCTGGGAGGATCAAGAGGCTCACATTCCTAAACAATTTCAAACTCAGTCAGGTGAATCATTTGACTTCAGGGAGGGATATGACATAGCCATCTATGAGGTGCATAAGCAATACAACCTAAGGAGTAGAAGAATTGATGTTCCTGAAACCAACAAACAGAAAACTTCAAAACAGCCCATGAAAGGTAAGACAATCACTACACCTGTACATATTCTGTCTAGATCAAATAATAACCCTTCTAACCCAATTATTGAAGATGTCTCCGACAATCAACCAAATAATAGACAACCCTCCACTTCTCCTCCTCCCAAAGGAAATGTGGAAGAACCTCTAGAAGTTGATTTAGGAGAAACTTCAAATCATAACCCCACTCTTGAGAAGGAGAAAAATACAAAAATACAGAAAACAGAGAGAATCCCATTGTTCGAAACATAAAAGCCCAAACAGAAAAACCTTTCAATCTAGAGACTGAAGTAGGCAAGCTAAAGATTGTTGTTCCATTGTCTGAATTAGTTAAACATGATGCCTACTGAAGTCAAATCAACAGATCACTTAAAATCACTGGAATAGAAGACTCAGTTAATGTTTTTGATGACCAACCAAAATTGATCTTTGGCCCTAAAGTAAATGGAAAACCATTACAAGGAGGAATCCCTCCTTTCTATGTGAGCTTAAATACACATCACAAAATTCTTCACAATGCCATGTTTGATTCTTGGGAATCTCACAACCTAATGCCCAAGTCTTTAATGGAAAAACTAGACCTAGACATCACCAGGCCATACAAAGACCTCTTTTCTTTTGATTCTAGTCAGGTGAGACATTTAGGATTAATAAAAGACTTGTGTGTCTCATTGGTTCAATACCCTACAAAAACAATTTTAATGGATATAGTGGTAGCAGATATACCACCAAAATATGGCATGTTATTGTCAAGATCCTGGGGTGCTAAGCTTTAGGGATCTCTTCAATTAGACATGTCCTATGCTACTATCTCGATTTTCAGCTAACCTAAGAAGCTATACAGAGAAACTTTGATGAAGTATGTAGTATGCAGTCAGGAGAAACCACAAAATTTCCCTATCTACTCAGTACACTCTGATATGGACTCATTCATTCTTTATAATGCTAAAACCAATCCTTCTAATTCTTTAGAAGTTTTAGCAGCAAAACCAAAAGAAATTAAAAAAGAAAAACCAAATATTCAACTCCAAGAAATATCAGATCCCCAAGGAAAACTAGATCTCACTGTTAAACAAATTCCCACCACTCATGACACCAACTATGAGCATGAAATTCTTTCGCATTTAGAAATTGGTGGCTCAGTCAATAAATTAGGAGCAGGAGCAGGAGTTTGGGTGTATAATCTAGAAAACGACCATGCTGAAGGCCATGCCTACAGATTAAATTTTAAGTGCAACAATAATATGGCAGAGTATGAAGCTCTCTTGCTTGGTCTTAAACTGGTCAAAAGAATAGGAGCAATTAGAGAATCTTTCATAGGAGACTCTGAATTAATTATCAAACAAATCAAAGGGAAATATCTAACTAGGGATCCTAGATTAGGATACTACAGAGGAACAATCATAGAGATTCTTAATACTTTTCTGGAAACTCAGCTTGCTACAATCCCTAGAAAACACAACTTGCAAGCCCACAACCTGGCAATGTTTGCCATCACCTGCAAATTACCATTCGAACCCAATCATCAGTTTACTGCTAAAATTAGGGACAAGCCAGCTATCCCTGATAATCTAAAGAACTGGCAGGTGTTCGAAAGTGATGAGCAGATTAATAACTTTTTAACTTTAGAGGAAGAATTTTCTAACAATTACATAGATGTTAATACAATCATTAATTCAAATCAGATAGATGAGGTAGAAATAAACATTTCAGAAGAGAGTTCAATTCAAATGCTTCATCCCACAAAGTTCACTAAAAAAGAAGTTCAAGACCTTAAACAAATGGACCTTGATGAGATAATTGAAGAAGAAACAGAGGTCATTGATCTAAAAGATAATCATCTACCTAAAGGGTTAACTCCTCTAGAAGACCTCTTTGATTCCAATGACATTCCTAAAAAACCAAAGATGGAACCATTAAAAGCAGACATTGAAGAATATAACTTAGGGACAGAGGAAAATCCAAAAATGATAAAACTATCAAAATCTTTACCTCCTGATCAGAAGATAAAGTATGTTGAACTCATGAGAGAATTCCAGGATGTCTTTGCCTGGAGTTATGAGGATTTGAAATCATATGACACCTCTATAATTCAACATACTATACCTCTAAAAGAAAATCAAAAGCCATTTAAACAAAAACTCAAAAGAATCAACCCTGTATTATTACCATTGATTGAAAAAGAAATTAAACGTATGTATGAAGCAGGGATAATTGCCCCTATTAGATTTTCAGAATGGGTGTCAAATCTAGTACCTGCTAGAAAGAAAATTGAGGAAACAAGATTATGTGTTGACCTCAGAAATGTGAATAAGGTTTCTCTAAAAGATAATTACCCTTTACCTAATATGGATCATATTTTGCAAAGGGTAGTAGGTTCTTCTAGAATTTCACTTTTAGATGGGTTCTCAGGGTATAACCAAATTTTGTTTCATCCTAATGACCAAGAGAAAATGGTTTTTACAACACCATGGGGCACTTTTATGTACATCAAAATGCCATTTGGACTTAAAAATGCAGGAGAAACTTTCCAAAGAGCAATGGACATTACCTTGGCCAAAGAAATTCATGATTTTCTTGTTATATATCTGGATGATCTAACTGTTTTTTCTAAATCAGATCAACAACATTTGGACCATCTCAGACAAGTATTTCTAAAATGCAGAAAATATGGTATTTCTTTGAACCCAAAGAAGTCCTTGTTTGGCCTGGAGGAAGGTAAACTCTTGGGTCACATCATTTCCAAAGATGGCATTCGAATTGACCTTGCCAGAATAGAAGCTATTCTACAGATACCTCATCCAAGAAGTATCAAAGAACTTCAAGCTTTCCTAGGGAAGATAAATTTTTTGAGAAGATTCATTTCTAACTTAGCAGAACTCATTAGATTACTAAATAACATGCTCGAAATGGATTCAAGTATAAAATGGATAGTAGAGGCCAGGTAATCATTTAAAGAAATTAAAATGGCCTTAACCAGAACATCGGTCCTCACCAAGCCTCAATTTGATAGAAACTTCATCATTTTTTCTTTTGCATCAGAACACACCATAGCAACTGTTTTATTACAAAAGGATGATCAGGGATGTGAAAAACCCATAGCATTTTTTAGTAAAGCACTTAGAGATGCATCACTAAAATACAAAATAATGGAGAAACAAGCTTTTGCACTGGTAAAAGCCATTAAGGACTTCAGAGTCTATATATTATACTCTCATGTGATATCCTATGTACCTAATGCAGTTGTCAAAGATTTCCTGACTCAGGATGGAATTGAGGGCAAGAGAGGTGAATGGATTGCTACCATCTTAGAGTATGATATAGAGATAAAACCTACAAAATTGATAAAAGGACAGGGATTGGCCAAACTTATGGTAGAAACTAATTGTCAAGCCCCGGATATAAATGAACTGGATGACGAATGGGAGATGGCGACTCCACAAATCAGCCAGGCCTTTTCAGACTCACCTTGGTATGCTGATGTAATTTATGTTTTACAAAACCTGCAAGATCCTTCAGGATTATCCAGAACAAAAAATAGGTTTTTAAAAATGAAAGCTTCAGATTTTTGTATCATAGATAATAATTTTTTTTGGAAAAATCATGAAGGAATTTTATTGAATTGTTTGTTAAAATATGAAGCTAACAAGGCACTCCAAGAATTTCATGCAGGAGACTGTGGTGGACACCTATATTGGAAGTAAAGTGCAGATAAGGTCCTAAGGGCTAGATTCTATTGGTCAACCTTATTCGCTGATGTGAAGAAATTTGTCACTTCTTGCCATAAATGTCAAATTTTTGAAGGCAATAGAAAGTTGTTACCTTTACCCCTAAAACCTGTTTCCACTGAGAAACCTTTCGAACAATGGGGTCTTGACTTCATTGGAGAAGTCCATCCATCCTCTTCAGGCTAACATAAATGGATACTCACTGCCATTGACTATTTTACCAAATGGATAGAGGCCATCCCCTCTAGACAGGCCAATGAAACAATGATCATAGGATTCCTAGAAACCAACATATTGTCCAGGTTTTGTTGGCTTGCTAAAATCATAACTGATAATGTTATGGCTTTCAAATAAAAAAAGATGATCAGTTTCTATAACAAGTATCACATCACCTTAGGTCATTCCACAGCCTATTACCCTCAAGGGAATGGATTGGCTGAATCTTCCAACAAAAGCCTCATTAATATCATCAAAAAACTGTTGGAGGAGAACAAGAAGACTTGGCACAAGAAACTGATAAATGCACTATGGGCAGACAGGCTTACAACCAAAAAATCCATTGGCACTAGTCCTTATGAGTTAGTATATGGCATGGAGGTTGTATTTCCTTCATCATTAGGAGTTCCTGTTATGAAAATACTCCAAGAAGCTCAAGTGGAACCTAATGATATACAAAGAAGGATAAACCAGACCATCAATTTACAACAAACCAAAGAGGAGGTGTACCAAAGATCCCAAGTGTTACAGGAGAAGCTCAAGAAGATATTTGACAAAAGAACCAAGGCAAATGATTTCTACCTTGGAGATAAAGTGTTAAGATGGGATTCCAGGAGAGAGGATAAGGGGAAACATGGGAAGTTTGACTTCCTATGGAAGGGACCATATATCATCTATGCTCTCCAAGGAAACAATACATATTTTCTAAAAAACTTGGATGGCACAGAAGCAGAAGAAGGACCAGTCAATGGTCGGATGTTGAAACATTACTTTGATCCTACTTATTAATGTTACCCTGATTGTTAACATGTACATACTATATCCTTTGTAGTGTCACAGTGTTGATTGGAAAGTGACTTGTTGGAATTGAAGCCCGAAGAAAAGGCCCTAAGCATCAAGAGTATCAATGTCATACATACAATAAAGGCATCAAGAAGAAGAAGATTGCATAGTGCAGTCAAAGTCATTCGGAGGCCACCAAATCTACTGTTCTTGACTTTCCACCAGGAAAAGCCATCCCCAAGTGGAGCCAGTGTTATGCCCCTATACCCATAGTTGTCATATCTCATGATTGACTTGATGAACTATGTTATATGTTTATACCTTTACTTGTTGCAAAGGTTTTCCATATTTTCAAAAAATCAAAAAATTTTAAAAATGTAAAGAGGGTATACCCTAAAAGAAAAATCAAACAGTGAAAAGAATAAAAGATGGTCAAAAAATGAAACAAAATGAACCCCAACAAAAGGAAAGGCCAAGGAAAGTGTGCAAGTCTAAATGCCACTACTTTTTCACTTTGTAGAATAAACAATTATGTGCAGCTTGTCACCTATGCCACAATTTATGAATAGTCAAATAGTTTAAACTTGGCTAGTTCATATTTCAATTTCATGTTGTCGAAATAGAGAATAAAGATCTAACCAAACAATGTAATCTTGGCAGATAAGTAGATAGGTAGAGTGAAAAATGAGCTCAACAGTTTAATATGAGCCCTTGGATGTAATAAGTGTAGAATTAGATAGGCATTCCCAGTAAAAGAAAAGAAAAGTCTCATAAGGGTTTTCCAGTCTAAGTGCACCCAAATAAAGAAGTAAAAATGCTAGGTTAAGTAGGTAGGGTAAGTAGATGATTGGTTGTAGAATAATGTGTGATGAATGGTCAATTTAAAAGCTTAAATCCTTTTGCTTTCATCACTTGGGCAAAGCATGGATGACAATGAAGACAACATATCATGAAATCAAAGTTAGAAATAATTAACTCCCCTATTCATTTTCCCTAAATTTTTACTAATTTCCCTTATGTACCAAGGTATCTATCAAATTAGAGGGGCTCGGAGCATTTCTCTAACTTTTGGAGGGACCGGACCCTCAGCCTAGTTAATTTATAAAGCCTAAGTACTTAAGACCATTCATTAATTATCATACCCCTTCTTAAAAATCATTCATTCCCTTGATAAGTTTTTTCCCAAGTAAAATCCTATTTTACTTAGGAAAATTAAAATATTTCCAAACAAAACCCTTTTCTTCACCTTAGCCTAAGTTTAAATACACACTTCAGATGTTTTATGCTTAGCGCTTTTCCATTTCATAAAGTCATATTAACTATTAACCCATATTATATAAATCCCCTATGAAAATCTACCCATTCCCGTATTATCTAAACTATATAAAACCCCGAATTTCTATATATCCCACCCCTTTGGTTAGTTATAACCATAATACAGTTTAAATGGGAATTAATTAGTTAATCAGTAACTAATTAATAGCCCTTAATCCCCCGCCACATTAAAAAAGGGATTAATTAACCCTCACGGTTAATTAACAGCCTCCCTATCCAATCTTGTCACCCCTGATATGATTAATTAATCCTTAAATATATCGGGCCTGGCTTTGTTAAAACCCCCATCACCTTTCATCTCCAATAGTCATCCAATCAACACGCCTAGATCTAACAGTTGTCATGCATATCACACGACCCTTTGCTGCCATGCGTTAGCGCGCGATCACAAAGTGGTTTCATAAACAGTGCCTCTGCCATGCGTCAATCAATCTATGGAATCGCTGGCTCGAGGCCAAATACCACCCCTTCCCCATAAGCGGTGTGATATAAACCACTTATCACCTTCGAACTAAACGACAAAAAACACCACCTCACTCTCTCGTTGATGTCACCCATCCAAAACTTGCCAAACCTTGACTTTGTGTATAAAACAAAATAATGTCATTTTCATTGTTTTATTTTGTAAACCTGTACGCCCATGCAAACAATACGTCGAAGTCAACTAGCTTGAGTTTTCAACTGACAACCTACTCCAAACTTCGCAACTGACGCTGCCCAAAGCCATCCAGTTACGCCGATTACCTGCATTCTGTTACCCATCCCCCAAAAGTAGGTATTTACCAATTCCCTGACAAGAAACTCTGCAAATACTTGTTTTCATTGCAGATTGATTAAAAAACAAAAATTTGCCATAATTCTGCTATTGCATTTGCAAATTCAAGTACCTAGACCTGCCATTTCATCATTTCCACCAAAAAACCTCAGTTTCCCTCTTGAAACCCACAAGAACTAGTATGGAAACTTCGGTAGCCCTAAATGTTGCTCCTATTACGACTCCTCATCGTGATTTGGACTATTTGCCTCTGGCAGATAAAGATTTCCAAATAAAAGACCTAACCACTGATAAAGACCACCTCAAAGTCTTCTGTCAATGCTGAGATAACCATTTGAATGGCTATGATGCCATGGGACTGTGGGAATCTAATCTCCTAATGTACTTTCTCCCCTCTGTCCATGTTTTCCCTGATATAATCCATTAGTGCCATGCAAACTACGACCCCATTCGCAGAGCAGTCATGTCTCCCAACCAAACAGTCCTTTTTACAATAACTACTGAAACAATCAATGATATGCTGCAATTCTATCCCAATCAAGCCGTTACCCCCATTTCCATTGGAAATTTACTTGAAAAATCAACTCAATTATCCCAAGCCGAGATCACTCGCTTCTGTCAGACTTTCTTATTGCCACAGTATCAAACTAAAGATCCCCCTCTTTATATGTCAGTTTTCTTCACAGACATAGGCAAAATCATAGTTGACATGATATCAGCAGTCGTGGGATTCAACATTAGTGAATATGTAGATGAATTGACCCTAGTGTTGATGTCTATCTTTACCCCAAGATAGCCCCCTACTATTAAATATGATTATGCCTCTTACATTGCTAATAAAATTCATGACCAATTCATGAGACTAGAGAATGAAAGGGTTTTCAAGTTTTCCACCTTTATATACCACCTCATCCTTTACTGTCAATCAGACCATTTCCCATTTTCTGTCAAGAAACTTGATACCAAGTGAAATCCAAGGTCCATTTTTTTTTGGAATTCCATCTTCCATAAAAAAATTTCTTGCCCTTATTCCTATAATGAGTTTATTGATCAGTTTGTCCACCCAGTAACCACCTTGCTAACAGGGAATTCCCCTCCCAGAATAAGTGATGACATCAAAAGGATCCTTCAGCTCTCTAAACAGTACAAAGTGGGTGATTGGTATCTATACCAAAATCACATAGAAATCAGGGTATATGGGTGTGAGCTTCCCTATTCAAGCTACCCAAATATGTTCTAATGAGACTGTTTGCATTAGAATACTATAGACAAATGATACACTTAGATTTGACACATTTTACTAAGGCCAAGAAGAAAGCCCAATTCAGAATCAGGGATCACTTAGGCCCAATTGTCTGCAACACTAGAGAAGCATGGAAAGAAGCAAAATTAATCCTAGAAACTAAACAAAAATTTTAGTTGGACTCCATATGACCCTCATAGTTTTATCTATGATAGAAGGATGAAAAATAGATTATCACCATACTTGCATCAAAGAATTCCGGAGATTGAGCAATTTGCAGATATGGATGAATGGAGGGAAGGAACCCTAGTAGAAACAGATAACGAACAGGTCAATATGGAAAATGTAATGAAGGATCTTGAAAAAGCACTTGACTTGGATTCTTTTGGAAAGTTACATTTTGAGACTTCTCAAAATTCAGCATCAGGGATCAGTGCCTCAACAGCTGATACCTCACAAAGGCTTCCACCAGAGACCAATGCACCACCAGCAGAAACATCACAGGGAAGGGAGAAAGAGACTAGCAATCAGGCAATAGAAAAATCTACCATGTCTAAATAGCCTAAAACTTCTCAGGGGCAGACTCAAAAATAGGCACACTCATCTCAGGTCAACATGGGAGAGCCCCCAATTTTGTAGACTCCTCTTAATTAAGAAAAGAACAAAAAGAGAGATAGGGAAATAGCTACCCCTACCAATGGCCCATCAGACCAACCTGGTGCTTAAAGGCATAGGCTAAATCCTCATTCAGAAGAGGAATTTTTTAAAGAAACTACAAATAGTCAAAGAAAAGAAGGTTTAGACAGTCACCAAACTTTCCTAGTAGTTGGGACACCTTCTAGCTCATAGAGACAGGAGATGGAGAGACAAAAAGTGTTGAAGTGTCATCTTTCAGGCCCGCAGGAAATGATAACCTAGATATTAAAAAGAAATTCAAGGAAATAAAGGCTAAGAATGAGCCATTAAGGATCCAAGTCTACAACCAGTATTTAAAAATGGCACCCACCAATCAGAAAAGGTTGATGTTAGCCTATGACATTAAGGAGGGCAAAATGCAAATGAGTTTCTTCAAGCCCAAAGTACAACAGCCTCAAACAATTGCAGATTACCTCCAAACAGATTTTGAGGTTATGGTAAAGGACATTCATCCCCTGGACTAGATTGAGTTACACAAACAAACAGGGGAAATGGTGTATTCAACGTTGACTAGCAATTCCATGATGGCCCTAAGATTAGAAAATTATTTAAATAATACAACTGCCCAACTACAACTGGAAAAAGCCTCCTCATAGGCTAAAGACAATAGAATTAAATCTTTGGAGGAATTAGTGATTGGATTGGGTCATAACCCAAAGGATGTAAAGGCAGCAGAGGACTTAATAAAAAAGAAAGACGAAGACATAGCTGCCTTAAGAAAACAGCTAAAGTTTCCACCATCAAGACATCCACAAACTGTAGAAGTTGTTCAAAAGAAATCTGAAGAAGAGCTTATGGAGTTAGTCCTAAATCTTAATGAACAGTTGAAGGAGACTGAGCAAGAATTAGAAAAATCACTGAAGAGTAAGCAGGGAGAGATGACCTCCCAACTTCCAAATGTAATTCCAGTGGTTTCCACTGCAGTCCCCTCAACACTTGCAACAACTCTGGCACCAAATGTCCCCGTGGTCACCGTAGAAGTAATTACAGGAGCTACAACAATAGGAACAACACAAACATGTACTTCAGGTTTAAGCACAGAAGAATTGATAAAGTCAATGGACGAGATGAAGCTCCAAGTCTCATAATTGAAAAAGGTAAAAGAACAATTTGTTACCTTGGAACAAAAATATGATCATTCCAAAATCAATTTTACTGAAAAGGTGAGGGAGAATAAAGGATTAGATCAGTAGGTGAAATCACTAGAAAAGGACCTCACTTTTGACAAGCGCTTAGAAAACATTAGAAAATTCTTTGGACCAACATCACTCAGTTAATAAATGATGCTTGGTGATCAATGCAAATAATTTTTGAACAAATTGATTTGGTAAAAGTGGCTCTCGAAGAAATCCAGAGGACTAAGGAAGCATTAGGAAGAAAGCCTGAGGAAGCCACCATGCTAATAATTTTTTTGAATAGCAAAAATAAGTACCAACTATAAGAGTTGGGCATTAAAGACAGAATAGGGACTGTTCTAGAGGTCAAGAAGGTATTGACCAAAAGGTCTCTCATGCAGAATTTGGAAAGAAGATGCCAGAATATATAAGAAGGAATTAATGATTTTATGGAGAAATTTGGCATATTACAGAGCAAAGGACTTCCGATTCCTTTAGTTATTAATGATAAATTGATGAGACATATAGACTATGTTGACAAGTTGGCTCAATATGCAGACAACCAGGTCAGCTCATCAGCCAGTGCATCTGCACCAAAGGCCCTACTTACAGGTAGAGTTCTTTATGATAGTCTAGAGAACCTTTTCTATGTGGAGCATGAAATAAAACATCTGTTCCTAGTTTGACCCAATTTTTTCAAATACACCGAGGCTGATGAGATCGTCAGAAAACTTCAAAGGACTAGAATACCACATGAAAAATGGTGGACAGATATGACAAAAAATTTGTGATTTATCCTTGGTAAAAAAGTAAATTTCCATTTTTTACCATAGTCAATGGTGGTAATAGAAGGTAAACAAGGATCAAACAGGTAAAGAGTATCAAAACAGGTCAAAGAGTATCAGTAAGAAGATGAAAAGCAGAACAGCCAACATAGAATTACAAAGAAGACAGCAAGATGCCCAATCATAGGGCTTGCCTCCAGCTCATTCATAAGACTAGGAACAACAAGCCATCAGTTTACCTTTATCTTTTATATTCGAGACCGTCTGTCTCTACTTTAATGTAACATATAGTTCGTCATCCTAGAATATATCTCTCTTTGTTATGAGATATTTTATTGTAAATTTTTGTATAAATACTCTCTCATTCGGAGCATTGTGGGTGGATTCTTAGACATTTCTGTAAGAATGATTATTTTGGAAAAGAAGTATTGTTGGACAAATTTTTGTATGGCTATCTGGATGAAGGAATAATACAAAGGACTTTTCATAGGATTCATGTTTCAAACACTAGACAAATAAGTATGTATATCTCATGTGTTATTGTTTTCTTGTTTAAATATTTCAATTGTTTTCCATATCTGAATATTAAAACAAAAATGTATAATTTAGAAAGTGCTTAAGTGCAATCTGTCTTTAAAATCGTTTTTATTCTAAATGTTTTCTTCTAAACTACCATAGGCGGTGAATTCTTAATTGCTCCTACTTCTTAGTTTATCATTTCGGTCATTTAATAAAAAAATCTTAATTGCTTTTTATTGTTGATCAGTCAATTTCCCTCTCTTAAAACATGTTGAAGGATTCTTAATTGCCCTTATTCCCTTTTAAGTCCATCCCATCCTTTCAAGTTACCGTTTGTTCCCTATTTAGCTATCTTTCCCTGTGAAGCCATCCTTTTGTTGAAAATCTAAGTCCAGTTAATCCATCTTTAGATTGACTCCATAGCCCAATGGCCTGAAATACCCAGTTCTATCCATTTGCTCCTGAATTCGACCACCAAACACAATCAAAACCCCCCAAGCTTTCATAACTATCCTAATATCTGATAAAACAAAGCTAAAACTTAAAGAGAGAGCCCTCTCTGGGTACAGATTAGCTAGATTCTTTACCTAGAAGTTAGTTTGTGGTTACCTCAGACCCCTTTCCCTCTTCTTACAACTTCAGGGAAAATCTAAGTGATAACACTATCTAAGAAAAAATGATGAAAACTGGCTATGGCACAGAAGATTGGGACATCTAAGCTTTTTTCAAATAAGAAAAGCATGCAGATTCCAAGTTATTCGTGATCTTCCAGATATCAAAATTCTTGAAAATACTATATGCAAATCATGTCAATTCAGTAAGCAGAGCAGATCTCACTCCATCGAAAAGGAAGGGTCAATTAGTAAGCCTCTTGAACTTGTTCATACTGATTTATGTGGACCATCAAGGAAAAGGTCACCTCTTGGAGAAGAGTACTTTATATTATTCATTGATGATTTTTCCAAAATGTGTTGGATATATCTTCTAAAGCATAAAGATGAAGCATTTGAAAAGTTCAAAGCCTTCAAAGCTTTGGTTGAAAATGAATTATATCGCAAAATCAAATGCCTCAGATCTAATCGAGGAGGGGAATTTACCTCGGATGAATTCTTTGACTTTTGTGAACAACATGGAATAAAAAGGCAGTTCTCCATCGCAAGGACTCCTCAACAAAATGGAGTGGTAGAAAGGATGAACAGAACTAATCAACAAATGGCTTATGCTATGCTAGATGAATCTGGAACTCCTGCAACCTTCTGGGGTGAAGCTGCATTCGCCGTCGTCACTATTCTCAACCAAGCAAATGTTTGGGTAAACATCACTCAAACTCCAAATGAACTTTGGTATGGTAAGACTCCTACTGTAAAATACTTCAAAGTTTTTGGAAGCAAATGTTACAGAAAAAGGATTGATGAAAAACTTGGTAAGTTTGAACCCAGAGCAGATGAAGGTATTCTTCTTGGCTACTCTTCCCAAAGTAAAGGATATAAATGTTAAAATAAAAGACTTGGGAACATTATTGAAAGTATTGATGTTGTGGTTGATGAAGCATGCAAAAACCCAAAACAGATAAAAACCGAAGATTATGACAATGAAGAAGATGAGGATCATTTTCCCACATCAAATCACACTGATTCTGAAGAAGAAACCAATGAAGCACCAAAAGAAGAGATAACAATAGAAGGAAGGACTCCATCCTGGTATGTTTAGAAAAATCATCCAGAAACTCAAATTTTAGGGGAAAAAGGGGTAGTTGTGTAGAATAGAAGAACCATTGCTGAAACTTCAAGCTATCTAGCATTAGTATCTTCCACTGCACTGAAAAATGTAAATGAACCATGCAGAGATGAATGCTGGGTCAAGGCCATGAATGAAGAACTTGAGCAAATCGAAAAGAATAATACTTGGGAATTAGTTCCTAGACCTCATGATAAGAATATCATAGGAACTAAATGGATATTCAAAAACAAGCTGAGCGAAAATGGAGAAGTTATTAGAAACAAGGCCAAACTTGTTTGTAAAGGATATGCTCAACAAGAAGGTATAGACTTTGAAGAAACTTTTGCACCTGTTGCTAGACTTGGAGCCATAAGAATGTTTCTTGCTCTTTCTAGTTTTCAGAAATTCAAAGTATACCAAATGGATGTAAAATCTATTTTTCTTAATGGAGACTAAGAAGAAGAAGTATATATTGAACAACCAAAAGGATTCATTCTTGGAAATGGCGCAAAACTTGTATGCAAACTTAGAAAAGATCTCTATGGGCTAAAACAAGCTCCAAGGGCATGGCATTACTATCTTGACAAATATCTCCACCAACAGGGTTTTTCAAAGGGGTCAGCAGATAACAATCTATATACAAAGATGGACATTGGTAAATTGCTAATAATTGTTGTGTATGTTGATGATATCATTTTTGGTAGCAATGAAGAATCCATGAGCCAAAATTTTGCTTCGGTACTGCAACAAGAATCTGAAATGTCCTTGCTTGGTGAGCTTACATATTTTCTTTGTCTACAAGTTCAACAAAATAAAGATGGTATTTTTGTCTCACAAACCAAATATCTCAAACAGATCCTGAAAAAGTACGGCATGGAATATCCTAAACCAGTATGTACTCCAATGGTAACACGATGCATTCTTAGCTCAAATGATGAATCAGAAGCAATACATCAACCAACTTACAGATCCATGATTGGCAGTCTACTTTATCTAACAGGTACCTGACCAGACATCGTGCATGCAGTGGGAATAGTTGGAAGATTCCAAGAAAATCGAAAGGAATCACACCTTCAGGCAGTCAAAATAATTTTCAAATATCTTCAAGGAAAACATAACTTTGGCTTATGGTATCCTAGAGATACAGATCTTACACTTCATACATATACAGATGCAGATTGGGCAGGAAGTGTTGATGGCAGAAAAAGCACTAGTGGTGGTGCATTCTATATGGGTTCCAGGTTAGTGTCTTGGTTCAGCAAGAAACAAAGCTCAATTTCATTATCTACAGTTGAAGCAGAATACATGGTTGCTGCATCATGCTGCACACATCTACTTTGGATGATGCAAACCTTGCAAGACATTCAGATCACATGTACTCCACCCATCTCCATCCTATGTGATAATAGAAGTGCCATCAGTATTTCAAAGAATCCATCCATGCACTCCAAGACCAAGAACATACCCATCAAATATCATTTCCTACATGAACAAGTGCTTGAACAAAAATTCAAATTGGAGTATATTCCCTCCGAAGAATAGGTTGTTGATATATTCACTAAACCACTGCCCAGAGAGACAGTTGAATATCTTAGATAAAAGCTGGGAGTAGTTTCTACATCATCCTACTGTTAAATATTTCCTTTTAGAGAAAGGTGGTTATACGCGAGTTTCATGAAGCGTAGTCACATACATACGTGAGTTTCTGTGGGCACAGTCGCGTATATGTTGGTTTAAAGAAAAGTAGTAGGCCAGACTCAGGAAAAAGGGGTCTGCTATGGTTCTGTCAATTATCTACTCTGTTTGATGATGTTTTCAATCTGCTGATAACATGTGGAAATATATTGGTCCTCATAAAGTTGTTGATAGCTTGATGTATATCTGATTGATGATGATGCTTTGATATCTCTTACTGACATATGCAATGATCAGATCTGACAGTGAACAGGTGGAACAGGTTCAGGGGGAGAACATGGTTGATGATATTTTGGGAACTAATGATGGACATATATAGGTTGTTGGTCTAGATGTTGTTGTCAGATGCTCTTGATGGTATAGATCATATCATAGTTGCTAATGACTATCATGGTCTTGTTTAAGATATTTGGTCTATGTTATATATTTCATGTATATCTTTTAATGTAATGGTCATGAAAAGACCTAATTTGTAACCCCACTATGCATGGGATGGATGATGTAATGTCTCTTGTTTTTGACATGTATAAACAATTGATATATCCCCACTTGGTTGGGTCGATGAGTCAAATTTGGTATATCCCCACTTGGTTGGGAGATGGATGTATGTATGAGTCATTGGTGAAAGGAAGGTCATTTGTGACGTATGTATAGAGTCATGTTCTTCTTTTAGAATATATTTTTGTAGACTTTGCTTATGCTTAGAGGGAGCATGGACTCAATCATGGTATCTCAATCGGCACACTTTAGCATATCAGAGAATTCAGCATGCACTCAGGGGGAGCATGACCCTTTGCCCTTGATGTCAAAGGGGGAGAGTGACTTGGTGTGGTTGTTGCCATCAAGTCCAAGGGGGATATTGTTGGCATTATGATGTATGTGTTGTACGTGATGGCAACCCACTTGTAGCAGAACAACTAACATGTATATGGTAACTAGATGAATCTACAGAAGAGACAGAATGCATGATAGTAGTGTTTACAGATGTGATGAAATGCAGGGCATCTTCAAGGAATCAGTTCAGAAGGAAACTCACTCAGATGAAAGTATAGCAGGTAAACAACAAATAAATTACATATCAGTCTTCACAGAATGAAGAAAGAGAGGTATACACAGGTTCACCATTGACCAAGTTGCTTATACATGTAGGTTCATTGTATATAAGCCGTGTATACTTACACACACACCTTCACAGAAGGAAAGGCGCGTATACCTTGGAAAACTAAATTTTTGGTCTGAAGCATTTGGTCCATGGTATTGGTCCAAGGTATCTGGTCTGAGGTATTGACCCCAGGTATTTGGTCAAAGGTATTGATCCTAAGTGGTTTTGGTCCATGGTATTGAGAAAGGCCTAAGACTATAAAAGGAGGAAAAGATCGTTAGGCCAAGGTGTGTAAGTATCGAATATCTGATGAAGTGTGAGATCTAATATGCAGGTTATTGGCATATGGTACTTTGCTTGATCTGAACCAAGGATGAACCTTAGCGTTTGATGAAGGATAAGATCTAATGATGTATCAGGATCTCAAGGCTTGAAGTGAATTATCTTTATGTGGTTTGATCATTTATCTAAATAACTGGCGCATGTTGTAGTTTGTAAATATGATGATCTAGGTATCACTGAAGTCTAGAATAGTTGTAATGTTTAAATCATCATTTATAGATCTATACGTAGGTTCACTTTAGAAAAATAGCGCATACACGCTGGTTTTGCATATCAAAGCAGTGTATATATTATAAATTTGATTTGCATATCTGTACGCTGGTTCACATTGAAGAAAGTGCATATGCACATAAGTTCGACGCATGCAAGTAGTGTATATCTTATAAAATATGTTTTAGTTGCTTTTGTTTGCTGTTGCAGTGTTCTGGGTTCTGGCTTGGGTTTTGGTTACTATATTCTGGTGACAACATTTTGAATTATCATATTGATGGAGTGATTGATTGATTCGGTTGTGTTTGGTTCAAAAGGGAGATTAGTTGATGCAGCTATATTTGAGGATTGATGTTATTGATCGATCTAGTCTAAAAATGTATGAAACATGGTCCCTGGAAGAAAAGAGAAGGTTGTAGCCTTCTGTAGGCCGACACCTATGTACTAGTAAACATATCAGCTAGTACAAGAGCTAGGGGGTTATAGCTTCCTTCCAGTAGAAGCTGGAGAATGAGAGAAGCTTGTAGCCTTCTGTAGGTAGAAGCCTGCATACTGGTATAAGACTGCACCAGTACAAAAAAAAAAAAAAAAATTGTTGTAAACATAATTCTCTTATTATTAAAAGAAGAAAGAGACGATTGTAGCAGGTGGTTTTCACCCACATTGGGTTTCCACCTTATATCTTGGTGTTCATGTGTGTTACTTATGTGTGATGCTTTATTATGCTTTTACTGCATTGTCTAATGAATTCCTGATATAGTAGTTAAAGTTATATGCATGATAATTTGGGTAAATCAAAAGATATCTGCATATATTCTAGTTGCATTACGTACAGTTGCGTATACACACTAATTCACTAATTTGAAGTAGTGTATACAAATCAGTTTTGAAAATTAAATTATTGATCTGATAATATTGATTAACCCCCCCAGTATTATTTCCAACACTTTAAAGCATGAACTATAGCTGCCAACTCCAACTAATGGGTAACATAATTATCTTCATGATCATTCAATTTCCTTGGTTTATAGTAGGTTACATGTATTTCATATATGAAGGCTTAACCAAGTCCCTCCTTACAAGAATCAGTGAAATCCACAAAATATTTTTCATGATAAGCTTTTTTTAGGATAGGTGCAGAAGTGAGCAACTTCTTGAATTATCCAAAAACTAGTTGTACATTCAGTTGCCCATTGAAATTTAACTCCTTTTATTCATAAAGCAGCGATGGGATGTCCATTCTTTGAGAAGTTACAAATGAACCTTCAATAGTAACTGTTCAATCCCATAAAGGACTTCACCATTGTTATATTCTAGGGAGTAGGCCATTCCATTATTTCCTTGATATTTTCTAGATCAACAACCACTCCTTCCTTTGAAATTAAATGCCCCAAGTAGTGAACATGGGTTTGGAAAAACTCATACTTGTTGATTTTTGCATATAACCTATGCTCCCTTAGCAGTGCCAAAAAAAATATTAGGCGGTCCTCATGTTATTTTTCATCCTCTTAATGTACCAATATATCATCCAAAAATACCAGCACAAATTTATCCAAGTACGGTTTAAGCATGGTATTCATCAAGCACATGAAAGTTGTTAGAGACTTGCTCAACGCAAAAGGTACAACTAATAAATCACAGTGACCATACCATGTTCTTATAGTATTTTTGTGAATGTCTTCTTCTTTGATTCTCACTTGATGGTATCTAGACCAAATCACTTTTGTTTAATAAAATGGCCCCTTTCAGTTGATCAAATAAATAATTGATTATGGGTAGTGGATACTTATTTTTAATAGTTGCTTTATTTAATTTTTGGTAATTTATCCATAGATGCAATGTTCCATCTTTCTTTTTAACAAACAGAGCCGGGGACCCCCATATTTAAATGCTTGGTCATTTGTACCCTATTTCCATCATTACTTTTAGCTAAAATTTTAAATAAACTAGTTGAGGTGTCCTCATACGATAAGGAACTTTTGATGTTGGCATTGTTACCGAAATCAACCCAATAGTGAAATCAATATCTCTACTTAGTGGAAGTCCTAGAAATTCCTCTGGGAACACATCAATGTATTACTTCAACATTTGGTATCTTGTAAAAGGGTCTACGCTAGCTTATTTTTTCTCTTTCATGTGGATGGCGCAGAGCGAAAATACCTTTTTATTGCATCACTTTTCTATAGCTCTAATATCATTCTATGTGCAATCAACCTCTTAATTCCCTAATGTCTTTTCTTTTGACCTTCATTGCGAATATGTTCCAGCGCTTTGTCATAATCATCAACTGGGTCATATGGGATACCAACCACTCCATACCAATCAAAATATCATATGAACCTAATGGAAAAAAAATTACTTTATTTGAAGTGGTCAAGCCTCCCAATTCCATAGGTCATGACTCGATCAATTCTATCACCCCTCTCTTTATCTGTGTGGCCAGTTGAACAAGCCACAATTCCTCATGGGTTTTCTTTGGAAAGTTGCATTTTCCCACAATCTTGGGGTGGATAAAACTATAGTTAGACCCTATATCAATTAAAATTGAATCTAGCAAGTTTTTAAATGTACCTTCCATATAAAAAAAACACATCTTCTTGTTCTTCCTTTCTAATGTTAAGTGTTGCATAAATTTTAGTGATGGTCTAGGTCACATCATTGATAGTTGTTGTGTCCTGAATATTGTATAGCTTTGTGCCAATATTTTGCAGCTGAGGAAAATTTCTCTGTAGGTGGTTCTCTCCACATTACAAATATTGCATGGGACTTCTCTTGAACCCCTCATCCTCTTCATTCATTGGTTTCTGTAGTTCATTTCTACTGATTGTGGAGTTTTGATAATGTTCATTGCCAGTGGAGGTATTCAACTTTACATTATTTCTCCAATTGCTTAGATTGTAAGGTCCTATTTCCTTTTCCTTTAAATATGTACTTGTATTTATTCTTCTAGACAATCAAGACTTCATTATTATGCTTAGAATATTCATAGTAATGGTTAGTCTTCCAAATAACCTCCTCTAGAGTCTTTGGTTCATCAAATTCTATTTTTTCCTAGTATTAATGTGGTAACCCACTGATATACCTTTGGATTTTAGTCTTCTCCTCCCTAATATAAGGTACATACCTCAGTAGTTACAAAAATCTTCTAGTACACTCCTTAGGTGTCATCTGTCCCATTTTTTTTTCGTAGAATTCCTTGGCATTACTGTCATAATATTTTTTGGATAAGTACTTCTCCTAAAAGTACTTTTCAAACTTACTCCATGACAACTCTGTTACATCTCATTTTGTCACATCCTGTCAAATGAACTAGAAAACCGGATCAATAAACATCCACTAACATTTTGAATTCATCCCTTAGAAAGCCTAGAACATCTTCTCTCTAAAAATTCCAAGAATTATGGGTTAGACAAGTTAAAACCCTAGTTTTTAGACACATCGTAGTTTACCTTCATGCACCCTACAATGTTTCAAGTTGTACATAGAGAAACTACACTGACTAGTGCATGTTGCCTTTATTGTAGGTACGATGGCCTCTATAATTCGGTAAAAAATAAAAATAATTTTGAATATTCTCTTTACAGAAGCTTCTCGAGTGGTTTTAATGATTTAACATTAAATTATATCTCTAAATTTGATACTTTAGGTCTCATATCTTATCCCTACAACTTATCCTCCCTCATATGTGGATCTAAGTCTTAGATCAATGGTGAATCCCATTAAATTCATTGCCTCCCATAGAGTCTGGATTGGATTTTAGAGACACTTAGTTATGCCCTCACGTTGTTTCTTTATTCCTAGGGATCCATTATCCATATATGCACTTGATTAGTGATTGAAGGCTTGCTTTGTGGCAAAGGAAGGACAAGATAGATGGGAGGCATCTACAAGGTCAAGATTTGTAAAGGGTTGTAACTCCTCCAACTTTCATTAATACAAAAAGTGCTTCGTTTTCCTATATTTATGTCTCATTAATGCATATGTATTACAATTTATCTTTAATCATTGTTTAGACATGTTAGTATATGTTATTTATATGTTTTAGTTCTGTTTCTTATTTTAGTTGTTTTGTAGGTTCTACTTATAGCATTTGGAGTTGGAGCGGGAGCTTACAACCAAGCAAAAGAAGAGAACTTGTGTTGGATTCTGGCTATGTATTTCCTCCACATTCTCATTTATCTAAGGAAAGAATAAGTCTTTTTGTCTTTGTTGTTTCTAGATTAAGCCACTAGATGTAGGGAGTTCACTTCTGTCCACATAAGGGAATTATCCATCAAACAACTTTGTGACTATACTGGGGAATGAGGTGTTCCTTTAGTGGTTTCTTTTGCCTAGTATTTTAATACCTTTGAAAGAGACTTAATTCAACTTGTTCAAACACTTATT
Source organism: Pinus tabuliformis (assembly GCA_031772625.1). Classification (NCBI taxonomy): domain Eukaryota; kingdom Viridiplantae; phylum Streptophyta; class Pinopsida; order Pinales; family Pinaceae; genus Pinus; species Pinus tabuliformis. The sequence goes on along the minus strand of CM062806.1, from coordinate 993,465,494 downwards.
AGTCTCAAGAATGTATAATTTTGAGCTTGGTAGGGTTTGATTTGTGTGTTTTAAGCCAAATTAGCCCCATAGCACTTTTTCTTTTGAGATAGAGTGGCCCAATGCACTTGTCTCTCTCTGTAAGTGCGATGATTAACACATTTATTAGAACCGTTGCAATTCTTTTATGTATTAACTATGACCCATTGCAATTCCCCAGTTCATTAAGTGCGACCCATCGCAATTAGCCCATTTACTACTTGCACTGACTCATGTAGAATGCAAAATTTTCCATTTTCAAGCCTTGATTTGAGTTTTGTTTTGAAGCAGTGATTTTGTTTTGTTTGAACTGGTCTAAGTCTCCATGAAGCCCATAGTTTGTCCAAATTTAAGTGTGATTCCATTTTGATAAGAGTTTCCTTAATTTTTGTTTCTTCTTGTCAATTAGGGTTTATGATCACCTACCTTGGTTATTGGTTTGTTAAAAGACTTACATGTTATTTTTTTGATCTATGACAATGTTTTTGATTCAATAATGTTGTAATTTTTTCATTTTTCTTTGCATTAAAGAAGAAAAAAGAAAAAAAATTTGCATTTTCTCATGCATTAGGGCTTTGGATCTTTTCATTGGAATAGTGAAAGTTGAAGATCTTGTTTGGAAGTTCTTGTTTGCTACATCATTGTTTAGAACTTCTTCCTTTCTTTAGATAGGTCTTCATCAAATGAAAAGAGTTCTTTTAATCATGCTAGTTTCATTATAGGTGTTCAGGTGAATTCGTTTCTTGAGCCTTGAAAATGAAACTTGAATCAAGATCAACTTTAAAATTTATTTTATTAACCTAAGGAGCATTTGGATCATTCAACACACACATAGTGATCTAGGCTAGAAGATGTATTCTAGCATCATCAAACATATGAGTCATCATTACTTTCCAGTGTTACATCCTAGGGATGGTTGGCTTTCCATGTACATTGGAATATATTAGAATGTTCACTTACATACCTTTGAGTATATATGATGATGCTCCACATACATCTGAGTATATAAAAACATCCCCATTATATGGTTACACATTAGACAACACTACTACGAAATGTTCTTCCACGTACTTCTAGGTAAATTTTGGAAGTCCCCACTAGGTTGCAATCTTGCTATATGTAATTCAGTCGACCACCTTGTTAACTATGGTATGTTGAACACACCATTCAAGGATATTTCCTACACGTACTGAAAACAGTTTACTATTTTTCATAATGACTTGGTGATTCTTATATGCCTAGTTACCCCTTTTTAATGTTATTCATGTCCTTACTTTTCAAAATAAATTAATTAACTAACTTACTCCTTAGTAAACTCTAGGTTGAATATGATGACAATACTTTCAGAGTCTACCAGTCAAGGAAACCCATCTAAGGGGAATCTTGATCCTTTTCCTTGTTTTTTAAATATTGGTGCTCCTTATATGGCCATGTTGTCTCTTCCCGGATTCACCATAGTTTTGTCAGTTTGGTTATTTTCAACCTCTTTTTTTTTTTAATGTCCAAACTACCCCATAATCGATTCCTCCACATGAACAACATCAACCTCAAGTTTATCCTCAAGTTGACCCTTTTTGTTCTTCCCCCATTGTCTCTTATTCCCTTTCTTCTTCCTTACTTGGTGAAAGTATTGGTGTTAGTAACCGAGATGCTAAGAAGAAGAAGAAAAGGAAGAATATGAAGCCAAATAAGAAAGGGGGGAGATAAGAAACCATTATCGTTGATGTAGTGAGTTCTTCAAATCCCCATAAATTTAAATTCTCTTGCATGCTTTGTAAGGATGGCCACCACCTTAAAGATCTTCCTGGTATTCCTCAAGTATGAGAAGTGTGTTCTGTAGGGTCATCTCAACCTTTCTTGTCAGCCTCTAAAGATCAAGTTGGTGACCAATTATTGACTAGTGATAATAAGGTCTGTGGAAATAAGGGTAAAGTTTAGTTTCACGATAATTTATGTGAAGGGAATCATCTAGTTAAAATTTACCCTTATTTGGACAAAGCCGCCAAAATGTTGGAAACCCTTATTGCTTCTCAACAACAACGCTTCTCAACATCAGCTTCCACCTAGTTACCAAAACTTTCCCCAAATCCTCCACTATTTGATGAAGTAATTTACATGAATCCATCTTTAGTCAATCCTACTCTCTTTGAATGCGAATCCCATGAGTTTGTTCCCAACCATTCAGTTGTTAAGAATGTGATTAACTCGATTCCACCTTCATTCAATCACACTTTTCTCGTAGAGAGAGGGGATCAAACTGCTTAGGTTCTTCTCATTTCCTTTGATTCTACTAAAAAGGGGGAATTTATCCTATTGTCATAAAATACCCTCCAAGTAATGTGGTCATTTCCACAGCTTGGAATCAATTAACAAAACCTCATCTCCCTTCTTACATTCCCATATAAATCATGGTGAAGGCTTGTGATTAAAACATTTGTCAAGCTTCCATTCGCATTCTATCCTTGACTGCTTGGAAAGATTTAGGTTCTCCTCAATGTCTATCTGCTACTCTGAATCTATTATCTTTTAACAAAATAACCAGACAACTTAGGGATCCTTCCTCAATATCATGTCACTTTAGAGGGGAAAATTGTATGTATTGATGTAATGGTAGTCATGGGCCCCTTAGATTTAAATTTTCTCCTGGGATGAGACTATGTTTATGCTATTAGCGCCCTTGTGTCAACACTATTTCAAGTGATGCTTTTCTTGCATGATGGAAAAATTGTGACTATCGATCAAGTTTCATTTGTTGGTCCTAATTTGACTACCAATCATTCGACTTCCCTAAATGTTCCAAATATGAAAGTGGTATATTCCATACCACAGGTCAATTATGTGGAGACCTATCCCATGCCTATACCTCCTCATGAAGATGAGCCTTTCACTATTTTCCCAGCTTATTGTTATAGCTCCAAATCTCACTCTTGATGTTTGTGATGCTGCACTCATGGCCTAGGGAAACCCCTCCTTCCAAACCTGGTCCAAATACTTAAAAAAAAGTGTTTTATTCCCTATACGTGACATTTCCCTGAGCTAAACGCGTGTGTATGCGGGTCTGTGTATACCCAACCCGCGTATATGTCTTAAAACGCTTAAAAAAATTAAATCTCCTTAATTTTGGGTGGAGATCACGGGTTTTACCTGTTGATTACCTGTTAGTGCCTGTGGCTCAACTATTCCCAACGAATTCCCAACTAAAAAACTACTTTGGGAGAAGTATAAAAAGGCTTCAATGGGAAGGCCTAAGGGAGGAGAGAATAGAGAGAAAAATCACTCTGCTGAGATTATCCATGACTAGGTCTAAAGATCCTTGTGCTTCCAACACTTCCCCCCATTATAGGAAACTCTTGTGTCCTTGAGCTTTGATGTTATTCCACTAGTTGAGATACCTTGGTGAGTCATGGAAGCAGTTTGTTGAAGGCTTGAGATTGGACGGACCTGGAGGATGGTTCCGCTTGGAGCCAGTGAGAGGAAGACTCAGGTGAAATCATTCCTTACTGTATTTTAGTTATATGCAATAAAGAAACACTTGTCCCATTCCTGAAATTAATCTTCTTCATGCTTATGATGTTCATGTTATGATTCGCATATGAATAGTTGTTTCAATTGTATAACTAACTACCTTTCATGTCAGTCCAGGGTAACTCCAGCAATTTATGAGTGCAATACTGAACTGATTATTTCACATTAGATAACTATTATTTATATACACAAGAAACAGATCAGTTCATCTTCTAGATGACTGTCCGGCTTCACCTCATCCGTTTCGGATTAGGTGTCAACATTCCCCCCCTTAATCTGAAGGGATGTTGGTGAGTCCAAGCATCGTTCTGAATGTTTCAAGCTTTTCTCTTCCAAGCGCTTTGGTGAAGATGTCTGCAATTTGTTCGTTTGTGGAACAATGACGGAGATGGATTGTTTTGGCCTCAACATGATGTCGGATTAGATGATATTTAGTATTGATGTGCTTAGTACGATCATGGAACTTTGGATTCTTGGCCAACTTTATTGCAGATGTGTTATCAATCATGAGTGGAGTAGATTGTATTTGTTTTACTTGCAAATCTTCAAGAATTTTCCTGAGCCACACAATTTCTTTCGTTGCTTCAGCTGCTGCCACGTATTCTGCTTCTGTTGTGGAATCTGCTGGTACTGATTGTTTGCGTGATCTCCAGGAGACAGCTCCTGATCCAAGACTCATAGCATATCCTGAAGTAGATACCCCAGTTTCTTTGTCTCCATCGAAGTCTGAATCAGAGTATCCAATCAAGTTGAAGTCATCCACCTGTGTATACTTGATTCCAAGGTCTTGAGTTCCCTTCAAGTACCTTAGAACTCTTTTTGCAGCAGACCAATGTCCCTCACAAGGCTTTTGCATAAACCTGGAGAGGATTCCAACAGCAAATGAAATGTCTGGTCTGGTAGTAGTGAGGTAGATGAGACTTCCTACAAGCTGTCTATACCTTGTTGCATCCTCAAATTCCTTTCCTTCAGTAGATGTGAGCTTCAAGTTTTGTTCCATTGGAGTAGAAAGGGGATTGCACTCTGTCATGCCAAATCTGTATAACAAATCTCCAATGTATTTCTTTTGAGAAAGAAATATGGACTTTGGATGTTGGGTTACTTCAATGCCAAGATAGTAATGAACATAGCCCAAATCAGTCATTTCAAAAATTTTTCCTAATTCTTTCTTTATGGATGCAATATAGCTTTCATTGTTCCCTGTCATTAAAAGATCATCTACATATACCACAAGATATACAACTGTTTTGCCAACTTTCTTGACAAATAAAGTTGCATCATGAAGATCAAAATGTTTGAAGTTGAGTTTCAGAAGATGCTCAGTTAGTTTTTCATACCAGGCTCGTGGTGCTTGTTTGAGGCCATACAAGGACTTCACAAGTTTGCATACTTTGTGTTCATGTCCTTTCACAGCAAATCCTTCAGGCTGGGACATAAAAACATTATCTTTTAGATCTCCATTCAAGAATGCAGTTTTTACATCCATTTGATGGACTTTCCAACCGTTCTGAGCAGCTAGTGCAAAGAGTTTCTGGATGGTGGCCCATTTTGCTGTGGGAGCAAAATTTTCCTTTAATTGACCCCTTCTTTCTGTGCAAAACCTTTTGCCACAAGCCTAGCTTTGTGCTTGTCAAGTGAGCCATCAGCTTTGTACTTGTTCTTGTAGACCCACTTGCAGCCAATTGGTTTGGTTCCAAATGGAGGATCAACCAGCTTCCAAGTGCCATTCTTTATGAGGGCATCATACTCCTTCTGCATCGCTTCTTTCCATTCATCATAAGAAGCAGCTTCTTTGAAGGAAGTTGGTTCAAAATCTGTAGACAAGTTCAATTCACAATCATAAGTAACATCCATATCAACAGGTGAATTAGAGTTATCTACATCACCTCCATCTTGTCGATTTGAATTTCAGGTTCCTGTTTTTCCAATTTCATCAGGATGAACACTTTCAAGTGTCTTTGTCAGCCACTTTGGGGGACCTTTCTGAGATGGTCCAGGCTGTTCTGTTGATTGAGTTGGGTCTGAATCAAGATTGAGTCTCCCAATTCTATCAATTACATCACTTAAAGCATCATCCGTTGTTGGAGTGTCATGCAGGGGAGATTGTTCTTCAGAAGAAGATTCCACATGTTGATCTAGTATAGGAATCCCCCCTTCAAGATGTGGAATCTGATTATCAAACTCTTGGAATGATTTTGGTTTTGTGAATCTATCCAAGCGATCAAGTTGCCGCTCAACAACACTGTCAGATTTGGATGATTCAAGAAAAATGACATCTCTAGATAAAACAAATTTTTTATTTACTTCATCATAAAGGCGGTATGCTTTAGATGTGTTTGAATACCCCAGGAAGATACACTTACGACTTCTTGCACCAAGTTTGTTTCTATGTACCTTTGGTATTAAAGCATAACAGGTGGAACCAAATATCCTGAGATGTTTTACCGAAGGAACATGTCCATACCACAATTCATAAGGAGTCTTGTTTCTTATAGTACTAGATGGACATCTATTCTTTATATATGCAGCACATAGAACAGCATCAGCCCAAAACATTGTCTTTACATTTTTGAAGAAAAACATGGATCGTACCATATTCAAAATTGTTCTGTTCATTCTTTCAGCTACACCATTCTGTTGAGGATTATAAGGCACAGTTGCTTGATGTTTAATCCCATGTTGGCGAAGATAGTGTTCAAATTCATTTGATGTATATTCTTTTCCATTATCAGTGCGAATAGACCCAATATGAGATTGTGCATCATTTTCAATCCACTTATGAAAATTCTTAAATGTTTGAAAAGCATCAGAATTGTTCTTCAATAAGTAAACCCAACACATTCTGGTGTAATCATCAATAAATGTCATGATATATTTATTTCCATTTGCAGAAGGAACAGACATTGGACCACATAAATCTGAATGAATAAGTTCAAGCTTCCTATGTGCTCTTGAATGTGAATCATGAAAAGACTATTTGCTATGCTTTCCTAGAATGCAAGCATCACATTGTTTATGTTTTCTAGGAATTGTAGGCAAACCAGCAACACCATTTTTCTTCAACAAGCGGAGACTATCATAGTTTAAATGTCCAAATCTAGCATGCCATAATAAACTTGATGGAAGTGCACCTTCTTCATGATGAGAAATATATGAGAAATGCTGTGCATGAGCAGAGGTTCCTTGCAGTTTAAGGAGTCTTTCTTCTTCTATACCCCTCATGACAAGTGAGTGGTCAGATGCCTTTCTTACCTCAAGCTTGCCATCAAACATGTGAATGGAGTGACCTTGCTGGCAGATGTGGACCAGGGACAGCAAGTTTCTCTTCAGCTATGGGAGATATAGAACATGATCCAGAAGAAAGTCTGGAAGACCAGGCAGTTTAAGCCTGATTGTGCCAAGCCCTGATGGCTTGATTTTTGACTGATCTGCAAAGTATACTGCTCCATCAACATTGTTAGTGAAATCTTCAAAGAAATCTCTCCTATGAGTCATATGACAGGTTGCTCCTGAATCAAGCAACCAGTCATTTTTTGAAGAAGCAAGTGAAGCATTAAACAAGTCTTCATTTACTCCAATGTTACATTGTGCCTCAATATAGTGAGCGGATTCAGGTGCTTTACCTTTGTCTATGTCATCAGTTTTACCTTTCTGTTGATTTCTTCTCTGCTCAACTTTGTCCCATGGTAGCTTGCATGTAGAAGCATCATGTGATCCATTTCGTTTGCAGCAAATGCAATGCAGATCTGCCTTTTCTGCTTGAGGATGTCTGCCCCCCCTGCCTCTGAAGTATCTTCCTCTTCCTCTTTGTCCACCTCTTCCTCTTGTAGAATCTTGAGCAGGCTGCTTTTCTTTATGAGCAAGGCAAATAGTCTCTTCTGAAGATTCAGGGACTGTTTTCTTTCCAAAGGCTTTCTCTCTTTCAGCAAACTTTTTCACAAGAGTGTCAAAGGTTATATCTTTAAGATTTCCATTTGCTTGTAAAGACTCAAGATAGTTAGAGTAGGTAGGATAGAGTGCTTTGAGAAAGGAAATAAGAGAGATATCCAGCTCAACCTTAGTGGATTTAATGTCATGCACTATAGACTTTATTTCAGAAGCAAGAGTAAGAGGATCATTATTTTTCAGTTCAAGAGTGAAGAGTTTAATCATGAGCTGAACAACTTCAAGTGCAGAATGTGTATCATAGAGTTCTTTAAGCTTTTGTAAAGCTTCAAAGGCAGTGGAATAGCATGAAATATGACGACTTACTTCCTCATTTACAGATGCTGCAATCAATGCAAAGGCTTTGCTGTTCTTGTTTTCCCAAATGGCGAGTTCTTTGTCTGATGTGGGCTGCATAGGGTCTCTGTCTTCTTCTCCAACACACACACCTTTCCACAGCTCATTGTAGATGAGGGTGTGTTTCACCATCCGAGACCATTCAGGATAGTTCTCCTTGCCAGTGAGAACTATTCCAACCATTGAAATGATTGAATGCATTCTGTAAAAAAAAATTATCTCTGCCAAAAACACTTCTGTTGAGAGAAAAAAAAATCCTTATATGATTGCCTTATGCAATTTTATTTTTCTTCTAACATTCCAACAGTATATATATATATCACTGCTCACATATCATTGTTCAACAAAACAAGGGGGCTCAATACACTATTCACTGCTCAAATACACCGCTGTTTAAAAATCAAAAGGCGCTCAAATAGTGTTCACTGCTCAAATACTGCTCACATATATCACTATATCACTGTTTAACAAAAAAATGAGGGCGCTCACTGCTTTTCCATATATCAATATATATATATTACTATTTTAAAAAAAAAATGCAGTTACCAATAGCATTAAGGTCTCAATATATATCACCACAGGTCTCAATATATATATCACTGCATTAAACTCAATATATATCAATACAACATAAGGCAGTCATTTACAATAAAGGAAAACGCAGTTACTCAATGCAGTCTATAAAGGAAAACGCAGTCACTCAATGCCTCCTTTATCTACTGATCCACCCATGACTCATTCTTGGCATTCAACTTTGGCACTTTGAATTTTACACTTCAGATGCAGCAATAAACGCAGGTCTTCACCTCATACCATAAACGCGCAGCAATAAACGCAGGTCTTCACCTCATACCATAAACGCAGGTCTTCAGGCCCGGTTATCAATACGTTAAACCATAATATTAAAAGGCAGGTCTCAATATATCACTGCGCAGGTCTCAATAGCACACGTAGGTCTCAATATATATCTCAGCATTAAACTCAATATATATATATATATATATATATATATATATATCCGCAGGTCTCAAGTCACTTCTTTCACATACGTTAAAGGCATAAAACGCAGGCTTGCAAAAAACGCAGTCTCAATACATAAAACGCAGTCTCAATACATAAGACGCAGTCTCAATATACCATACGCAGGTCTTCCATACGTTAAACGCTGGCTTCCATACGTTTCAGGGCAGGTCTTTGATACCATAAACACACTCAACCATAAACGCAGACTTCAAAACGTTAAAGGCATAACATTAAAGGCAGCGAATGCAATGTTTCAGGCCAGTTCTTCAATACGCAGGTTTCATTAACAACGGTAGTCATCAATTCATAAACGCAGTCATCTATTCATTAAACGCAGTTATCTTACCATGTCAGGCCTCAATACATGAAACGCAGGTCTCAATACCTTGCAAAAAACGCAGGTCACAGCATCATCACCTTCTCTTCCTTGAACAATCCTCAACGCAGCGTATGCAGCGATGTCAGAAGGGATGTCAGGCTGGTGCGCCAGGGAGCAGAGGTTTCATGAGGCAGCAGAGGAGTTACACTATTTTAGGGACTGGGACCTGGGCTCTGATACCATGTCAGTCCAGGGTAACTCCAGCAATTTATGAGTGCAATACTGAACTGATTATTTCACATTAGATAACTATTATTTATATACACAAGAAACGGATCAGTTCATCTTCTAGATGACTGTCCGGCTTCACCTCATCCGTTTCGGATTAGGTGTCAACATTTCAATATGCTACGAAGTTGATTTCTTTATGATGCTTGGTCCATATGCTGTTATTCTTCTTTGAATTGGTTGTTTTGCAGGTTAAAGGATCGAAAGGAACTCCAAGAGGGTTTGGACCCTGGCTGGATCTACCTGAATGAAGGACCCCCAGGTGCATCTCTCTTCACGTAGTTTTCTTATATTAGTATCATGGATGTGTGGAATGTTTTTTTTTCATTGTAGATAACCCCCACTTTGCTAGGGTATTGACCCAACACCCTAGGGGACTTTGTCCCTCAACAAAATTGGTGACTCCACTGGGGACAACACTATTGTTGTTCCTAGTTTGGGTTAATTTAAGCCAATCAGGGCTCAACCTTTGATTTTCTTACTGTGACTGAGTTGTCTGTTCCTATAAAAACTCAAACTTTAAGTCTAAACATTTTCTTCAGACCCCCTTTTTGATTTTTTCTTCTGAACTATTATATACGCATCTTTGCTAGGTTATAGAAGCGTGTGTACACAAATTTCCCCATATGAACCCATGTATTCGCAGGTTTCTTTGGGCTGAATTGTGTATACACGCAGTTGTGCATTGACACAGTTGCGTATAACCTAATTTCCAATATTTTTGCAAATCTTTCTTGTTTAGTAAATTTGTTTGCTGGTCTGAGTGTTTTCTGAGCAGTCAAGTTTGGTTGCCAGTCTCTGTTTTTACAACAAGTTTCCGGTTTTGAATTCTCTCCATTTGTGGAAAGTTTTGGTCTTGTTTTGCTTTGTTGCAAGTGTCATCATTTGTGTTCAAGCACATGAGATTTCTCTCTGAGAATCTTGGTTGTTCTGGTCTTCCAGAGCAAAAAGATTGGTTTCAATCTTTGTGGCGAACTTTATCTTTGTGACCTTCTTGCTTCGTGTCAAAACTACATCTTGTGACCATTTGCTTTTCTTACTTTTCAAAAGTTGTTGAGTGACGATTTTGAGAGTTGTCTTTCTTGATCTTTTGATCTTTGTCACCAAGCTCTTTTTGCTACTTTTTGGTTGTTGAGAGCATCTTGAAACACCTATTTTGTTGAGTTTTCGCCCATTTTGAGTTGATAACTTGCAAAGTGTTTTGGTTGCTTATTCTCTGGTCTCAAAGTTTTCAATAGTATTTGGAGCACTTTTGAAAAGTCATTTTTGTTTTTGCTTTTGAAGCAAACTTCTTGAAAACTTGGTTTTTGCTTTCTTTGGCCTTGTGTTGATTTAGTTTCTTTTTTGTGAGTGAAAGTGCATTTTTTGTTTGTCTTGTGATTTTCTTTTAGTGTTTGGACGAAAATTTGCATTAGGAACTTATATTCTATCTGAACATCTAATGTGGCTAATTAAAAGCGATAATCAATTTTCTTTCATTCTTTGCTTTAGAGTAATCTTGAGTTTCTTACATCTTCATACCTTGCATTAGGATAATTTTGCATTGTTAATTTATTTTAGTTTTTGCGTGTGTGAAGTATGTTGCAAGAAAAGAAAAGGAAATTTTTTTTGCTTTCTAGGTGTTTCTTAGAACCTGAATAGAAGTTGCTTTTCATCGAAAGAAAAATGATTGCATTCATGTAGTTACTTTTTCTTTCATTTTGGTTGAGTCATACACACATCATCAGTTTCACTCCCATACCCTTGACTTAAAAGAACAACCTTTAAAATCAAGCGTTAATTAAAATATACTAGAACTTTTTTATATTGTCAATTTAGACACATCAACAAGTTTTAGGATATTTAGGGCCTTGGATTAGGCAAGAGGAAAGTAAAATCTCCAAGGTCACTCTAAATTGTCAAACATAGAAGTCTGAATAAAGAATGTAAATCCAATAGCATTAGGGAGACCAGGAAAGCTCCGGATCTAGGAGTTAAACACGAGGGTTTTTGAAGATAAGGAAGAGAGATACCCCCTCTCCTACTTGTCAGATCTAACCTCGCGACTGTTCTGCCTGGCTTCTAACACAAGTTGGTACCTTTCATTTCTTATCCTAAGGATCTACACAAGTGGCTGTGGAGGGGAATCCCATGGCACCTGAGGTTGATGTTGTATCACTCTTAACAGTACTTCTGGAGGGCACCCTTGCGAAGCTCGGGGGCTTGCACTAGGACATGCTGTTGTCTGGAGGTCAGCGTAACTTCCTCTGATACCTTCGCTGGTAGGCCTGGGCCGTTATTATTCCAGACTATCTTCGGAAGGCCCCTACTTCACTTTGTTGTATTTTGGTGTCCGATCCTAATCACCCAGAGCAGAAATACTTGGATGTTGTTTGACTGGCTGACTTCTTTTAGGGACTTTATAGTTGAGTGCTCTTTGCTCTTTGTATATAGTTGGCTTTAGGTATTTTGTCTAGTCACTTGTTGGACTTTGTATCCTGAGTGACTGACTTGCCACTCCGCCAATCTTGAAAGGCTTTTGGTCGTTCTTTTGAAAGTTGTGGAGTTGCCTCCTCAAGGGCAAAGGTTTTGATTGTGTGTCTATCTTCCTTGAAAAGTCATTTGTACATTCCCATAAGGGAAGGGTCTGCGAATCAGTTAGATATGGCCCATATTCCTGTGGAAACCAACCAAGGTACCCTCCCAAAAGGTGATCCTTGTGCTTTTCCTTTCTTTGGAAATGTTGGTACTCCGTTGATGGCCACTTTGAATATTCATGGATTGAATGTTGGACTACTAGTTTTGGCTGTGGTCCACTCTGAATATTCCTAATGTTCTTGAAGCTTCTCAGATGAATGCTTTATTTCAAGGGAATCACATGGGTGCTAATTGTTCATCTTCTTTCAAAGAGAAATCTGGGATTCCTTTTTCTCCTCATTTTTGTAATAAGAAATCTAAAAAGAGGAGAAAGAGGAAGTCAAAGAAGAATAATAATTCTATCCATTCTTCATCAACCTCTGCTAGTCATGTTGAAGATGAGCCTTCAGCTGCTGGTAGTCATGCTGGGGCCACGAGTCTAGTCACTGTAAGTCATACTAGCACTTCATCATCAACCTCTGCTAGTCATGTTGAAGATGAGCCTTCAGCCACTATGAGTCATGCTGGGGGCATGAGTCTAGTCACTGCAAGTCATACTAGCATTTCATCATCAACCTCTGCTAGTCATGTTGAAGATGAGCCTTCAACCACTGCGAGTCATGCTGGGGGCACGAGTCATACTAGCACTTCATCATCAACCTCTACTAGTCATGTTGAAGATGAGTCTTCAACCGTTGCAAATCATGCTGGGGGCATAAATCTAGTCACTGCAAGTCATACTAGTAAAGAGTCAGGATCATCTACAAGTCAAGTTCAGGACTCTCCGCAAACCACTTCTAGTCATGTTTGCGGAATGGAGGTTGATAAGAAACTTGGATGTAGAAGTTTTAAACCTAAGTTCCCTTGTAAGATATACAAGGGAGACCATCTTGCTCATTTATTGCTTGGTATTCCAGAGGTACAAAGGATATGCTCCGAGTCTGAAAGTACTTCTACTCCTAGATCTGATATGGTTTTTCATCAATCCCATCAACCATTGGTTGATAATGTGGTTTAGCCAGTGCAATCGCTGGCTGATTGCACTACTATTTTGGGGGGTGAAGTGCCTAACAAAAGAGTCTGTTTGATTTCTAGCACACAGTCTTCTGGTATAGGGGGCATTCTGGTTTCTTCGAATGTTCCCCCTCCAAGTTCTAGGAGTGCTTCCTCTGATTGGGATAGTCTTATTGAGCCTCATCTTCCTTTCGCTACACCTTTCCAAGTAAAGGTCAGAGTTAGTTCCACAAACATTTATCGATGTATGGTGGATGAAGGATCCTCTGCAATTATTATATCCTTTTTGACTTAGAAAGCATTGGGTTCCCCAAAGTTGTTAACAACTCAGAGTTAGTTGTTAGCCTATGATAGAAGACCTGGTGAATCTATGGGTTTTCTTCCTCAGTTGCCTATTACTTTATGTGGGAAGACTATCTTAATCGATATGATGGTGGTTGATAGCCCTTTAGACTTTAATATGCTACTTGGGTGTGATTATGTCTATGCTATGAATGCAGTGGTGTCTTCACTCTTTTGAGTGATGTTCTTTCCTCATAAAGGGAATATTGTCACTATTGATCAACTTGCATCTGATAATTACCACCCTAATTCGAATTTACTACAGAATGCCCCTTGGTTTGTTCCAAGTTTTCAAGTAGACTCTACCCCGCCACGGGTGAATTATGTGGCATTGAATCCTCAATGCTCAATCACTTCTGAGAAGGATCCTTTGACCTATTATTCTCCTTCTTGGGACTTGGTCCCGGCAGTTGACCGAGATATTCTTCCTATAGGGACATATTGTATATGTAAGGTGTGCATTTTCAAGTTTTGTAATCTATAACACAAGATTTTATCTGAAGTTTATATGTGGGATGTATTAACTTCTTATCTAGTGTTCCTATTTATGTTTATAGAACTTGGAAGATTTCTACTTTGGGAATTTTTATGGTTGGTCTATTCTAATGGGACATTGTATTTTAGTTAACCTATAAAAAAACCAATTCAAAGAAGCATAACAGTATATGGACCAAGCACCATAAAGAAATCAACTTCATAGCATATTGAAAGGTAGTTAGTTATACAATTGAAACAACTATTCATATGCAAATCATAACATGAACATCATAAGCATCAAGAAGATTAATTTTAGGAATGGGACAAGTGTTTCTTTATTGCAGATAACTAAAATACAGTAAGGAATGATTTCACCTGAGTCTTCCTCTCGCTGGCTCCAAGAGGAACCGTCTTCTGGGTCCATCCAATCTCAAGCCTTCAACAAACTCCTTCCATGACTCACCAAGGTATCTCAACTAGTGAACTAACATCAAATTTCAAGGAAACAAGGGTTTCTTATAATGGGGGGAAGTGCTAGAAGCACAAGGATCTTCATACCTGGTCAGGGATAATCTCAGCAGAGTGGTTTTTCTCTCTATTCTCTCCTCCCATAGGCCTTCCCATTGAAGCCTTTTTATACTTCTCCCAAAGTAGTTTTTGAGTTGGGAATTTGTTGGGAATAGTTGGGCCACGGGCACTAACAGGTAATCAATAGGTAAAACAAGTGATCTCCACCCGAAATTAAGGAGATTTAATTTTTTTAAGTGTTTTAAAACATATACGCGGGTTGGGTATACACAGACCCGCGTACACACACGTTTAGCTCAGGGCAATGTCGCGTATAGGGAATAAAATACTGTTTTTTAAGTATTTGGACCAGGTCTGGAAGGAGGGGTTTCCTTAGGCCATGATTGCAGCATCACAAACATCAATAGTGAGATTTGGAGCTATAACACTTATTTTGACCTAGATATAGTAGGTAATATGGTAAATCATTTGATGGGAGCGTTGGAGCCTAATATTTCCATTAGATCTCTTTATATGTATCTGTTCCAAAGATTTTTTTCTCCCATCTGATGCAAACCTCTTGGAATTACTGTTTTGGGGCGATGATCAAGATGAACCTGAGGATAGTTCCTTTTCTTGTGTCAATCTCATTAAAAAATTAAACAAAGTGTCATTATCATAGTTCTTTTTCTTGTGTCAAGCTCATTAAAATTTGAAAAAAGGTGCTAAGGATAGTTCCTTTTCTTGTGTCAAGCTTGTTAATAAATGAAACAAATCCTCTCCCATTGATTTGACTCTTTGACTATGATCTTAACTTAATTCTCATAGATGTTAGATTCATTTCATCCACCCATAATGCTCTTCCTTCCTTCCTGGTGAACATATTTATATTAGTTATCAATGGTCTATCTGGGGTCCATGAGAAGAGTTTTTGGATGGAAAAAATTTGGGTGGGAATTCCTCTACCCTTATGTTGGGCTAAATAAACCAACCCCAATCATAGTTTCCACATGTTTCAAGATTGCATAAAGCTGAAACCAATTCTAAGCATAGTTTCCACATGTTTCATGCTTGTGTAAAAATGAAACCATCTTCAAGTATTCTCAAGTATACTTTTTCTTTATTTCAAGCTTGTATAAAAATGAAAAATATCCCATACATTACCTCTCATCTTTGCCATTTTTATCAGTCTGTTTCTGTAAAATGAGGCTTGGTTTTCTCACTCCATCGTCACCATCTTCTTGGCCAATCATTTTCTTTCACTTGGTGTTTGGCCCTTTCCTGAGGAACCATTATGATGAGTGGTCTTATTAGTTTGTCTCTTTACCTCTATATGTTTTCAGTAGTTCCATCATAACTGGAACCAATTTCTACCCTTTATACCACTCGTTCCTCTAGGAGGAGTTTCCTCTTTACGCTCTTTTCAAGCTCCTAAATTATGAAAAGATTGCCAAGCACTTGTCTTCTAAAACTCGTTAAAGTAAATGAAAATATATCTTCCAAGTACAAGTTTGACCCTTTTCTGAAATGGATAGACTACCTATGAAAAAGGAATACTTTAGCAAAAAGTAACTAAATGGTTCTCCTGGGTATTTTTTCTTCCTTATCGGGCCCAAGGGACAAATTTACGAAAATGAACATTTTGGACTTTTCTTTTTCACCTCTTTTTCAAACTCTCTAAACATGAAAAATAAGTTGAGTTATGCCTTTGTTGTATTCGTAAAACTATTAAAAAGTGTTTGATTCATCAAGGATGATGAGACTGAAGCACTCCTTCTCAAGATTTGTTAAAAATACTCAGAAGGATTCATTTGAAGGATGAACTTACGGATCAAGCATATGTTATCCTCCTCAATCTTGTCAAAAATAAAGAGGTACCAACCAAAAATGGTTGAGAAATTGGGAAAACAGGACATAAAACCTATTAATGGCAGCGAAACGCTCTTAAACATGACATTTTTTCACTTCATCTCCATGATTATTTTGGGTTGGGGAACCTTCTTACGTCTCTATTGATTACACCTTCATAATGGATGTTTGAGTCAATGTTGACAACTCCATATCAGTTTTGTCGATATTTTCAAGAGAAAGTCCACCCTCAGTTAACATCTACTACAATACCCTTAAGCCTTACTTCATGTTTGTCACTCCGGAATCAACTCTGCATCATCACATTTTGTCTCAAATCTTGATACCTATTTCGTGTCATTGATGGGGGATACATCGAGACCCTATTACAATGGGTAGTTTCCTATTGACATGAGCACATTATCTAGGAAGTTGATTTAGAAAATCCCTTCAGTTCCTTGGAGCTCACATACCTCATTGGTAAGTTTCCTCTCTTTCAATGCTAGTTTCTCATCATTGGCCTTTGACCGGAAGATTCTATGCGGTGTCTAACTTTATCTCATTTATTCACACCGCATAGATTGTAATGTAGTCCCTTTAGGGCCATTACCATTATCAGTGGTTCCTATCACACTTGTTAATGACTTGCCTCATTGGTTGGTAATTAGATGGTGTCTACCATGTTCGAATGAAGCTCATTTATTCACATGGTTAGACTCATACTGTTGAGTGACAAGATATAATACCATATATCTAGTCTCATCAATCCAGGCGGCGATTTCAGGATTTATACAAGATTACAAAGTATGATGGCTATGATCATTTGAAAAGTAATCCAAACATTGGTCCACCATCTATTATTAGTGGACATGACTTTGATTATTGTACATGTACATTGGATTATATGTTGAGTATGGGTATGCCTACCTCAACAATGATATCACGAGGATAATGTATTGAAATAAATGATTATCTCAACCAAACTATTCTTGATATGGACTTGTCACATGGTAAAGCACTTCAGTCCTCAACCACTTCTTATGAATTTGTACTTTAGGGGGTAATATTTTACATGTCATTTTTTCACATCCCATCAATGGCCTAGAAAACGGGATTAGTAAAAATTCACTAGCATTTTACATTCATCACCTACAAAGCCTAAAATATTCTCTCCAAAAAGTCTAATTATGGGTTAAACAACTCAAAACTATACTTTTTAGACCCATCACACTTTCACTTCATGAAACATGAACTGTTGCAAGTTGTACATAGAGAAACTACATTAACCAACACATGCTACCTTTCTTGCAAGTGTTATGGCCTCTAGAATTTGGTAACAAATAAAAATAATTTCAAATCTTCTCTTTCGAGAAGCTTCCCAAGTGGTTTTAATGATTTACTATTAAATTATATCTTGAATTCCTATAGTTTGGATCTTATATCTTATCCCTAGAACTTATCCTCCCTCACATGTGGATGTAGGTCCTAGATTGGTAAATCCAAAACCATCCCATTTACCCTATAAATTCATTACCTCCCATAGAATCTGGGTTGTCTTTTGTAGACTCTTAGTTATTCCCTCATGTTGTTGTTTTATGCCGAGGGATCCATTATTCATCCATGCACTTAAGTTGTGGTTTAAGGCTTGCTTTGTGGAAAATGAAGGGCAAGCTATTTGGGAGACATCTACAAGGTCAAGATCTGTAAAGGGTTAAAACTTCTCCTACTTTCATTAATACAAAAAGTGCTTTGTTTTCCTTTACTTATGCCTCATTAATGCATATGTATTACAATGCCTTCTTGACTCATTGTTTTAAGATGTTAGTATATGCTATTTCTATGTTGAATTTCTCTTGCTTGTTTTAGTTGTTTCGCAGGTTCTACTTATAGCATTTGCAGTTTGAGATAGAGCTTACAAGCAAGAATAAGAGGAGAAATTGCATTGGATTCCAGGTAGGTCTTTCCTCCATATTCTAATTTCTCTAAGGAAAGACTAAGTCTTTTTTTTTCTATTGTTTCTAGATCAAGGAATTAGATCTTGGGAGTTCACTTTGGTCCGCAAAATGGAATTATCTATCAAAAAACTATGTTTAAATATGGTTTATTATGGTTGGACATAGATCATGATGGTTAACCGTAATTCCTATGATTAACCATGGTTTACTATGAGTGAAAATGTTTGAGTGTGGTTAATGATGGCTGGGTATGTTAGATAATGTTTAACAATAATTTACTATGGCTGATAATGTTTTACTATAGTTTCCAATGGTTGGATATGTTAGATCATGTTTGAAAATGGTTAACTATGGCTAACTATATTTGAACAAAGGAAAAATGCCAACTATGCTCTAATGGGCATGGGGATGGGAAATATTGGAGCTAAATATATGAGTGAGTGAATATATATTGGATGTTTATCTTACATTAGGAAATGTGGTGAGCCTAGACTACCCAATTGGACTCAAATTGAAAAGGTGATCTCTCATACCTTACAAATCCATACGAAAAAGAAAATACTCCCATGGCTTAAGTATTAGGGCCATTTCCAACAAATGGATAATTGATGTGTACACTATGCAACTAGACTCAACCTTCAAAGGTGATCATGTAAATATGTTAAATCCCCATTATATAGCGAGAACACCATGTTTGAGTTGAATCTCGTGCTTATTATATCAAGGCCAATACAAAGGAATGGATGGTGTGGGATGGTTATATGGTCATGTAACAATGTCAATGGGGATGAAGTGACACATAGGTTAGATAAATTAGGGAACTAAAACTTTATCTAAAAGTCTATTTTTGTATATTCTACTAATTGTCTTGCTTGCACCATATTGCACTTAAAATTTATTTTTCCATGAAGTAATGTGTATCACACTTAAAATGGTTTTGGTCATGACACATCAAATTAATACAAGCTTCCATTTTTTGTGACATATCACATCATGTCAAATATTCTTTCCATGTGAAACATTACACTTTCTCAAACTTTCTATATCTGTGACACATTGCACCACACCAAAGTGTTGTTTTTTGTGATACATAAAGGACAAAATATTTATTTGGATGCAACATAGTGCTATCATACCTATAATTCCTTTGACTATGACATAACACATCACTCCAAGTTTTCCTTTGTCATGACATATTGCATTGCATTAAAATTTCTTTCTATTTGACAAATTTAATTTTTTCAAGCATTCCTTCATTGCAACAAAGAAAAAAATTCTAAAATAACTCCTTTGCATCATATTAGACATTAAAATTTCTTTCTATTTGACAAATTTAATTTTTTCAAGCATTCCTTCATTGCAACAAAGAAAAAAATTCTAAATTAACTCCTTTGCATCATATTAGACATTAAGTCCTTCAAAAATTTCTTCCTTTGCAAGTAATTGCATGGATAATGGATTCCACTTGCATGATGTATGATAGAGGGTGAAGCTTTATTCCTTTGTGATATATTGGAAAAAAAATTTCCTCATACACAATACGACATCTCCTCAAGCTTTCATTCTCTACAATAGATTGGACCACACCAAAGTTTTATTTTTTGGCATGCATAAAGGAAAAAATTATTTTTCCATGGTCATGACACGATATATATATATATATATATATATAGCACCTAAATTTCCTTTAGCCATGACATATCACATCTCTCCAAAAGAAAATTCACAACATATCACATAAAATCAATGATTTGTAAATTGTCATGGATATTCCATTGGAAAGTTTGTCACAAAAAATATGATAAGTTATATTAAAAATCCAAAATATATACTATGAGGGTTAATTTTTCCTTCAAATTATATATTTATTAAATTAATAATTTTTTTATGCATGCAATATATGAAATACAAAAAATAGAAACAATAAAAAATGGACATTGACAAACTTAAATGACACAAGATATGTTGTAGGAAGTTCTTATAGAAGAAAATTTAGATGGAATGTGAGGATGCTCTACTCTCTCTTTCCTTAAATGGAAATGGATGCAAGTACAAAGGAGTAAGATCTATGACATGTGGGCTATTATAGAATATAAATCCTCTCTATTTTCTCACTCTGAGCTACTATTTTCATCTATGGAAAAAACATATTCGAATAGAGTAGAACCCATTTTGCTCTTGGTTGCTCGGTTATAACACAACTCAATATCCAACTAGTTGTTAAGATTTACTCCAACTCTTAGCTAGAGTCACATTATTGACCCTTCTAGAATTTTATTCATCATGTTCATGTGGATAATGTTGGCATTGATGTTAACCTCATTTATGAAAATCATACGATGATATAGGATGAGATTATTTTCATGATTGTTAGTATTGGCATGGTTGAGATAGCCTACAACTGAGTGTTGTGTGTGTTGCTTGCTCACTTTGAGTTAGATCTTGGTTGTCGAGCTAGTTTGTGTGGAGCCCTAATAAGAATATGTTGATGGTACTAGACTGGCCAACATTCAGCGGATCTCCCCGATATGAAGTCCAAATTAGACCTCACACAGTTTGGTGTAGGAGTCTCATCTGGTACTATGACCTGGTAGTCGATGCAGTGGGTGTTAATGATATGCCTTTGCTAAAAATACACATAGAGTGTTGTATAGTGACTTTGGTTCGAACAAGTGTGTGACCCTCCAGATAATCAAGTGCGATGCATGAAGGTTCTACGATACAGAAGGGAGAATAAGTGAGCCCCTTAAAATCCTATAGTAGTACGTAGCATGAAAGGAACACACAAGCATAATGACATCACAAGATAATATGTGAAATAGTTCACAAGTTAACAGTGATGAATTAATACAACAACATGCACTCAACAAGATTTGTACCAATTCAAATGAAATATTTCATAAGCATAAGCGTAAGTTAGATAACACACATTACAAATGTAACAATAATATTTCTACTACATTTATAACATATGCATGAAAATGTGTTGGCACTGATATTTTATTAAGTGAAATTTCCAATCATACATACACCATTGACGGACCACTAGCCCCAATAGTGAAATGTGAAGTCAACATCACCTACTCCTCCAAAGAAACACACTTCCTCTACACTACAGATAATCCAAGGCTCTCACAAAACTCCGAAGCTTTTTCTAAGACTAAGCCTAGCCAAAAGCTTAGCTCCCAAAATCCGTTTACATGAGCTATGAGGTTATATTTATAACAAGAGGGGGGTGATTCTTCAACTCCCCTTTGTGACCTTTGGACAACCGTCATGAATATTCAACTTCTTTACAAAATAACTCGTTACATTACATCATGACTCTTCACATTCCAATATTGACACATGGAATTCCACTTACAAATAGATTACAAATAGTATTACAATTTACACTCATACCCATATAAGACAAAATATGGTAGAGCCAACTATACAACCTAACAACACAAAATACTATGATGCTTGAGTTTGGAGAAACTCTAGCTCAACAACTTCCACTTGATTTTTGTCAATCATGTAGCAGTGCTAAGCTGGTATTGTGTGATGACATCCCCAAAATGTGTGATAGTGTCTAGTTAGAAGTGGACTCTAGCCTCCATGGCATCCAGGTACAATGACTTGGAACCAATTTCAACTTCCTTTTGAAGCATGATCAACATTGTATGCACTTGGATAGGGCCACCAATGTAGTTGTGCATGTTTTTCCTATTCACCTCCAAGTCCTCCTTGGTGGAAATCTATCTCAGCTTCTCCAAGTATTCCTCTATCTCCTTTCTAACTTGGTTCTTAAGTTTTGCCTTGGAAAGTGAACCAACTAATGGGATGTTGTGGGTCTTCACCAGAAAATATAGACTGTTATATATCGATGCATATGAGGCCTAGGTGTTAACAATGAATGAGGCGAGTTGTTTGTTGTTTTGGATCAACATCGATACTCTTGCTTTCTCCAACTCTGCTTGTGGCTTTATTTTCTTACACAAGTCAAGCGTTTCCCCTTTGTATCACATTGTCCATTCATGCATGATAGAGATTGAAACTTGCACATTTATGAGAATTTTGACAAAGTCTTTACATTGCTACTGCAAGACAAGCACACAGAAAATAGCCTTATGCACGGTGACAAGCTCCTCATAGAGACCTCGGATGGTCTCCCCAACTATCAATACTTAATTAACTCTTTCTGCCTTAATTTCCTCTAGGTGGACCTGTGTGGAATTTGCGTTCTGAGATGCTGTGCAGAGCTGTTCAACCTCTTTCCTGGCAGCCTACAAGTTCTTTTCCAATTGCTTATTCTTGACCATCAGACACTGAGTGTTTGAATTTTTTTCACCTAGAAAGCCATGTTATCTATGTAAATGGCTTCGGGATATCTCTTGGTGTCGGCCAAAATTACCCTTTCTCTCATAAAACAAGGATATTTGTGATCATCTAGAAAAGACTTCTTACACGCTTGTACAATCTTCTTCTAGAGTTCATCGTACAACATATTGTATGTGTCGATGAATGGATCATCATTAAGAGGAACAACTCTCCTTCCTCCCCTTGAGATGACTCTGCTACTGGAGGTGGTGGAGACTAAATAGTGACCTGTTGTGTGCTAGGCATCAGGTCGACATCTTGACTCTTCGGATCTGGTTCCACTTCCGTGTCATCAATCTCTATCAAATTTTCAATCTAATGAGCAAGTTCCTCATCTTGCATTTGTCTTCCCTCCTCCTCTACTGGTTGCCGATTCTCTTCTTTCTCTTCAACTTGGTTCCATGGCATTTCTTTTGCTATTGGGCATTTCATTTCTTCTTCTTCCTACTTCTTCTTCTCTTCTTTTTCTTGCTTCTTCTTTTCTTCCTTCAATCTCCTCTACTCTTCCCTCTTCTTTTCTTCTGATCTTTGCATCCTCTCTTTCCTCTTTTCCTCTACTGCGCAAGTTGTTTTTATAATAGTTGGATACGCTTTCATCTTATGGCTTATTTCTCGCCCTGGACTATGAGAAACCTTTCTCTTTCCCTTTTCCTGTGCGGGGTTGCTCCCTTTTGCTAGCACTACTTTTGGAGTAGCTTCTTTTTGTGGAGTCACCTATGAAGTTCTTGCAAAACTGAATGACTCGCGGGTCTTGGAGGAATTATAAAAGTTATTCCATGGATCATTCTCCTTCCAATGAAATGTCCTACTGAACCACTGAAATTGGATTCTCGCATAGTGGTTCTTGCAAATACCATGTGGATCGTATAGATTAATGTCTCGAGTACTGAATGTAAACTTCTCTATGGCCTTTCCTTTGATATCCATGACTTTCATGTTATTTATCACGTACAATCCAATTTTTGTAGGAAGAGTTAGCTAAGGTGATTTCTTATTCCTGTGAAAAGAAGTTGACAACCCTGTGGCGAGATGATATTAAATTTCTTCCATGACGAGATTGTTTGTGGCATATCTCGGAAAAACATGCAGTGTCTTCTCTCTGCTGAACACTCTAAGGAAGGTGCCATCTAGTGATGCAAACCAATATGTGATCTATGATGTTGCCTCAATTATAGGAGGCGACATCCAAGGTGGTTCTTCCTCAAAGATCATCCTATATAATGGAATGAGGAAGTGGTCAATTAGCTTCTCCATAACCCCTCGATGGCTGCAATCTGAGAGAATCTTGTAGTGGATGTGCACGGAAAGGTCTCGAGGTGACCAAGCCCAATTCATACCAAGGAATGCATTATGTGCACATATTGCATCCAGTAAATATGCAGACATATAGAATCTCACTTGCCCACCCTTGGGAGGATTCAAGGAGTTACCTAGATGGATCTTTAATTTTCAAGCAAACAAATCTTACGAGTTGAGCGACTTCCCATTGTTCACAACCTTGTTCATAAAGATTTCCCACCCTTCCAGAAAAGCTTATGTGCTTTGCTGATAGTGGATTTTGTAAGAAAGGATGATCAACAACATATAGGCCCTCCTTAGATACCTTGTCTTATATGTGTTGGTGGGTGTCTGTAAAAAAATTTGATGGATCCTTCACCCAACTCTTAACAACATCCTTCAGGCCCATATAGTTGTTGGTGGCATAGAAGAGTGAATCCATGAGTGTTTCTAGCTTAGGAAAATGGTAAATATGTCAGTAATTTGCTGCCAGAAAAGTAGCAAGCCTCTGTTTGATGGCACTGCTCTAAGTCATGGTCTTCACATCAATATGTGAGACAATCTAGCTAATGACATTTTCACATGGGAAGACTCGATATATGCACGCAACCTTGTGTAGCCTTGATCTTTGGACATTAATGCTTACCTACTAGTCCTCTAGATTTGTTGTGAAGTCCTTTGCTGAAAAAGCTTCATTTACTTTCTTCCATGTAAGATTTGAGTCCTTTTCTGTATACAATTGAGTGTCCGAGTATAATAGCAAGTTTACTAGTGTTTTCTCAACTGCTTCCCTGGTACTGCTTTTAGTTGTATCTTTTGAAGCACTTCGCTTGGGTGCCATGGTGATAGTGACTACTGGAGAGAATTTCTCAAGAACTATGGTACCTATGGGACATAAAATGTACTCATGGAAAGAAAACATTAGCTTTTGCAAATCTATCTTCGAAGCAAGATTAGTGAGGAAATTGGCGCACTAGTGAGAAAAATTGTGTAATTTTTCTGAGCAAGTGACGGAGACTGGCTATGGGAACTATGCATTACACAATCCGAGCAACCAAGGTGTAGGTTGAGGCTTGAGACTTCACAATGCGCAGTTGATCTTGGGCAGTGACTACAAGGGGCGGTTTGAGCCCTAGAAATGCACAATGCATAATTGGGCCAACCTGTACTATGCATTACACAGTATCAAAGGCCAAGCCTCAACTTGTGCTTCTAGATTCCACAATTCCCAGTTGGACAAGGTGAAAATTGGCTAATGGAAAGTGCAAATGTGCCCGCTGGAAGTGTGGGAAATAAGCAGATCTGAAAGATAATGAAAGTTAAAACATATATATGACTACGTATAGATGGATCAATGTGAATCAAGTTCAAAAACTTAAGAAATGGAAGGAAAAATAAATGTGTGAGGAGAGTCGTTGAAACGGCGATCATCGGTGTGCAAAACAAGAAAATCAATGTGACACTTATGAAAGGCAAATGAAAAACTGAAACAAAACTTAAACAAGATAATAAAAGTTAAAAAACCAAGAACCATGATGAGAAACAAGGAGTACAACACTCATAAAAGAGAAATGACAAAAAGCAATAGAAAAAGTGGCAAAAGACAACAAAAGAAAAAAAACACCTAGAAAAGCTATGACAACTCCATTGAAGGTTCCTTGATCTCCTCAGGAATGCTATAGCTACAAGATCGAATATTCATATCAGCTCTAGAGGTGTCTATTAAATATATTTTGGCGGTTTGGAATTTATGATGCCTGTGCCTAAAATCAAGGAAAAGGTGATAGTTGGCATAAATTTTTAAAAATAGGGATCGTGCCACATTGATGAAACTATTAATGAATACCTACTTTTTATGGATTTCCTTTTCATTTTTTTCTTTTTTTCTTTTCTGAGAAACTTTCCAAGCACACTACTAGGAAATATTTCTCAATTCTAGGGAACTGTGTAACTTTTGGGCTCAGTGCATTGCACATTTTTTTAGCTCAAGGAGTGAATTGTGCAGTTTCTGACCTTAGTACTATGATGCCATCCATTACAACGTATTTCTCAAGCTCAAGGATGAGCTTCATGCGTAATTTCCACCATCAAGTCTAGCTTTCCCTCATGGATTGCACAATTTCTGGAGGCAAGCCCATAACTGCTGTGGGATCATGTTAGAAGCCTAGCTTGTCACACAAAAGATCATTTAAGTATGAAAACAAGAAAACACAAACATAGAGTAAATCTTGATCAGATCCCGAATACTTGACGACAGTCAAAGGTAAGCTTATGTAAACAAAAAGCAAGGCTCCAAAATCAAAGCATAAATTTTTTTTGGAGGGTGGTTGTAGCCACTACAACACTTGGCAACACACTGGTAGGATTCCAACACTCTATATGGGTCTTGTCTCATGCAAAACATGTCAAACTCTTTACTAAGTCTTGTTCAGTTGATCGATTATCATAGCTTATTTACTTCACTTTCGTTAAAGATACAGTCCTACCATTCTCTTCATCAAGGACACACTTAACCAAGCCAAGTCAAACTAAGTTATTTTGATTGGGGATAAGGAATATATAGATACACAAGTGAAAAGAAAAGTCAAGAGTCTTAGTTTTCATCTCTAGTGTTGCTCTGCTACCAGCAAGCCTAGATAGTACCTCAACGGAGTCACTTTAGGAACACAAACATTGGTCTGTTGCCAACAAGCCTAGACAGTACCCCAACAAAGTTGCTTGCTTCACCTCTCTACACAAGAATACTTTCTCTTATTTCACCTTTACTTTACTTTTGTTTTCATTTTTTTCATTTTGTTCATAGAATTTTGCATAGGAACTTATTGATTTAACGAGGCGGAAGAGAGATCCCAACTTATTGAGAAAAGGAGAGGTTATCCCATCAGAGAAGGATATTTATCTATACCTATGGCACACTTGTTAAAATTTTACTCCCCTCCTTACTCTACTAGACTTAATTGACAAGGATTAAATGAGAATAAAATATTGATTAGAGTAGGCGATACTAGTTATAGGTTCAAGCATAATCATTTCAGCATGGTTTTCTCTGAAAGAGAATGTATTTTCCATTAAAGTATCAGCGAATACAAGAATGTAAGATTCATGCAAAGAGAGAGAATAAACATATAACCAAGCATTGATAGTAGCACAACTTCCTCATGAACTTCACCATGCTTACTAAAGAAACCAAACACGATCTCGTGTGGAAGCTATTCTATGACTCAAAAGAAATGGAAAGACAGAAAAGGAGTAAGGAAGAAAGTAAATCAAAGAAACATAGAACAATGAAAGAGACAAACTACTCCTACTCCAAAACTAAGAGAGGATAGGACAGACCTACCTAAAATGATATTTCCAATGTAACCACCGATGCATCATTTGGCCTATGTAAGTGAGGGAATTCATATCAAGACATATATTCAAACATAGACATAAACACGAAAGATAACACAATGCGTACCAAGACGTTCAAAGTTTGGGAACACATGCAGAAAAGTATGAAATAAATGCATATGCTAGGTAATTTGTGAATGCATTTTGGTGTTTAGACAAACTGTGAGTCAAATGCAAAAAGGAACAAACTTTTGAACTTTGAACTACGCAAACATAAAGAAAGAAAAAAAATTCATTTTTCAACCATGGTAGCCAAGTATGACTCCTCTAATGATTGAGCGATAGGCTCATGTAATGCAGATGGAGGATGTGATGTGGGAGAGAATGATTTTCAATATCTGCGATAGAGTGATGAGGAGCCTTAGAAGATACATCATTGTTCTAATCAAAATTGGATCTGCCCTCAAGAATACAAGAACCTGAAATCACCATCATCTAGGGTTGATGTGCCTTGACAACTTGTGGAAGTTACAAAACATCATAAGGTAGATCATCGAAGACCGGTGGCTTACAAAAATCAACAACAGAAAAATCAGGATCATGATCAGATGAATCAGTGAAAATATCACGATATCCACGATTAGAAAGTCCAAGATAAAAAACAGAGGCATCGTCATGATCTGACGAATCATAAAGAGGGTAAGATGGAAAACAAGAATTCTCACCCTTTAATTCTTCATAATGATGAGATGATAGATTGGGGAGATTTAAAAGAGAATATTTTTCCTCTTCGCATTCGAATGAAAAAATGGCATCCCATGAGTTATGAAAAGGATCAGAGGTAATAATATCATCAGAAACTAAATTTTCACAAGATTCAATATGAGTGACAAAATCGCACAAAATTTCAAGATAATGGGGAAGAGGTCCGGAAGGAGAAAAATCAACCTTGATCATAGATTCTTGTTCAGATGTGGATTCCCACACATAGTCATCATAAATGATATCACAAGTTTTCTGTGGAACACTAACTCCATCCAGAACTTGATCCTCATGAATATCAAGGGAAAATTCGAAATGGTTGAACACAGCAACTCACAAGCCGAAGGACCAAAGGAACAGAGGATGAGTAGATAACACTTCATCGCAAACATCAGATTCGAAGTCCAAACTTGCACTAGAATTCTGAGTATGTGGGGTGTGAGAATATGGTGTTAAATCGATGAATGAATTCTCAATTTCTCCCACCTCAACCTGCAAAACTTTAGTTTTCTTATCAGAAGGGGACAAAGAGTTACTTGGGAAAACAACCTCATCTATCGCAAGTTTAGAAGCTCCAATACCAAGGTATGTTGGGAGGATTTCGAAAGATTCATATTCATACGGATTCATTGAAATGTGAACAAGAAAATTGAATTTCTCTTTCATTAAAGGCCAAACAAAATGATCTTTAGAAAATTAAATGAAAAAAAGAATAAAATGATCGTGAAAATCATCAGGAGATTCATTAGGCACTTTTCACAATCACATAATTTTCTTAAACACATATTTATAATCATACCTATCAAAGGCGTGATAAATTTATGTGGAAAGATGTTCGAAAGAGTGTATGGAAGCAATAGGAAATGTGTAATACCATTGCCTTACACGCCCTTCGAACGTAAGAGTGAAAAAACTACAAGAAGCTTCCTCCCCATGAATATCGTGCTTCGTGTAGAATTTAAGAAAATGAGTGGTGTGCTCAAAGAAGGTTATTTCACCCTCACCATTGTATTTCATATTGGACAAGTCATTAATGATTTCCACTAGCAATTTTATTTTTGAGGTTTTAGAAAAACATGGCAGGGCTAAGATATAAGAGAAATCCATTAATGAGTTCAGAAATTTCAAACAGACTTGATGGGCTCATCTTGTCATCTGGCCTTCCTTCTAGGGATAGAAATGTTGATGGTGTTGGAATCGCCAACATTCAAGGGATCTCCCTGATATGAAGTCCTAATTGGGCCTCACACCATTTGGTGTAGGAGTCCCATCCAGTACTACGACCTGATTGTTGATGCAGTGGGTGTTAATCATATTCCTTGGATGCAAATACACATAGAGTTATGTATAGTGACTTTGCTAAGAACAAGTGTGTGAACTTGTAGAGAGTTAAGTGTGATGCATGAAGGTTCTGCCATGCAGAAGGGAGAATAAGTGAGCCCCTTAAAATCCAATAGTAGTACGCATCTTGAAAGGAACACAAGAGCATAAGGAAATGACAAGATAATATGTGAAATGGTACACAATTTAATAGTGATGAATTAATGCAACAACACACATTAAACATGATTCATACCAATGAAAATGAAATAGTTCATAAGCATAAGCGTAAGTCAAATAAAATACATTGCAAATATAAAAAGAATATTCCTACTACATTTACAACACATGCATGAAAATGTGCTAGCTCTGAGCTTTTACTAAGTGAAAGTTCCAATCATACATACACCATTGATGGAATAGTAGCCCCAATAGTGGAACATGAAGTCAACAACACCTTCTCCTCCAAAGGGACATACTTCCTCTACGATATGGAGAATCAAAGGCTCTCAAACAACTCCCAAGCTCTTTCTAAGCCTAAGCCTAGCAAAAATCTTGGCTCACTAAAGCTCTTTACATGAGTTATGAGGTTCTATTTAGAACACTAGGGGGTGATTCTTCAACTCCCCTTGGTGACCTTTCAACTACCTTCATGACTCTTCAAATTCTTTACAAAATAACTCATTACATTACATCATGACTCTTCACATTGTAATATTGACACTTGGAATTCCACTTACAAATTAATTACAAATAATATTACAATTTACATCCATACCCATATAAGAAAAAATAGGGTAGATCCAGCTATACAACCTAAGAGGAAAAAATAATATGATGCTTGATTTTGGGGAAACTCTAGCTCAGTAATTTCCACTTGATGTTTGTCAATCATGTAGAGGTGCCAATCTTGGTATTGTGCGATGACGTCCCAAAAACGTGTGATAGTGTCTGGCTGGAATTGGACTCTAGCCTCCATGGAATTTGGGTTCAATGACTTGGAACCAGTTTCCACTTCCTTTTGAAGCATGATCAACATTGTTTGCACTTGGACATGGCCACCAATTTAGTTGTTCATGTTCTATCTATTCACCTCTAAGTCCCCCTTGGTGGAAATTTCTCTCATATGCCCCCAGTATTCCTCTATCTCCTTTCTGACATGGTTCCTAGGTTTGGCCTCAGTGTGTGAACCAATGATGGGATCATGTGGGTCTTCACTAGTAAATCTAGACTATTATATATCCATGCGTATGAGGTCTGAATGTTACCAATGAATGAGGTGAGTTGTCTCTTGTTCTGGATCAACATATGCACTCTTGATTTCTCCAGCTCTGCCTATGGCTTAATTTTGTTACCCAATTCAAGCGGTGCCCCTTTGTATCACATTTTCCATTCATGCATGACAACAATTGAAACTTGCACATTTCTGAGAGTTTTGACAAAGTCTTTGCATTCCTATTGCAAGTGATGCATGTGGATAACTTCCTTATGCATGTTAAAAGAACTCCTCATAGAGATCCCACATGTCTCCCCAACCGTCGATACTTCATTAAGTATCATTGCCTTCACTTCCTCTAGCAAGACCTATGTGGAAGTTGTGTTTTGAGATGTTGCGCGAAGTTGTTCAACCTCTTGCCTAGAAGCCTGCATGTTATTTGACAATTTCTTATTCTTGGCCATCGGACAATGAGTCTTTATCTTTTTTGCACCTAAGAAGGCCAAGTTAGTTGAGGGAATGACTTATAGATCTCTCTTGGTGTTAGACACAATTACCCTTTGACTCATAAAATCAGAAGATGTGAGATCATCCAAAAAATACTTCTTATGTGCTTGTGCATTATTCTTCTGGAGTTCATCTTACAACAAATTGTACTTGTCCATAACTAGATCATCGTCAATATGAACAACTTCCCCTGCGTCACCTAGAACTGACTCTGCTACTAGAGGTGGTGGAGAGTGAATAGTGATCTCTTATGTGATAGGCATCACGTCAACATACTGATTCTTCATCTCCTGTTCCGCCTCTGTGTCATTGATCTCTATCAAATTTTTAATCTGCTGAGAAAGCTCCTCATCCTGCATCTATCCAGCCTCCTCCTCTACTAGTTGTTGGTCTTTTTCTTACTCTTTAACTTTTTTCCATGTTGTTTCTTCTGCTACTACATGTTTCCTTTCTTCTTCTTCCTTCTTCTGCTTCTCTTATTATTCTTGCTTCTTCTTTTCTTCCTCCATTTTCCTCTACTATTCCCTCTTCTTCCATTCTACTCTCTGCATCCTTTGTTTCCTCTTTACCTTTACTACTAAATCTACTTTCATAATAACATGATCTGTTTTCATCTTTGCAGCTTCTTTCTTCCCCTTTACTATGAGAAAACTTTCTCTTTCCCTTATCCTATGCGGGGTTTCTCCCTTTTTTTGGCACTTCTTCTAGAGTAACTTCTTTCTGTGGAGACACCTGTCAAGTTCTTGCAAAACTGACCGAATCACAGGTCTTGGAGGAATTATAGAAATTCTTCCATGGATCCCCCTCCTGGCAATGAAATATCTTGCTGAGCCACTGAAAGTGGATTCTCGCATAGTGGTTCTTGCAAATACCACAAGGATCGTATGGATTAAAGTCTTAAGTACCAAATGAAAACTTCTCTATCACCTCTCCTTTGGTATTAGTGACTTTGAAGTTCTTTATCTCGTACAATCCAATTTTCATAGGAAGAGTTGGTGAATGTCCTTCTTCTTCTTGTGCAAAGCAGCTGACGTACCTGTTGTGAGATGATATGACGCTTCTTGTATGAAAAGCTTGTCGATGGCATATATTTGCAAAATATGTGTTGGCTTCTCTCCACCAAACACTTTAAGGAAGTTATCATCTCATGAGGCAAACTAATCTACAATCTCTGATATTTCCTCCATTTCCACAGGTGACATGCAAGGTGGTTCTTCCTCAAATATCATCCTGTATAGCATAATGAGGAAGTGGTCAATTAGCTTCTCCATAACCCCTCGATGGTTGAAATTCGAGAACATCTTGCAGTGGATGTGCACGACAAGGTCTTGAGGTGACCAAGCCTAGTTCATAATAGGGAATATGTGATATTCATAGATTGCATCCAGTAAATATGAAAACATATACAATCTCGCTTGCCCACCCTTGGGAGAATTCAGGGTGTTACCTACATCGATCTTTAACTATTGAGCCAACAAATATGACCAATTGAGCAACTTCCATTGTTCACAACCTAGTTCAGAAAGATTGCCCACCCTTCTCGAAAAGCTTTTGTGCTCTTCTAACTGTGGGCTCAACAAGCTAAGATGATCAGTTGGTGATATGCCCTCTTGAGAGACCTTGCCTTATATGTGTTGGTGAGTTTATGTCAAAACTTTGTTGACTCCTTCACCCAACTCTTAATGACATCCTTTGTGCCCATATAGTTGTTGGTGGCATAGAAGAGTGAATCCATGAATGTTTCTCACTCAGGAAAGTGGCACATTAATGTATCCCTACCTATCATGTAGATTTTATGTGGAGTCATTTGATGAAAAAGCTTCATTTACTTTCTCCCATGTAAGATCTGACTCCTTTTCTACATACAGTTGAGTGTCTGAATACACTACCCATTTTATTGGCGTTTTCTCAACTACTTCCCTAGTACTCTTATCAGTGGTATATTTTGAAGTAGTTCTCTTGGGTGCCATGGTAATAGTGACTACTAGAGAGAAGTGCTCAACAAATGTGGTACCTGTGGGACAGAAAAGGCACTCATGGAAAGCAAACATTAGCTTTTACAAATCTATCTTCACAGTAAGATCAACTAGAAAACCAGTGACTAGTGAGAAAAATTGCACAATTTTTATGAGGAGGTGAGGGATACTAGTTGTGAGAACTACACACTACACAATCCCAATATCCAAGGTGCAACTTGAGGCTTGAGACTGCGCAATGCATATTCCAGCCTGGGTAGTGACTGGGAGAGACTGTGCATTGCACAGTCTCAGTGGTTAAGGGGCAGAATGAGCCTTGGAATGTGCAATGCGTAGTTGGGCCAACCCATACTCTGCACTATGAAATCTCAGAGGCCAAGCCTTAGATTGAGCTTCTAGATTGCGTGATGGCCCACTGGGAAGGGTGAAAAGTGGCAAAGGGAAAGTCCCCATCTTCTTGGTGGAAGTGTGGGAAACAAATAGATCTGAAAGATAATGAAATTTAAAACATATATATTACTAAGTTTGGATGGATCAATGTGAATCAAGTGCATCAAATTAATGAATGGAAGGAAAAACAATTGTGTGAGGAGCGTCACTGAAACAATGATCAATGTTGTGAAAAACAAGAAAATCAATGCGAAACTTACAAAAGGAAAACGAAAAACTAAAAAAACACTTCTACAAGCTAATACAAGTTAAAATTCCAGCAACCATAAAGAGAATCAAGACAAAGATCACTCATAGAAGTGAAATGACATAAAGTGATAGAAAAAGCGGCATAAGACGACAAAAGCAAAACTGAACCAAAAAAGCGACGACAACTCCATCGAAGATTCCTTGATCTCCTCGGGAATTCTATATCCCCAAGATTGAATGTAAAAATGAGCTCTAGATTAAAAAGATTTTGGTGGATAGGGGTTTATGACGTGCATGCCTAAAATCAAGGAAACAGTGACACTTGGCGAAAAATTTCTAAAATTAGGGATTGTGCCACCTTCAAGAAACTAATGATGAATCCATACTTTCCTGGGATTTATTTTTTCGCTTTTTTTTCCTTTTCAAGAAAGTTTCCATGCACATTGCCAAGAAAGATTGCACAATTTTAGGGAACTGGGCAACTTTCTGGCTCATTGCATTGCGCGGTTTCTGAGCTGAAGGAGTCGATTGCACATTTTTTGACCTTAGTCTTGGGCTACCATCCATGGCTATGTAATTCAAAAGCTCAAGGCTAAGCTACCTGTCAGGATTGTGCAATTTCCATCATCAAGGCTAGATTTCCCTCATGGATTGTGCAGTTTCTGGAGGTAATCCCAAAACTACTACGGGATCAAGTTAGAAGGATATCTTATGACTCAAAAGATCAGTTAGGTATGAAAACAACGAAACACAAGGATATAATAAGTCTTGATCATATCATGAATACTTTACTATTGTTAAAGGTATGTCAACAAAAAGGAAGGCTCCAAAATTAAAGCATAGGAAACATTTTGGACGGTGGCTGTAGCTGCTATGATAGAATACTAATGGGCACTTATTCCTAGCTAAGGAAAGGATGGAGATTATATCTATGAAGGGATTTTGGTTGCAAAAGGTCACCTAAGGTGATCCTACAAATTACATGGTTGGATGGTCCTTAGAAAGAATTTTCAAATGGTGTATGGCACATTGGAAAACTACTAAGGGATCAAAAGCTACGAAGGTTTTAAGTTTGGAAAGGTTCCACAACTGTACGATTCTTGAGGCTAATAGAAGGCACATGATGAGCATTTTCCCCATTATCTAACTATTAAATTAATGTCATGCCATGATTTTTTTTGTTAGAGAAGACTTTGGTTGGGAGACGTGGTTGAAAAACTCATGGGGTGGGTATTTACTTGTCAATGGATGGACATTGCATTGCACACCAAGATGAAGGCAAGAACCTTGGGGAGATTTTGGTGTGCTTAAGAGAGAGTGGGAAAAAAAAACTTATGTTTGTCGTAGGTTTTGTGAATTGGTTTCCCAAGACGAAAAATTTAATAAAGGATTTTAGTGAAAAACATAGGACCATGGGACATTTAATCCATACACATGGGGACATGGAAGTTGATAGATGGAACAATCATATCGGATGATGAGAATTATGTGGAAGCTAGTTGGCAAGACAACTAAGTAGGATGATATGTGGCATGACATGGTAGGTGACACATGGCATGCATATTCAATGTTTTCATGGGGCGAAGTGGGCTACATCCAAATGACATGTGGCACCACTCATAAATTGACACATGGCATGGAATGAGATTCAGAGGACACATTAACATGCCACGAAAAAGTTTAGTTGAAGAGGTTATAGAGTTGGATATGTTTCCATAGTCATGTCATAGATAGAGTTTGAGAGATGAGAAAACTTCTAGTTGTTTACAGGAAATTTCACATCATGTTGTGCCAAGTTTAGGACAAATAATGTTGGTGTAATGAGCGTAGAGACAGATGGAAATTCCTATATGGATATGGAGTTTTCATTGGTTGATGGAAAACAACATACGACAGTAATCTCTCGCTCCTTTGGCAATTTAAATGAACAAAGGAAATCGTTGAAAAGCATGAAATTTGGGACCCCCCTCCCATACTGCAATAGTTGACAGATAACTGATGATGGTGTAACAATAAATATAGTGTGGTCCAATGATAAGAGCACATGTGGAATATAGGTGGTAGTGACATAACAGAGTGATGAATTAGCACACCCCATACAGGTAGCATGTGGCAAGCAATTTTGGAGTTTTCAAGTGGCCTATTTCCATATGACACATAGCACCACAAAGAGACTGACACATGGAAGTCATGATGGTAGAATATGATGTGGAAATTAGTTTGGATTCCCAGTAGAGGGTCCTGTTTGTAATCCATTTCCTGTGTTACTGATTTTTTTTGCATGAACCAGAAAAATCTTAAAGGTATTTTGGGTCAATTGTATAAGTATGTTGGGTGGAAAGGTGTGGTTCTAGCCCCTCAGGCACATAAATCTCAAGAACTAAATTTTAAGAGCGTGTAGGCATTTAAACCTT
Organism: Pinus tabuliformis; assembly: GCA_031772625.1. NCBI lineage: Eukaryota > Viridiplantae > Streptophyta > Pinopsida > Pinales > Pinaceae > Pinus > Pinus tabuliformis. The sequence continues at coordinate 993,429,474 of CM062806.1, read as the reverse complement.
AATGAAGACAAGGTCTCTTCACGTAGGTAGTTGGTCCTCACTCATAGTTTCACGCACTAAGGCACTAGAGTTTAAAGATGTGATATAATGAAATTTGGTGTTCTCGGTGTTGGATTCAGTTATAGGATAGTTAGAACGAAATGCATGAGCATGAATTTGTCTTTTTTTGATACTATAAACGTTGTAACATTACCAGGAGTAAGAAATTTGTATTATACCCATAGTAATTTAGGTGTGGAGATAATAAATGGTAGTGTGATTAATGAAATTGGCTATTTTTCCAGTTGAAGATTGGAGGACAAGACAGTGTGCCAAAACATTCCTTGAGGGATTAAAGGTAGAAATCAAGGCTTATTGAAATTGTTCAAAAATTTCAACTTCACACCTTGTGTGTGGTACAAAAGTCTCTCCTTGAGCAATGTAAGTGAAAAGGAAGTACCTCCTTGAGCTGTGAATGAATTAATGAAGTGCATCCTAGAGCCTTGTGAGAGTTGTGAGAGTAAATGAGGTTCAAATTTGAGCCATGTGTAACAAAGCTGAAGAAAATGCTATTGAGATGAGTGTGAGAGTTTCTTCCCCATTGGTGTGTTCAGATCAATATGGAGAAATGATACATGTGCTTGAAGAGTGTGTTGAGAAGGCTCAGAGCGTTAGAAGCTAACTTTGTGTATGGGATGAGACTATTAAAGACTCAAAGTGTGAGTGGGTTGAGTTGAGTAAAAATTGAGTGTTATAATGCAATTGTTTTCCACAAATTTGTACACAACATATGAAATTTAGGTTCAGTAAGAAATATGCATATATGGCACATTTATAGCTGAAAAAATTATGAAGGAAAAAAATTTAAAGGTCCTCCTACAGTTTATTAAAAAAAATTAACCCTTGCAGGTACTCTAATGACAATTTGACACACCATCGTGGATTTTAATTTGATAGCTAAGAGGGTTGCATAAAACATATTCAACAACTTTGGGATGCATTTGTTAATTAAACGTTATCCCTAGACATGGAAGGGTTAACCAATAGAACCATGCAGATCAAGAAGCCTTAATTGAAGGTTGGTGGTAGGCACCAAGCAACCCTCTTGTGTCTATCTCATTTATGAGCCAAATAAGGGAGAGAGTGGCTCAAAATATTTATAAATCAAAGGTTATCTAGAGCCAAAAAAGAGAAGCAAATATGCATTGTTATGCTGCCAAAATTTCTCCAAGGAATCAAGCATTCCAATGCTAAGAGTATTCCACCATTGATATAGTTTCTTCTTTTCTTCTTTGAGAGAGAAATATCTTACAAAAGAAATTGATAAGGAAATCCTTGTTGAGATCCACTGAGCACCATTTCTCAAATATCTCTTCAAATGTCTTTAAAGTCCACTTGTAACTCTTCTACTACAACCATTTAATAATGAGGATGCTTTTTCCATTACTTTGTTGACTTGTTTTGTTTCATATGCTTGTTTTAAGTCATGTAGTTTAGTTTTGATTCATGCATCATTTCCATCTAATTAAATGAATTTTTGGCTCATATTTGATCACTAATATCATCCATTGTTTCTATAACTTCTTTTGGGATTCAACTTGTTGCGAGATAAGAGAATTTGGGGCACTTGTGATACCAAAATCAACACACAATTTGGCGACCCCACTACATTCATTTTTCTATCTTATTGGTTGATTGAAGACCTTTGCTAAGTGTTTTTCCATTTGGTTTAGTGACTTAATTTTTTGTGTGGCTTTACAAGTTTCTCTTGGACTTACCCGCAACCTTAAAGCCTCCGTTTTTAATTTTTTGGGTCACCCTGGTGAATTTTGCAAAACTATTTGTGAGACTTATAGAGAACCATGCTTCTCATTGTAATTTCCTTTTTCTTGATTATTTGATAGCCTTTACTAACCTTGCTACACTCTTGCAAATTTTTTACATGCTAGATAGGTTTTAATTTTTCTTTAGTAACCATCATAGTAGAGTATTTTTATGCTTATCTTTAGCTTTAAAAGTTTATATTTTAGGAGTAGGTGTAATGTGATTAAGAATAAGAGTAGGTTCTCCCTCCATAACACCATTTTGGATATCCTATGGGGGATCTAAAAAGGTTATAAAATACTACCTACCACCTCCTTGTTAATTGGAAATTCACACATAGCTTAACTAGGAAGGAATTAAGTGGCCCCTTATCCACCCATCATTTCTTATGTTAAAAACAATTTCATTTTTGGGACCAGGAGTTGGTGTTAGTAAGAAAGAGAGTAGGCTCTCCCCCTTGCACCATTTGGTGAACCTGTGGGGATCCGAAAAGTTTCTCAAAGCACTAAATTTCCTATATCCTATATGCCCACCTAGCATAATTAGGAAAAGTAAGCGACCCATTATTCATACATCTTTTTATTTTCACAAGGAACAACATCACATAGTGTAAATAGGGGGATTTGTAATGGATCACCACATATCCACATTGTTGCAATTCAAACACTTTATATGTTCACCATTCACCTTGCACAAACAATCACATCACACACTAAATTATTTTAAAATTTATGAAAAGGGTACGCTATGTTGCAACAATTATACTTAGTTTAATTGAATTTACATTTTGGCACATCGTAAGAAAATTAAGACCATTTAAAAGAAACGCTAACTTGAACAAACTATATTCCACACAGGGTTCACAAAATAATTTATATTTTAGGTTAGGACCACGAGGGTAGGCATCCCATAAGCCACCATGGTTGTTTTCATTCAAAACATAAAAAATTTCTTGTTAGGGAAGTTGAAATCCTACATAACCCAGTTTTAAAAATATGGTGATGAGAATAAACCCATGAAGGGGCAAGGATTAGATGATATATTATCATGGGTCCCCTTGTATCTCTTGATGCTTTGTAGGGAATCTTGTTCCAAAGTTGATAACCAGAAGTTGAGATTCTCTCATCCCCTCTCGGTGTAGGTAACTTTGTGGTCAAATATTAGGTATTCTTCCCCTATAGGTGGTGGGTGTAAGAGCACTTGCACTTGGAGGTGATTTCAAATGGATGTTAGAAGCATTGCCAATTTCTTTGATATGTGGCCATAGTACCCCTCGTTATAACCCTATTCCATACCTTGATTTATTTTTCGACTGCTGGAAATATCGCTAGTACTTATGAGATGTGGCCCTAGTACCCTTGTAAAAGGCTTCACAAGTCCCATTTATTGATTGAGTGGAAGGACACTAGGTATTTTAGTATTTCTTATCATACATAAAACCTCACAAACATTTTTGTTTATTTTTTCACACTTTAAAGAGTTTAAAATGGAAAACTAACCATTTATTTTAATCTTTTCCTTATGTATGTGAATAATTTGATTTGCTAAAAGACCCCCTCTCATATTATTTGCACACACTTATTAGGTAAACATAGGGGACTCAAGGGTTTCCTGCTAATCTAGGCGTCTACAAGGCCTCCCACCCTTACTAGGTGGAGTACATGATTTGTCACCATCTTTCCATAGGTGACAACATTTATCTACTTTGGTAGGCACATCCATCATTGGTGCTACTTTGTTAAGAACTAGTTCCTCTCAAGGTAACAATAGAACCAGCCTTCAAGGTGCCACTACTAATGCCACACCATAAGTTCATACTACAATGGATAACACCAACACTCCACCACTTCCCACATCACCACTGCCACCACATACCTAGCCAAGGATAATATCATTTTTAGATTCATTGAACCCTTTGGATCTCTTGAAACTCACAAATGACCCCATTGTGCATGATCCTCAATGGTCGAAAACGCTAACCAAGTTACCATTAGAAATTCTCAAGTTCTAACGTAAACAAGGATATGACCTAGCCAACTATGTTATGACATTTCATTTATGGTGTTCATCAAAATAACATTATTAAGGACTTAGTTCAACTAACACTATTTCAATGCACCGTCATAGGCCCCGCCACAAAATGGTATGTTAGCGAAGCTGCAAGATCCCAACGAACAATTGAGTTTTTAGATAAATATTTCCTCACCTTCTTCTAACTCCTATTTTTTCATGACATAGGGTTTGAAATTTAAGCTGTTTTCAACAGACTACCTCCAGACACATATTAGACCATGTCCATGAACAGTGTAAATGTTGTAGCCTTTGTAAATTGGATGTCTCCACTGCACTTCTTTTGGATTTCTTTTTGAAATCACTTTGCCTATTATTGCAAATATTGTAGCAACCACCTTGCCGCAAAATAAAGAAGAGGCTACCAAAAAGGCTCAACAATTTGATCTCATTTACCCATAGTCAAGTTACCTCTACTCTGTCAATCCTAATGCTCCTCGCTTGCAGTAGTTCACTTAGGATAAACCATGGGAATTGAACGTTGTTGATGGGTTGATTGGGAACCTTACCCAAACCCAACTTAGAAACCCTCTTTCATATCTTAGGAATAAACATGGTGCCCCACCATCATTCTCATCATTCACTCGTACATCAACATCACCAATGCCATCTAATGTTGGATATTATCCCAACCAACCTACACCCTCTCATAACACCCTCATGCAAGGAAATCAGTACCCAACACAAACTTTGAAATGCATGTCAACCTCCCAACCCATTTTCACGAACCCTACCCAAGGGAATCCCTACTTTCCTTTAACAAGAGCACCATAAAGTAATCCTCCACATTAGTAGAATGCGAGGGATAATTTTGTTCAAACTTCATTCCCTTAGCAAGAATAGTCATTTGAAAAACTCAACACTGCAAACCAATCACATGCTAATAAGAAGTGAGGAAAGAAAAAATAGAATGGAAACCAAGGACAGGGAGGGAACCCACCACAACAATAACAAATGAACACAATGACTAGGGGAAATCCCCCCAATCCAAACCAAAAATAGAACCAGGGTACTAACAATCCACAAAAACAAGAAAAGAACAATAGTCTTTAGACTTATAACACTTGTGCCATTTTCAGAGAGTACGAACATTATACCCATCATTTCCCTTAAATCACAGAGTTGAAACATATGACATAGGCTAGGGGGAAGGGGGGAACTAATCAACATGGCACTATAGTACAAAATCCATTTCCCCATGAAGGAGTTGTAGCTACTTAGCATGAGATTGGTCTCCCCGTTTACCTAAATTAGGCTAGGGGCAATTCTAGTGACATTGCTAGTCATGATATCAATATGTAAGTAGTAGATATATTACTTTAGACACATTTTTGTGATTATGCAACCCCTCCATAATCTAAATATTTTCCTTTTGAAGAAATGGCCGCCATGGTAACCATACCACCTTTGACCATACCACGATCCCCCATTGAATCAATTTCTAAAATTGTTAAGGGACCAGTGCATCGCGCAACCCATAATTCAACGGTGTCATACAACTATAGAAATGTAGATGACCTTGCACAATCTCCATCAACCATGTCCACTTTGAACGTTCTTCAAAACTGTCTAACTCATAGAAAGCCTTTCTTTCCACATTAGGCACTATTGATCCCTTCGATTCATGATTAATAACATTTGATTTAGACAACCTAGAACTGTGATTACCATGAATAGTCATATTTCAAATAACAATGACCATCTAAAATGTCACTATTCACTGGTGCATTATTGATGAGGGGGCATTGACCTGTATAATGTCAAAATTAGTTTGGCAGAATTTAGGTTCCCCCGAACACACTAATTCCTCCATCACATTTAGGGAATATGATGATTTCCCATCGTTTCCTATTGTACTCTTTCAAAATATCCTAGTTGAGGTTGCTAGAAAGATAATTCGCATTGATATTGAAGTCCTTAATGCCACTCTTGATTACAAGATATTTTTTGGATGAAGTTACATGTATACCATGAATGTTGTGGCATTGCAAGTTTTCCACACCATGACCTTCCCACATAACTGGATAATCATTACCACTTACCAGTTGACAGATTATGAGATGAGGACCTCTTCCTCCCATTGAATAGTATTACCCTTTTTTGGGTCCCAAAAGTAATTGGCCCTAGCCTTAAATAAGGTTAGATGATCAATATTCAAAAACTTTTCTCTCCTTGGCCCATATGCAGGGGGGCCTCTTATGATTACAACTTCTTCTATTTCCTCTATATGTGTTGTTATGACCTTATAACACACACAACCTCATGATGCCCAACCAACACAGGAACCCCTGAGTACAATGATGAGTGAGACCCAGTTTTTGCCATACATTATCACTCAAACTCCTTTCCTATATCCCTTAATTAGATTTGTTTCATATCAGGTGATGGGCACACTCACTTTTCCTAGCATGGCACTTGCTTTACCAATTTGGTACCTGGCACCTCTCTCCACAATAAATATACTAGGAAACAAGTCATGTTTTATCCACTATGCATATGGTTGTCACTCCACTTGCAGAAACACCAAAACCTACATCGAGAAGGGACATGAGAACAGCCAAGAAAAAAGACCAAGATAAAATCTCTTCTTCAAGGGTACTTCCCCCATGCATCCTATGTGATGTAATGGGACACCCTAGCGATCAATGCCACTCATTGGAAGAATTGAAAGTACTTCACACCCTCCAACACCATATTCATCCTCTTCGTCCAAGGACGAGAAAACAACTACACCTTTTAATAAGGGTTTGCGTGCCAACCACGCTTGTGCCATATGTACACAATATGGGAATTACAACCCTCATTGTCCTAAAATATGTAAATATTGGGATGCATTGGTTGCATTTGACTAAGATAATATGGCAACACCATCAATTCCCCCCACTACTGATGTAGATGATACACCTCAAACCATTTACTATATCTTCTATAAAGAAAGCAAATGAGTAGCATGCCCAAGTGTTCTTTACAATCATGGCTCTCATTCTGCATTACTATCTATTGGAAATAAGAAGAAGTTAAAACAACACACTTTGACTCATAAGCTAACTCAGTCATACACCTTATCTCGTGGGCTAAACTGCTTGATTAACTAGTGTCTAGCCCTAAGAGAACTTTTGAGTATTCTTCATGCTTCTTTTCTAGTTGCACCATCTACATGTAAAGCAAACTCATCATGCAATCAATGCCGATCTACCATTTGAGCATAATATGCACATCATACACGTAATTACTCCTATATCCCTAGGTTTAGGAAGCATGGGTTGCTTTGCGACACAATAATGTAGAATCACTTGTTCTTCTTCACTTATCTTTTAAGGCCATAATTGATATGGTACATCATACCATTCTACTAGTTTAAGAACAATCCTTAGTAAACAGACACCAGCCCGTTGCATCTCTCCTCTACACATGTGAGAGATACTCCTACCACCTAGTGTTGATGACACACAACACCATATTTACTTTGAATTTCTTCTTCCATATGAACAATTATTAATGTTGTCTACTCACCATTCCACGATGTTGAGATTACTTTTCCCATTGCAAATGTTGCACCATGGACAACTGCATGGACCCAACCTATTTATGCATTTTCCACACTTCTAAGTCCTACTTCAAAAAATATGATATCATACCCCTGCTTTTCAACTAGCACTTCCATGTGCCAACCAATCCCTCATGACCTATCGACATCTCCATCCCCATATTTTATCCTTTTGCATCCTAATGAAGATATTTTGAAGGCCATGATGGAGCCAAAGTGTCCATGGGATTCCATGCATCATCACTCTTTCTTCCTCCCAGAAAATCATTAACCCCTAAGGTTGATTCCGTTCACACCATCTACATAGATAAAACCAATGATTTCATGCCTGTAGGCCATGTAGATTGGTCCAAGCATCTCATACAAGTTCCAAATGATTTTAAAGAAGGGAACATGCTTAATATCTAACCTACCATTAAGGTAGATATCTCAACCAATCCCAACATTGTTAAAGAGATCATGTTGGGGGAAGCATGTTCACCTAAAGAAGTTGCCTCACACAAAGCCCTCTTCCAATAATTTAGGGACATTTTTCTTAGTCATATTTTGGAATGTGTAGCATCATCCCTACCAATCTAGAACACGACATTGAAATTTGGCTTGATACCTACCCTATTAGGCAAATGCAACTCCCTCTCAATCCATCCAAAGTGAAATAAATCAAACTTGAAAATGACAAGCTACATAAGGTCGATTTCAATTACCCCATCGCCTACACATATTTTGTTTCCAACCTTGTACCCATCATGAAAAATAGGGCACCAGACGTGTTTGTACTGATTTCCATAATTTGAACAAGGTCTACCCTAAGGATAATTATCCAACACCCTTTATTGATCAAGTTATAGATGCTTATGATGGGCACGAATCCTTTTCCTTTATGGAAAACCTTTCAGGATATAATCAAATTCATATACACCATACTGATCAGTAGAAAACAACTTTCACTACTCCCTGCGGTACCTTTACAAATCGCGTTATTCCCTTTAGCCTTAAAACTTCTAGAACCACTTCTCAATAAGCTATGAACAACAATTTTCATGATCTGGCTCATGTTATACTCGCCTATTTGGATAACCTCACTATTCAATCCAAAAAGCACTTAGATCATATTGAAGATCTTCGCATTATATTTTAGGGATGTCGATAATACAACCTACGCTTGAAACCTCTCAAGTGTGTCTTCTATGTTAATGTTGCGAGAACGCTGGGATTTATCATTTCCCAACAAGGTATTAGGGTTGACCCACTAAAAGTACAATCCATCTGCAAAATCCCACCGCCCAAAACTTTAAAGCAGTTACAAAGCCTACAAGGTAAGGTCAATTTCTTTCATTACTTTTCTCTTGATTATGCCAGATGTCCTCATGGTTTTCTCCATCTTCTCCTATAGGGTATCCAATTACAATGGGACCAACAAGCTCAATAATCATTTGAGGTTTTCAAAGATGTGTTGTCACAAACACCATTAATAAGCCTCCCTGACCATAATAAGGACTACACCCTCTACCTCTCATCATTTGTTGTAGCCATGACTATTGTGTTAGTTTAGAATGACCTTAATAATATAGAACATGTCATCTGTTATGTTAGAAAAACCTAATGAGACCTGCTTTGAACTATGAGCCAACTAAGAAGACCACCTTAGCCTTCATACACACCATATTAAATTTTTGATGTTACATCATTCTTCGGACCACCACTGCCATTGCTAGTATCAATCCCATGTGATACTTGCTTAACTACATTTTCCATGTCCATGAAGGAAGAGATATCACTAGTAGTGAGAGGGAAAATTGCCAAAAGTACATGTTGATGGTTAAATAAGTATTAATGATTACATGTTGATGGTTAAATAGGTATTAATGATTGTTGAATGGCTTCAACAACCATGACCAAATAAAATGTCAATAAAAAACGTTCACTTTTATAAATGGTGTGTAAAAAAAATTAAAAAACCCAATAATTCCTTTGATACACCTATAAAACCAAAATTGCCTATTGAATCAAAATGAAACCTAACTTAAAAAATTATATAAAACAAGCTAAATAAACTTCATTGAATCTATAGTCATCTAATGAATTTAATAATACACCACAAAGAATACAATAATAACATAATTGTTTCATATAAGCTAATATACATAACACTTGAAATAATGACTCACAAAATACAATAAGAACATAATTGTTTCGTATAAACTAATATACATAAAACTTGAAATAATGACTCACAAAAATCATGAAAATTTTCATCACAATTAAATATATGACACGTAAAAATTATGAAAACATTAATCGAAACTGTAAAAATTATTAAAACATTAATCGAAACTTTAAAAATATTGTTTGCCAGATAAAATTAAATTATACCACTCACAAATCAACATAATTCAAATCTAAAACCCCAATCCATTTAGGCATTTGCATGGCTGGGTATGGTAAGTTCATCTAGGTGTTTCTGTTGGCCTGTGTCCAGGTATGCTAATTTAACGTACTAGATACGTATATGATAATTGTCCTACAGGGTAACTTCATCGAAATTTCGTAGATATGATGACAAAATAAATTTACATTGTCTTGCGCTGTGATTACGCGGAGTAACAGAAATTAAAAACCCTCTAAGCGAAATATTCTTTCTTATATTGACCGCATCCCTATGCGTGTGGAACTTTTTCTCCTTCTCCTTTCATTTCCTTCTTAAATTATTTCTTAAATTGATCGCATCCCTATGCGTGTGGAACTTTTTCTCCTTCTCCTTTCATTTCTTTCTTAAATTTCTACCCATAGTCGTCGTCAATGCTTTAGTGCAATCTCTGTACACATGGGAACATGTGGACACCATTTGTATGAAGTCGTCGTTGTCAACGCTTTAGATCAGCTTTGTATGAAATCTCTGTATATATACAGAACATGTGGAGGCAATTTACATAGCTTATTTTGTTATACAAAAGAGCTCTGATGGCCGTTTTGGAAGAGATGTACAATGATGGGGCAGTAAAAGGAGAATTAACTGTCATCCCAGGCTTCAGATTCTATCCCACTGAAGAGGAATTAGTGGGTTTCTATCTCAAGAAACGAGTCCAGGGCGGTCACCAACTCAATTTCGATATAATTATACCGACCCTGGACATGTACCAGTATGATCCATGGGAGCTGCCAGGTACTTTCTGTCTGCTTCTTCCATGGCTTGAATTTTAGGATGATTTTTCACACAATTATATATGTATTCATATTATTGCAGGTTTGGCTAATGACGTTGGGGAGAGACAATGGTTCTTCTTTGTCCCAAGAAAGAGCAAGAAATGCGCTCGGCCTACCAGATTAACAGTGTCAGGTTACTGGAAGGCCACGGGTTCTGAGAGAGCAATTCGCGACGAGCTGCTTCAGTGCATCGGTCTCAAGAAAACTCTTGTGTTTTATAAAGGAAAAGCCCCACTTGGGAAAAGGTCTGAGTGGATCATGAACGAGTATAGGATGCCAGATTTGACATCGTCCCTGCCCAAGGTGATCCGTTACATCTTTTAATTATATGTTATTTATACATGGTTAAAATACACACAAAATTCTCAGCCAGCCAAGTTATGAAGTACTTTGCTTTTGTTGCTACAAAGATAATGAAACAATGTAAGTTGGCATGTGCAGAAAAAGATGGATATGGTCGTATGTCGCATATATAGAAAAGCAGCATCGCAGAAATTGATGGAACAACGAGCAAAACCTGATCGCTTTGAGAAAGAAAACTGGGTTGCTTTAACTGGTGATGAATGTGAAAAGAAGAACTTTCATTCAATCAACCTTGCCTGCTCATCCCAGTCAATCCCAATGACAGAGGCCAAAGTTCCACCATCAAATTATAATGAGAATGAAAAGGGCGTATCGTATTCCAATGTTCCTAAAATGTACAACGAAGCTCCTCAATTGGAGGATCAGAAGGGTGGTTTTTTTTCTCACGTTAGCAATATGAACAAAGAAGCCAGTCAATCTGAGTGTCTGAGATCGACAAGGTTTTGTAAAATGAACATTGAAGCTAGTTCATTTGAATTTGAATGTCCAGGGACGATAACGTTTCGTGAAGAAACAATGGTAATGAATATGGGAAGTACAGCTCCAACATCCACTCCCAGTTTCATTTAGTTATTTGAGTGTGCTGTAAATAAATATTAGCTTGTTCATTTATGGATAGGTTTTAAGAGTCATAAGATGAGTGCGAATTATGATTTATAACTTATTATAAATGGTAGGCAGTTTGTGTGTGTTGTAAACGACTATTAGCTTGTTTGTTTATGGAAAGGTATTACGAGTCATAGGATGAGTACCATTGAATTATGGTTTACAACTTATTATAAAAAGTATGCAGCTTGTATTTTTTAATGTAAATTTGTATGCAATATTTTTTCATGGATTTAATGTCTTTATAAAGGAGGTAATTATTGGGAGTGCCCAAGAACAGTCATAGTTGTGAATATTTTCTTGATGAAGTGGAATTAAAAGGTTTTTCTTGTTCATTGATTGATACATATCAGATGTTATTGAAAGTTGTTTGTGAAGTGTCTATGTTATTATTCAATTGAAAGTTTTTTTTGCAATATTGTTATTTGGTAATTGTAACTCATATCTGTGAAGAGTTCAGCACAAAACATTTTGGAAAGGCCAAAGGCCAGACAAAACCGTTATACTTAGTTTTATGCTTTTGCTAAAGCTATCATTTGTCAACAAAATATGTATTCCTCTGATGCTGGAAGAGGAGAGGTGGAAAAATCATGTGTAGAGAGTGGAAAGTATTATTCCTTTGGAATTGGAATTGGATTTCTGAATAATCACATCATCAGTATTTGATGATGGTTTTTGTATTCCTCTGATGCTGGAAGAGGAGAGGTGGAAAAATCATATGTGTAGAGAGTGGAAAGTATTATTCCTTTGGAATTGGGTTTCTGAATAATCACATCATCAGTATTTGATGATGGTCCGAACCTTTTAGTGTAATTCGTCATCAAGAAAATATTGTGTTAAATAAAAACCCTTAAAATGCTTTTATTTACCTGATATGCTGTACACTTGTATTAGCCTTTGTATGGTTCAAAGAAACCGTTGTTAAAACTTAAAAGTAATAAGAAATGCTTATTTTAAATGAAAGAGTTGCCACTAAAATATGTAGGAATAATTTTTTTACATTTTAACCTAACAAAGTTTAATTTTGAATTTTGAGTGCCTCTGGGAGAAATGAGCTACCCCCGAACTCTACGAATTGAACTGATTCTCAAAGCTGTTAAAATAAATAAATATCTATATATATATAACAATTTCAGTGAAATTACCAAGTTGAAGATGGAATTAAGTGCGTGCTTGAGATTTATCATTTTGTGAATGACACACTATATCTCTAAACTTAGGTGGATTCTCTAATGTAAATAATTGGATACCAAGATCTACACTCTCGAAATAAGGATACCGGCATTATCCAAGTAGTTGAGAGCTACCCAACCTCATATTCTCTAGAACATACCGCTGTTTTTGTTAAATATTCCATTGCTATGAAATTATAAACGATATTCTAAACGAATTTTACTTTAGTTAACAACCTAAACTTAAATTAAATTTAAGAAAATAAATAGGAGCTAATATTATTGTTAGAACTAGAATGCACACTGATGTGTTATCACGGAAAAAGTTTTCTAAAAATTTTGGACAACACCCATGGTTCCAAAGTTTTTGTGTTAGATATGGTTAAGTCATTTTTATGTTTCTTAAAGTTTAAAAGTAGAGTCTTGTTCCCATTAGTATAAAGTGAAGTCTTGTTTCCATTATCAAATAAGGTCAACAATTTTGGTTTACCTATCATTGATCTTACATTATCTCAAAAGTGTCATGTGTACATGCGCTATGAAATTGCCTAGGAGCTTTCGTAGGCTCAAAACTCACAAAATACACTATATGCCCTATGAAATCGGGGCTTCGTAGTTAGGAGTTTTCATAGCGCAAAACCCAGAATTTGCACTAGATGCTCTACGAAACTGCTGTAGCTGCCAGTTTTGTTTTTTGTGGATCTATTTCGAAAGGAAAAGGAGATTATTTTGGAAAGGGTGCTGCTGCAGAGGTGTAAGAATATCACTTGAGAAGTTTTGAGCCCTAAGCAAAAGGTAAATTCAAGAAATGAAGACATATACACATACCAAACCTTGCGCTACGAAATCACTGAAGCAACCTTTTTCAACAAAAAAATTGTTTTAAGTAGTCAACTTCCAGGAGGCCTCTTGAGCAACTGAAAGCATATTTTGGAAAACTAAAAGAGGTTTTTATTCCTAACATACTGAACTACAAAAACCTCTTTCAGTTTCTTCAAATTCATTATGAGCTGGGAGAAGTTGATGACTGAAATCGCGCTATGAAACTGCTGTAATAGCAGTTTTTCAGAAATCGCAATTTCTAGTTTACACCTGATATTGAAAGACAGTTTCTGGGCAGTAGGAAAGGTATTGCGAAAAACCAAGAGAGTTTTTTTGTTCAGCACAGAGTGGTTTACAAAAGCCTCCTTCAGTTTTGCAAAATACATTTTTGATGATGAGAAAACAACTCTGTCCCAACACCTATTTTTCAGCCAGAACAGAGTAGGGGACAGTTTCCTAATTATGAAGGAGAAGCATGGACATCACCAAATTCGATATTAAGAAGGAGCAGCTGTCAAAAACCGAATTTATTCCACATCCTAGGTTGTTGCTAGCATAATAAGGAGTTTCACTCTAGTTGTATTAGGTCTCTAGGACTGTTAGTTAACAACTAGTTGTAATTAATAGTTTGTTTGAGTATCAATAGGTGTAAGGTCAAGTGAAATTCGAATTCCCCTCACGCTGGAGGAAGTAATCCAAGATTGTAATGAACTCTATATGACAAGAAGTGTAATGCACCAAAGGTTGGAAATTTTATGAGAAAACACTCATATTGTGTCATTGTAGAAGACTATGTTTTTTATGTAATACAGAGTTTGGCTTTACTTCTCAGGATTCAAAAGAGAGTTCAATGCTTGATTGTCTTATGATTGTTCTCAGTTCCTCATTTGCAGTGGTATGAATGTATGTTACTTGTATGTTACTTAGAACTCATTGATAATGCTCTAATTTCCTTCATGCATTTGTAGACTGTGTTTGCTACATGTTCTTATGTGTTACTGATATATTGAACTCTTGATGCCCTGACTTCCATGTTAAGCTAATATTACTATGATACTGAAACATATGCTGACTCCATAAGCCCAATGGATGTTTGTTGATTGTGTTCAACCATTTATACCTTTTCACTTGTTTTTTCCATGGAGTTAGCCATCTAATCCTTAATTGAAATCTTTAACCCAGTGACAGAGCCCTCTCAGGTTGAGGAGGCTAAGCCTGAGCCAAAAGATTGGTTTGAAACAGTTACTCAAAGTCTTCCTGATCAGACCGTATCAGTGTTTGGTTTTGTGATAACAGCCTGGATGAAAGCCTGGATGAAAACCATACATTTGAGTGTATAATGGTTGAAGTAAAATTTTCATTGAGATGTTAATTTCCAAAAGTTTTAATGATCCCTTGTGCATTCTTGAATTAATTTTTAATAATATTCTCCTCAAATACATTTTATATGTACGATATTAAAACATCTAAGGTGCAGAATTATTGGTTGATTACGAAATCTAGAGCTAATCGTTTTATAAGGTATTAAAACACTTGGTACACAACTATTGACTGATAACCCAATCTGTAAGCTTGCATGATATTTAGACTTTTCTTCTGTACATTCGTCAAGAATTTGATTAGGGTTATTAGGAGCTCTCGCAATGGAGCAATTGTCAAAGAGACCTATGAAGACCCTAATTTCATGAGTTGTAGATATACTGATAGATCCCCTTTCCATTTTTTCTTTGTGGTCACGGTCACATTGCCTCTAAAATTACAACACAAGAAACTGTTGTAAGGGATGTCATTTTCCTCCATCATTACAATGGTGGAATTTGTTCTTGTAATGGTCTTGGTGACGAAAAATAAACCCAACAAAAAACCCAAAAGTTTTTTTCATTAGTATGTTTATATATATTGTAAAATATTGTTCCATAGCTTTTTTTTTTTTAATAAAGGCATGGATGCCAAATTGTATCTTTCGGCATACCAGACATTTGGTTTACAATCAAGCATTGAGTGCACAAGCAATTTTTTTATGAAATGCACGAGAATGACAATTCTTGAAAATTAATCCCAAACACGGACATTAATGAAGTGATCGCGGGCCATACTTGAAGCACCAACAAATCAAACTACTGATCTTGGTTTCAGGTCTCCTATCACTGTAAGACAACAAATAAATGCGCCCGGCTGTATATTCTCAGTTGGATAATTAGTTTATCAAATTCTAGCCCTTGGTCACTTGTTTCCGATTGACAAGCCAATTATTTTCAATCTCGCCGTAGTACTTTGGATAACTAGTCTATCAAAATCCAATAGTAAACACATATATATAGCCACTGCTCATTTGTTGCCCATTGGCAAGGCAATTATTTTCAGTCTCCCTGTAATACTTCAATCAATCAAATTTCAGCATGGAGTAAATGAAGTTGTAAATGTTTGAGTGTACTATGCAGGAAATTTCAGCATGGAGTAAATGAAGTTGTAAATGTTTGAGTGTACTATGCACGAAGGAGTCTGTACTTCGCAGTGTGTGACAGTGGTGAAAATTGGAAAATCCTATTTCCAATTATATAGAAAAGTAAATGTGCTCTGACAGCTCGTTATCTGAGTGACAGCACGTGAATTGAGATAGCAGCGTGGAGAGAGAGAGCTAGTGCTATTTGCCTCACATGTCAGAGCGCATTTACTTTTCTATAGAGTTGGAAATAGGAGTTTCCGTGAAAATTAACCATATATATGTGTGCCCATATTTTAATTTAATGCTTCACCTATCATTAATTCTGGAAAATAGAATTTTTTGTTTACTGCTTATTACTCTTTTTTGTTACTACCCGTGATTCCTAAAGTTTAAACTTTATTATTTACTATCAAGTGAAATCAGTTTTTATGACTGGTCGGCAGTATGGTGTCGATAATTACCTCCTCTGCCTTCATTGTGAGTATCAAAGCAGGTTTCAAAGCTTTGGTTTGATGACAAATTTATTAGAGCAGATTTACCAACAAGGAGCCAATGTTTTTTAACAATTACAAAGGGCAGTTTCAAGCATAAGTTTGACAAATCTATAGATTCTTGGATTTAATTTAACAATTATGTTTATTGAGTAATCACAATGAAGACATTGTTCTTTTCTCCAGATATTTGAGATTTAGTAGAAAATGTGTTCAAAGAAGCATCTCTTGTATCAACATATAATGCATTGACACAAGAAGAAAAATATTTGTTAAGAGAATATATTTTTAAGAGAATAGGAAGAAGAATTCCAAAAATTTCTTCCAAATTTTTCCAGTGCATGAGAGTGTTTTTGGGAGGATTGTGGCAGCAACAAAGTCCAAGCAAGCATGATATATTCTCTAGATAGGGTGTCAAGGTATGACAAAGGTGAAGACAATTTAAGAGATTTTGAAACAACATGCATAACATGCATGAAGGAGTCTAAGACAGTAGACACATTTTTTACACAATTTATTGCATTGGCTACTCAAATCAAATCTCATGGTGAAACACTTGAATGGAGGGAAATAGTTGAAAATACTCTAAGAAGTTTACCGGCAAGATTTGATCATATTGTTGTGGCCATAGAGGATACAAAGGATCTCTTACAATTTTCAGTGGATGAGCTTCATGCATCACTAGTTTCTCATGAAAGTAGATTGACCAAAACAACAAATTCTTCAATGGAATATGCTTTCAAGACACAAATCTCAGTTGGTCAAGGTAGAGGCAAAGGGAGATCAAATACTAGAGGTATAGAAAGAAGTCCACATATATGTGGAAGAAAGAGCTCTTCAAGCTCAATTGGAAGAGGCAAGACTCATAATCCAAGTCAAAATTCAAACCAAAATGAAGCACATTGAGCTCAAAGGTATGATAAATCTCAAGTTCAATGTCATTATTGCAAGAAGTATGAGCATTATACGACTGAATGTATAAAGAAGCAATATGATCTTAGTAGTAAACCAAATGCAAGTTTTACAAAAAAAAATTAGAACCATGATAGCATGTTTTTAGTATGCAATTTAGCACAAGAGAAGCAAAAAAGTTGTATGACTTCTAGACTCAGGTTGTAGCAGTAGCAATCACATGACAGGTAACATAGAAATGTTTTCTAATTTGGATGAAAGTATAAAATCTGAGGTCAAATTAGGGACTCACAAGAAGGTGTCAATCATGGGTAAAGGAAGATTTAATATTATAACAAAGAAGGGGGAGAAGAAGTATATTTTAAATGTGTATTTTGTTCGTGGTTTGAAACGCAATCTCATAAGTATTAGACAACTTATGCAAAAGGGGTATAAAGTATTTTTCAAAAACAGAGAATGCAGAATTTTGGATAAATTTCCAAATTGAAAAAGTTCAAATTACAAGCAATATAATGTTTCCTCTACAGATAAAACCAGATTTGAAGGAAGAGGGTGAACAAGCACAACTATCAATGGATTCACAAGAATATGAAAAAAGGTTGTACCTATCACACAAACAAACATTCAAGAAAAAATAAAAGATAAAAGTTGGCTATGGAATCTAATATTTTGACATCTTAACTTTGGAGGACTAAGCTTGCTACACAAAAAATCCATGGTAAAGGGATTGCAACTAATAGAAAAATGAGGTAGCTTATCTGAAGGATGCATCTTAGGCAAGCAACATAGAGAATCATTTCCAACAGGAAAGTCAATAAGGGAAAATTTTCCCTTAGAAATTATCCATTCAGATTTTTGTGGACCAATCAAAACACCATCAATTAGTGGTGGTTATTATTTCTTGACATTCATAGATTATTACACAAGGAAGCCATGGGTTTACATCCTAAGATGGGAAAGTGAAGTGTTTGAGCACTTCCATCAATACAAAACACTTGCTGAGAAACAAAGTGGACATGACATCAACGTTTTGAGAACTGACTGAGGTGGTAAATACAACTCAAATGACTTCCTATCTTTTTACTAGGAGCATGAAATTCATAAAAATATCACAACAAGGTACACACCTCAACAAAATGGTGCCGCATAAAGGAAAAATAGAAAAATTATGGAAATGGAAAGGAGTATGTTAATGTAAAAGCGCTTGCCAAATGATTGTTAGGCCAAAGTTGTAGCTTGTGTAATGCACATCATAAATAGGTGTCCAACTAAGAGTGCGAAGAATAGGGTTTCTGAAGAAGCATGGAGTGCAAGAAAACATAGTTTCAGTCACATGAGAGTGGTTGGATGTGTGGAATATGCACATGCCCCACATGAATCAGGGAACAAGTTGGACAACAAGGGGGAGAAATGCATATTTGTGGGATATAGTGATAATTCTAACGCATATAAGTTCTACAATCCATTAACCAAAAAGTTCGTAATCAAAAGTGATGTACAATTTATTGAAGAGGAAGAATTGGATGGAATTTTGGAGAAGACAATTAATTTGGTAGCAAGTTTACCATAACAAGAGAAAGATAAATTGATAGAAACAAGTAATTCTTCAATGGCTCCTCCTCCTATAGTTATTCAAGCTCAACAAAGCAATCATCAATTCATAGCATCAACAAGCAATAGCACAGTGTCAGGCAGTCAAGAAAATTCTCCTTCAAGTGCACAAGAAAGATCAACAACTCTATCTTCTCCAAGTTCAACATCAAGTGACATATCAAATCCATCTTTGGCAAGCACAAGAAGACAAAAATTCACAAGTGTGAGTGAGATCTATGAGTAAAATGAAGGTGACAGTGGCGTACCTCTAAATTCTTTATTTTTTCATGTAGATGATCCAATTCATTTTGAAGATGCAATGAAGGAAGAAAAATGGGTAGAAACAATGGATGAAGAAACAAAAGCAATAGTAAAGAATTACACATGGGAGTTAGTGAATCTTCTAGAAGGAAAATAAGTCATAGGTTTAAAGTTGGTCTATAAGGCCAAAAGCAATGTTAAAGGAAGGATTGAAAGTCATAAAGCAAGGCTAGTTTTCAAAGGATACAAATAGTAGCATGAAAGAGATTATGAAGATACATTTAAACCAATCACAAGAATGGAGACATTGCGGACATTATTGGCAACGTTCGTGCAACATAAGTGCAAGGTATATCAAATGGGTGTGAAATCAATGTTCTTGAATGAAGTGCTAAAAGAGGAAGTGTATGTGGAATAACCACTTGGTTATGAGGTTCAAGGCCACAAAGAGAAGGCATACATGCTAAAGAAATCTCTTTATGGATGAAGCAAACACCACGTGCATGGCATTAGAAAATGTTTGAGTGAGTCTACACTATACATCGATGAAAGTGATGGTAAGATTTTAATTGTTGTTTTATATGTAGATGATTTGATTTTTACATGGAGTGATGATATCCTCATTGCCAATTTCAAAGAAGTCATGAAAAGTGAGTTTGAAATAAGGAATTTGGGGTTGTTAGGATATTTTAGAGGCATAGAAGTGAAGCAAATGGAAGATGGGATTTTTATTTCTCAAATAAAGTATACTTGAGACATCTTGAAGAGGTTTCAAATGTAGGACAACAAGGCCAAGCCAACTCCAACCGCCATGGGATTGAAATTGAGCAAAGAAGATTGTAACAATGATGTCAATCATACACTACAAAAAAGAATGGTCGACAGTATGATTATTTGACAACAAGTAGACCAAATTTGATGTATGTAGTGAGTTTGGTTTCAAAATTCATGGAGACACCAAAAGGGACACATTTGTAAACAACTAAATGAATTTTAAGGTATGTTAATGGGACTAAAGGCTATGGAATTTTGTACACTGCAATAAATGATAAAGTGACTGGGAAGGAAGTGTGGCTGACATAAAGAGCACACCATGCTATGTTTTCCATATGGGCTCAGAAGCCATTTCATGGGCTTCCAAGAAAAAATCAATAGTGTCACTATCGGCAATTGATGCTGAATATGTCACAACAACAAGGGCAACATGTTAAGCAATTTTGATAAGAAGAATGCTCAAAGATTTATGGCATGAAGAAGAAGGAAAAACAACAATTTATTATGATAATAATTATATAATTGTGTTGTCTAAGAATTTTGTTTTTCACAAAAAAAGTAAGCACATAGACACTAAGTATCATTTTATAAGGGAGTCTATTAACAATGGAGAAATTGTTTTGCAGCATTACAGGTCACAAGAGAAATTTGAAAATTTTGTCCATATATAAGGCTGTTTGGGAATTGTCAATGTCAGTGGTTCTGATTAAGGAGAAGTGTTTGAAAATAATCCCAACCACTGAAATTAATGAACTGATCAAACTTGTTTTTCACAAAAGAAGTAAGCACATAGACACTAAGTATCATTTTATCAGGGAGTCAATTAACAATTTAGAAATTGTTTTGCAGCATTACAGGTCACAAGAGCAATTTACAGACATCTTCACAAAACCATTGACATGAAAAAAAATTATCCATATATAAGACTGTTGGGGAATTGTCAATGTCAGTCGTTGTGATTAAGGAAAAGTGTTTGAAATGAATCCCAACCACCAAAATTAATAAACTGATCACACACCATACTTGGAAGTACCAACCAATCGAACTATAGATTTTGGTTTTAGAATGATGTGAAAGTAAATGAAATTCTGAACCAACGTACAAGTTCTCCCATCCCTGTAATACTTCAGTCAATCAAGTATCTGCAAATATCTGTGTGGAGTAAATGAAGCTGTAAATGTTTGTGTACTGTGTCAGAAGGAGATTAATCTTGTGCGCCCATATTTTAATTTAATGCTTTCCCTATCATTAACACATCAATCTATGTTTTATTTCATAAGCTATAGTAAAACTGGGTGGGTGTAAAAACTGTTTTCACTGTGTAAAACAAACTATTAGCAAATATCTGTATTTTTTTTCCCAGTGTGGTAGAAAGAGCCGAAGACTCTAGTATTCATTTGTAAATGCTTTTTTTCCTTTCACGAAATCATAATCCAAAGTATTTCCTACAAGCTCATTCTGGAAAATTTAATTTTTTGGTTCTGTGTATTACTCTATTTCTATTTTGTTACTGTGTTTGATTCTTGAAGTTTAAAATCAATTATTTATTGTCAAGTGAAATCAATTTTTATTTGGTCTACGCCATGGCGTGTATAATTACCTCCTCTTCCTTTACTCTCAATAATGAATCCCTCTCAATATTTTCTCAAATATAGAGCGAATGGTGACAAAGAGTAGCATCTTTGTTATTGTTATGTCAACATGCAGCTATATGGGATTAATAGGCCAAGGTAGACAATACTTTGATTACATCATTCAACCGTATCATGTTTTTCTTAGTCTAAACTACTATGTTTGCAGGTTTGATATACTTGGTTCCACTCGAAAACTGAAAGAAGAAAAGGATTTTATCAATAATATGTTGATCAAAGATGACGTCGTTAGATGGGCACATTGTTTGGTTCATGTAAAACACGGTGATACAAATCTAGCAGTCTCTTGAAGAAAAATATTTGAGTTGGAGCCTAAAAATGCTAGAATTTGCTTTTCTATTTTCAAACATGTATGCTTAGGCTGGTAGGTGGGATAAAGTATCATAGGTTAAGAATTGACAAAACATAATGGATTGAAGAAAAAAAGAAAGGAAAAGCTAGATGATGGGAAAAAAGCCATGCATATCTTGTAGGAAACATATCCCAACCATGACATTAAATTATTTGTGCAATGGTGGATAATTTGGATGGGCATAGAGAGGTGGCAGGATATTTTCCTGGTAGTAGTTGTTGTTTTTTTTTTCTTCGTACAATAGAAAGTAGGAAGCAAGTTCCAAGGATGGATTGCGATCGTGTGGAGATCAGTGGTGGTGGTTGGGTTTGAAACACGGGTCAAGCATATATATACAATTTTCCTGCTATTTTTGGAGTTTCTTGTTAATAACCTCAATTTTGGTTTTGTATATCTAGGCTGCTTTGGAGTCATATTAAGAAAATGCCATCAAAATAAATGTGTTTAACCTGTGCATAGTCTATGTAGCTATATATAGTCCTTCAGAATTGGTGTTATAGGGATAATTTGACACGGGTTTGAGAAGAATTATGTCTATCTAAAAAGATGTCAAAAAAAAAATTTACCCACTTATAACCATGCTGGTATTGTATATAATGTTTTCAATGCTCAAAGAAAAGATCCAAGATTACAAAATTACTCTTAGGTTGTAACACTATGCTTCCCTAGTGTGTATCCATGGTCGTACATCTTGCTTAATGTTCACCTGCAAGGAGCACATTTTGGTGCCTCTAAATTTTATTCTCGAGTAGAAGTAACAAAACTATGGTAGAAATTATTTTCTAGTTAGAACTGATGATGCAAGATGTAGAAATTGTTGTTTTTCAGTTAAAAATGATGATATTGGACATTATGTTATGTTGGGTATTACTATATGTTATTCTACATAGGAAATTGACTGTATACTTTTAATTATGTTACATACACATTTATTCTAGGAAACTGTAGAAAATATTAATGAGCAACAATGAGAAAAAGCAAATTTTGGAGTTAAAAACATAAAACCACAAAAGGATCAAGGAAGTAGAGACATAGAAGGGAAAACTCATTTTTAGAGGAAAGTAGTCTTGTAAAATGTTATCCCAAGGACTTTTGGAAGATATTCATTTATGAGAATTATAGATATATAGCCACGATCTATCATAACTCCAGATCTATCAAGTGCCAAGAGGGATTAAATCTCTTGACGTGCAAACCTATTTTCTCAGTGAAAAACTTGAGGAAAGGTTTTCACCTCGAGAGATTTGATCCCTCTTGGCGCTTGATATATACGGAGTTAAGATGGATCTAGGTTGGTATCAATCATGTGCAGCCAAGGAAAATCTATTGAAGATATGATTAATTTTATCAATAATATCTAAATACATCTAATATTAATATCAACATTTTAAATATGCTAATCTGGTCATTTAAATTTTAAATTTGGTTAGTTACCTTAGTGTGTTGAGATGATAAATATTGTTCATAACTTTAATGATAAAAATTGATGAAATAAAAAATTTGAATGCAAATTGACAATGTAATAGTGTTTAATGATATAAAATGTGAATAATAAGAATTTAGTCAATTACAAATAGTCTTCATTATGATCAATCTCAAACTATTTTCTTCTACTATTCTTATTGTCACCCTTGTTAATTTTGTCATCTTTTCATATTGATTATATGAAAAGGACAGTTGAAATCGTAAGCCATTTAAATATTTAACTTGAGTTGTTGTAGTAAACATCATACATTGCCTCTCTTGCTCTCCAATATTAATAAGTTGAATTTCTATAACACAAAAACCAATGTACATTACCAATAATTTTTTTTGCTTACACTGAAATCAATGCACATTGTTAATCCAAGCACTTTAAAATTAATGTATCATCATACATCCAATTACATCAAATTAGAAATCAACATCTACACTTAAATCAATGCATCTAATGCAAATAATCAAATAAGGCTAGAAAACAATTTCTACATTGAAATCAATGCATCTAATGCAAGCAATCAAATAGGATTCGAAATCAACATCTACACTCAAATCAATGCATCTAGTGCAAGTAAGAAAATGGGATTAGAAACCAACATATACACAGAAATCATTGCATTTAGTGCAAGAAATCAAATAGGATTAGAAATCACCATTTACACTGAAATCAATGCATTTAGTGCATGCAATCAAATAGACTTAGAAATCACCATTTATACTAAAATCAATGCATTTAGTGCAATCAATCAAATTGGATTAAAAATAATTTACATTGAAATCAATGCATCTAATGCAAGAAATCAAATAGGATTAGAAATTTCCATCTACACTTAAATCAATGCATCTAGTGCAAACAATCAAATAGGATTAGAAATCACCATCTACACTGAAATGTATGCATTTAGAGAAAGCAATCAAATAGGATTAGAAATCATATACATTGAAATCAACACATCTAGTGCAAGCAATCAAATAGAATTAAAAATCACCATCTACATTGAAATAAATGCATATAGTGCAAAAAATCTTCTAACCTCTCTCCCCCCTCCATCTCTCCTTCTTTGTATCTTTATCTCACCCCCCCAAACACACACTCTGTCTCACTCCATATTTATCATTCTTTCTGTCCCTTTGTCCCTCCCTCCCTCTCTCCATCTCTCTTTTCTTCCCTCTCTTAACCTTCCATTAATATCTCTATCTCCCTTTGTCTCTCTATATCAATGCCAAAACATACACTCCCTTTTTCTAATCTATCTATCTATCCCTCCCCCTTCTCTCTCTCCCTCTCTCTCTCTTCTCGTTCTCTCCCTCTCCCCAACTTATCTCTCTTTCCTCTTGTTTTCCTCTCTCCTTCTCTCTCCATCTTCCTTATCACTCCCTCTATCTCTCTCCACCTTTCTCTTTTTATGTCTTTCTTCTTACCTCCCTCTCTCTCCCCTTCAAACTTCATTTATCTTTCCCTCCCTCTCTCCACTCTCTCACATCCTCTCTCTCCCTTTATCTCCCATCTCTTTCTATCTCTCTCTTCACCCTCCAACTCTATTAATATATCCCTCCCTCTTCTTCTCTCTTCTTCTCTCTCCTTCTATCCCCCCTCCTCTCCATCTCAACATCTTTGTCTCTTTATCTCACCCTCAGACATACACACTCTCTCTCCATCTCTCCCTTGTCACTACCTCTCTCTCTCCACTTGTCACTCTCTATGTCTTTATTCTTCCCTCCCTCTCCCCCTACAACTCCATATATCGATTGCTCCCTCTCCTCTCCTCTATCACTCCCTCTATCCTCCTCTCTATCAAGCCCTTCTCTCTCTTTCCTCATGTTTTCCTCTCTCCCTATCTCTCCATCTTCCTTATCAGTTCCTCTCTCTCTCCACCATTCTCTCTATGTCTTTCTTATTACCTCTATCTCTCCCCCCCCTCCAACTTCATATCTCTTTCCCTCCCTTTGTCTACTCTCTCACATCCTCTTTTTTACTTCCTCTCTCTCCCTTTCTCTCCCATCCCTCTCTCTCTCTCTTCACCCTCCAACTATGTTACTATATCCCTCCATCTCTCATTCTCTCTCTTTCTCTCCCCCCTTCTCTGCATCTCTCCTTCTTTGTCTCTTTATCTGACCCCAAACATACACACTCTCTCTACATCTCTCCCTTGTCACTCCCTCTCTCTCTCAACTTCTCACTCTTTATGTCTTTCTTCTTCCCTCCCTCTCTCCCCCTACAACTCCATCTCTTTATTTATCCCTCCCCCCTACTCTCTTGCTCCCTCTCTCCTCCTCTCTATCGTCCTTCCTCTCTCTCCCTTCTCTCCTACATCCCTCTCTCTTCCACCAGCACTCTCCTCCCCTCTCTCATGTCCTCTCTTGCATCCTTCCTCTCTCTCTCCCTTTCTCTCATACCTCCCTCTCTCTTCCCCCATCTCTCTCTCTCTCTCTCTCTCTCTCTCTTTTGCCTCCAATCCTCTCTCTCTCTCTCTTTGCCCTCCAATCCTCTCTCTCTCTCTTCACCCTCCAATCTTATCTCTTCCCCCATCGCTTGCTCTATCTCTCTCTCCAACTATGTTACTATATCCCTTCTTCTCTCATTTTCTCTCATTCTCTCCCACCTTCTCTCCATATCTCCTTGTTTGTCTTTCTATCTCACCCCTAAACATACACACTCACTCTCCACTTCCTACTCTCTATGTCTCTCTTCTTCCTTACCTCTCTCCCCCTCCAATTACATCTCTCTATCCTTCCCTCTCTCCTCTTCTCTCTCTCTCTCTCTACCGTGCAATCCTCTCACTATCTCCCTCCCTCTCTCCTTCTCTCTCTCCCCCCTCCATCTTTGTGTCTCCCTCTCCCTCTCTTACCCTTCTCTATCTCTCTCACTCCTCTCCCTCTCTATTTATTCATTCCTCCTCTCCCCTCTCCTTCAATTTATCTCCATCTCTCCCTTGTCACCCCCCTATCTCTCCACATCTATCACTCTATGTCTTTGTTCTTCCCTACCATATATGATGCAGGAGCATCTAGCTGACAGGATGAGATAAAAGAAAGGCTGTTTGATCTTTGAAGGGGACGGAGGAGTAATTTACTGAGTGGATACTGTGGTTGTTTTCTTTTATTTTTATATGATTATGTTGTCTAAGTTAAATAAACAAATAGTAATTAGGAAGGACAATTAATAGGGATAAATGTTTAAACATCTAGTTTTACTTTCATAATAATGTTGTAAGTAAATAATGGTTCTGTAGCAAAACAGATGTAACTGATCAGATATAACCAACAACGTTTTGAAAAACTAACAGTTTCTAACAATTGTTTTAAAGGAGAAACAGAACACAGTGAGGGGTTCGATTTGCTGAGTAATGAAAATTTTTTGTAATTTCTGTGCACACACTTCCTCTCCAGCATCCCAAAAGCCTTTTACATTATTTATGAGATTACATTGTTTTTTTATGTACAACACAAATTGTTTGTAGGATTATTTACAGGCATATGGTCCTATATGTGACCAGAGTTACAACGGTTACAATAATTGAACGAAATCAAACAAGTAGCAAAGAAACTCAAAGAGCGTGTGGTGAAAACCAACCATACAGTGCCCGTGACCATAGACACAAGTGAACGTCAAGGAGGTGGAACCATCCGAGTCCAAACAAGTAACAAAGTTCTAGAATTGCCAGGTATGCCAGTGAACAAACATCCATAGTTCCATATTTAAATTAATACAAATAAGAAAATAGAATTCCAGTTCATTCACATATATATATATATATATTGTTCGAAAAAAAAAATCTGTTCTGCAATTATACAGACCATGCCTATGACAGAACTGGGACTAGACACAGTACGGGTTCAGAACCCTTGACCCATTTACAGTAACCAGACAGAATAGGAATGATTGTGTAAACCTACAGTGAAACTGTATGTAGACTGTGGCCCAACAAATAATTAATATACAAGCTTTAACAAACCCCAACCTAAGGCCGAACGAAAGCAACCAAAGAACAGAGAACGACACTACCCGTGTCTAGCCGGAGCAACCAAACTGCCAGGCACCGAAGCCCTTGAGCAGCCATACCTGCAGCAACAACCAGTTAACAAAAGGTGTAAGCATCTGACAATGAAACGAAACAAGAGCATGCAACCTGGAAAGAGCAAATAAATTTTAGATATTTACCTAACGGAGGCAAGTCGCGACAATAGCAATTCCACAAGGTCACCCTGCTCACAAGGAGTCGAGACATTAGTCGACTGAGAGAAGAAGGGATAATACTGATAGCATGGAACCAGGAGAACTTACCCTGTGAATGACGAAGGAGCTGAAGGAAGTTGCCACCGCCCTATGCCCAGATTCGAGGAAGGACGATTAGAGACCAGAAGGTTGTTACCTGGAGCAATTTTAACCAGCAAAAGAACACAACGACCGTGGAAAATTACAGGCATCAACACCACATGCTAAAAAGAAGCATAGAAAAGTAACAACAAGCCACGAATACACAGTGAACA
The DNA here is from genome assembly GCA_031772625.1 of Pinus tabuliformis. Classification (NCBI taxonomy): domain Eukaryota; kingdom Viridiplantae; phylum Streptophyta; class Pinopsida; order Pinales; family Pinaceae; genus Pinus; species Pinus tabuliformis. The sequence goes on along the minus strand of CM062806.1, from coordinate 993,401,436 downwards.
GTCATAGTAAGCACAGACCAGGCAAAGACTGAACCTACCGTGTGGATATCACCATTGTCGGATGAAGAGGAGAGACTTTCATGTTGAAACCATGAACCAGAGGACACAACAACAGAACTCCACACCGAAACCACCAGAAACCCCCCAGAACGCAGAGCTCACAGAACCAAAAGAACGGGCTAGCAAATGGCTCGAGTGAGGGTTTGATTGCCCATACCAAGGGAGATGCGAGAATCCCAAGGGTGGACATGTGTCAAACAACCGGAGCCAGAAGTACCAATCACCTGTGCGGGTACCAAGGACCAAATCCCTATCATTAAAATCAACCGTCGGCGAATCAACCCTATATCAAAAAAATTCTACTGTTCATCATTTACTGTTGCTTTATTCCCACGTTTAATATCTGTGGGAGGTGTGTTACGTGGGCTGGACTCATCAAGTGGTATCAGAGCTAGAAATTGAGAGGATTGGAATATGGAGGTTCAAAGATGAGGACATGGAAGTGGTGTGCGCAGAGCAGAAGATGAGGGTTTGAGGGAAGAAATAAGGACCCTTACTGCTCGCTTAGAGGCAATGGAGGCAGGAAGGAGAAGAGACCCAGAACTTGGGGATGACAGTGAGGAGGAGGCAGTAGCTACTACAGACGGATCAGATGAAGAAGCTCCAGAGATAAAATTGTTGAGGTTAGTGTTGCTAGCCAGCAACAAGCCCAAACCGGAGATTCCTAACTATGATGGCAGTCTGTCTACAGAAGTTCTGCTGGACTGGATAAGTATTTTGAGAACGAAGAGATCAGTGAGGATAAAAGAGTCAGATTCACTGCAACCAAACTGAAGGGACACGCCGCTTTATGGTGGGATAGTGTCCGAGCCGACAGAAGGAGAATGAATAAGCTACCGATAAGGAAGTGGCCAAGGGTGGTGGCAAAGATGAAAGGTAGATTTCTGCCTAAAGATTATCAGGTTGTGCTTTAACGACAGGTACAGAACTTAAGACAGAAAGGTATGACAGTAAAGGAATATACAGAAGAATTTTATCATGTAAACTTGAGGGCTGGTTATACTGATGATACTCCAGAGAAGACAACGAGATATGTGAATGGTTTGAGGCTAGAAATACTGGATGAGATCAGTATTCTTTCTCCGCGGAACATAGAAGAAGCCTTTCAGAGTGATGTAAAGGATGAAGAAAATATTAATAGAAAACAGAATAATAGGAGAGGACGGGGAAATGGCAGAGGACGAGGACAGTATTATGGCAGAGGGAGAACTGCCAGTAACAGTGAAGAGGGCGGCAGCTCCAGGGCTTCAGGAATAGCAGAGAAGGGAGATAGCACGAGAGGAGGTTGGCCATATCAGCGAGGAAGAGGGAATGGCTGAGGAAGAGGAGCTAATTTCCAGTGCTACAGGTGCCATAAGTGGGGGCATAGATCCTTCGAATGCCCGGAAGCAGAGCAAGCTGGCCAGAGGGGAACATTTGTTGCACAGCCTGAGGAAGCTGAGGCACTGCCCTAGGAGGTGGAAAATGTGGTAGAAATGGGAGAGGCTTTGATTCTAAATAAAGTACTGTTGAAGCCAGCCAAGGAGACTACCGAGCAAACCCAACGAAAGGCACTATTCCAGACAGTTTGCAAATCACATGGAAAGTGCTGTAAATTGATCATAGACAGTGGGAGTATAGATAATTTGGTTGCCACCAAGATGGTGGAGAAGCTCGAATTGAGGCGACTTAAGCACCCCACACCTTACAAGGTGTCATGGCTGCAGAAAGGCCACCAGCTATTAGTTGATGAACAATGCAAGATTGAATTTCACATTGGCAGGTACAAGGACAAGGTTGTCTGCGATATCATGCCAATGGACGTGTGCCACATACTACTGGGGAGACCATGGCAGTATGATCGGAAGGTGGTACACGATGGGAAGATGAATTGTTACAAATTTGTTAAAGATGGAGTCAAGCATACGCTTGTACCCATCAAAGAGGAAGATACAGTAGAAGCGAGTGGAACAAAAGAATTATTAGTAGGTGGAAAATAGTTTATTAAACAGATTGAGGAGAACGAGGTGAATTATGCTATCATAAGGAGAACTAGGACTGTGCTGCTCCACACGGAAATGTCTAAACTGCCTACAGAGATTCAAGAGATGTTAGAGGAATTCAAGGACATTGTAGTGGATGACTTACTAGACAAGTTGCCTCCCAAGAGGAGCATTAGCCATCATATCGATTTCATACCTGGAGCAAGCCTACCAAATAAAGTAGCATATCGAATGAGCCCGAAGGATAATGAAGAGATTCGGAAATAGGTGCAAGAGTTGCTAGACAAAGCGCTGATTAGAGAAAGTTTGAGCCCTTGTGCGGTGCCAACAGTATTCGCACCTAAGAAGGGAGGAGAATGGCGAATGGGTACGGACTTGCGAGCTATTAGTAAAATCACTATTCGATACAGGTTTCCCTTACCAAGGATGGATGATATGATGGATTGTCTTAGCGGGGTAGCTTATTTCACAAAGATTGATCTGAAGAGTGGCTATCATCAGATCAGGATTAGAGAAGGAGACGAGTGGATGATAACCTTCAAGACCAATGAAGGGCTGTACGAGTGGCTGGTCATGCTGTTCGGTTTGAGTAACGCTCCTAGTACTTTTATGAGGTTGATGAATGAAATGTTGTAAGAGTTCATCGGTAAGTTTGTGATAGTATATCTTGATGATATTTTGAATTTTAGCAAAACGAAAGAAGAGCACCTTCAACATGTTCGAAGAGTGCTAGAGAAATTACAGTAGAATAAACTGCTGATAAACTTGAAGAAATGTACTTTCCTGCAGAAAGAACTAGTTTACTTGGGCTTTGTAATTGTAGAGAATGAATTGAAGATGGATCCAGAAAAGATCGCAGCGATCGTCAATTGGCCGTCACCAAAGAGCTTATTCGAGGTACGTAGCTTTCAAGGGCTAGCGAGCTTTTACCGCAAGTTTATAAGAAATTTTAGTGAAATCTACGCGCCTATGCTAGACACTATCAAAAAGGCCAGTCAACCTTTTTGTTGGACCAAGGCAACAGAGAATAGTTTCCAGCTCTTGAAGTGGAAGATTACAGAGAGGCCAATTCTAAGGCTACCAGATTTTAATAAGATTTTCCAGGTTCGATGCGATGCAAGTGGGATAGCCATTGGTGCTGTACTCAGTCAAGAGGATAAACTAGTTGCATTCTTTAGTGAGAAATTGAACGAAAGCAGGCAGAAATATTCCTCATATGACAAGGAATTTTATGCCATTGTCCAAGCTTTAAAGCATTGGAGACACTACCTACTGGTGAATGAGTTTGTGCTATTTTCTGATAATTTAGCACTGCAATATGTAATGCAACAACATAAGTTGAACCACAAGCATGCCAAATGGGTCGAGTATCTGCAGAGTTTCACCTTTGTGTTGAAACACATCAGTGGGCAAGCCAATAAGGTGGCAGACACATTGAGCAAAAGGGCTTTGCTCTTACAGGAAAGTACAATATAGGTGTTGGGATTCGAACACTTAAAAGATTTGTACTAAACCGACACAGACTTCAAGGAAGCCTTTGAAGCCTGTCAGAATCCCGTGCTGAGGAATACAAGTCCATGGTTGGACTACAACTTGCAGGAGGGATTATTGTTTAGAGGAGGACAATTATGCATCCCGAACTGTTCGATGAGAGAAAATATTGTACGGGAGAAACATAGTGAGGGTCTAGCCGGTCATTTCGGCATAGACAAGACTTTGGAGCAGCTCTGACACTTCTATTACTCGCCCAGAATGCGCAGGGTTGTACAACGGTATGTAAACATGTGTAAAGTCTACCAATTAGCGAAGGGACATAGTCAAAACACTGGACTTTACACACCACTACCTGTTCCAAGTAGACCATGGGACTCAGTCAGCATTGACTTTGTCCTAGGACTACCTAGAACGCAACGAGGATATGACTCAGTGATGGTGGTGGTAGACATATTTTCAAAAATGGCGCATTTCATCCCTTGTTGAAAAATTAGTGATGCCACTCATGTAGCTCACCTGTTTTTCATGGATATTGTTAGATTACACGGCCTACCCAGATCTATTATTTTTGACAGGGACGTAAAATTCACGGGATACTTTTGGCGCACCTTGTGGAAAAAGTTGGACACACAGTTGAATTTCAGTTCTGCATATCATCCGTAGATTGATGGACAAACGGAAGTGGTGAACAGGAGTTTGGGAAATTTGTTACGGAGTTTGACTGGGGAAAATTCATGGTTATGGGATCGTGCTCTCACTCAGGCAGAATTTGCTTATAACGATTTGCCAAATCGTAGCACCGGACACAGTCTATTTCAAATCCTGTATGGCATGCATCCTCGGGGGATACATGAACTATGAGATTTGGGAAAGTTGGAGCGGAGGAGTGCTGACGGAGAAGATTTTGTTGAAGTGATGAGTGAACTACACGAACGAGTGAAGTTAAAGTTGCAGGACAACGTGCAGAAATACAAACAATAGGCAGATTTAAAGTGACGAGAAGTCCAATTCAATGTAGGTGACGAGGTCCTTGCACACTTACGCAAAGAACGGTTTCCTAAGGGCGCGTATAATAAGCTAAAATTTAAAAAGATTGGTCCCTGTAAAATTTTGCGTAAGTTCTCAGCCAATGCTTATGAAATTCAGCTGCCACCTGATATAGGCATATCACCTATTTTCAATGTGGCAGACCTGTTCCCATATACTGCCAACTTAGAGAAGATAGTGTGGTACAGCCAGAACGGGACACCCAAGTTGGAGACAGTTCTTGGATGAGGCACATGTCTTCGGTTCAGCCCCATGAGATCGAAAAGATTCTCGATACCCAGGTAGCCAAGAAGACTCGTAGGAAGGAGTATCTACAATACCTTGTCAAGTGGAAGAACTGTCCAATTGAGGATAGTTCATGGCTCGACGCGGCGCAGATTCAGAAGGCTGGTTATTCTGTGGAGGAACTCATGGAATGGAGCCATGAATTTTTCTTACCCTGGGAGCCTGATGCAGGAGCATCTAGCTGATAGGATGAGATAAAAGAAAGGTTGTTTGATCTCTGAAGGGGACGGAGGAGTAATTTGCTGAGTCAATACTGTGGTTGTTTTTTTTTTTATTTGATTATGTTGTCTAAGTTAAATAAACAAATAGTAATTAGGAAGGACAATTAATAGGGATAAATGTTTAAACAGTTAGTTTTACTTTTGTAATAATGTTGTAAGTCAATAATGGTTATGTAGCAAAATGGATGTAATTGATCAAATATAACCAACAGCGGTTGGAAAAACTAACAGTTTCTAACAATTGTTTTAAAGGAGAAACACAACACAGTGAGGGGTTCGATTTGTTGAGTAATGAAAATTTTTTGTAATTTTTGTGCACACATTTCCTCTCCAGCGTCCCAAAAGCCGTTTAGATTATTTATATGAGATTACATTGTTTTTTTATGTACAACACAAATTGTTTGTAGGATTATTTACAAGCATATGGTCCTATATGTGACCGGAGTTACAATGGTTACAGTAATTGAACGAAATCAAACAGGTTGCAAAGAAACTCAAAGAGAGTGCAGTGAAAACCAACCATACAGTCCCCGAGACCACACACACAAGTGAACGTCAAGGAGGCGGAACAAGCCGAGTCCAAACAAGTAACAAAGTTCTAACATTGCCAGGTATGCCAGTGAACAAACATCCACAGTTCCATATTTAAATTAATACAAACGAGAAAATAGAATTCTGGTTCATTCACATATATATATTGTTCGAAAAAAAACGGTTCTGCAATTATACAGATCATGCCTATGACAGAACTGGGACTAGACACAGTATGGGTTCAGAACCCTAGACCCATTTACAGTAACCAGACATAATAGGAATGACTGTGTAAACCTACAGCGAAACTGTATGCAGACTGCGGCCCAAAAAATCATTAATATACAAGTTTTAACAAACCCCAACCTAAGGCCGAACGAAAGCAACCAAAGAACAGAGAACGACACTACTCGTGTCTAGCCGGAGCAACCAAACTGCCAGGCACCGAAGCCCTTGAGTAGCCATACCTGCAGCAACAACCAATTAACAAAAGGTATAAGCATCTGACAGTGAAAATAAACGAGAGCATGCAACCTAGCAAGAGAAAATAAATTTCAAATATTTACCTGACGGAGGCAAGCCGCGGCCATAGTAATTCCACAAGGTCACCCTGCTCACAAGGAGCCGAGACATTAGTCGACCGAGAGAAGAAGGGCTAATACTGATAGCATGGAACCAAGAGAACTTACCCTGTGAATGACGAAGGAGCCGAAGGAAGTTGCCACCACCCTCTGCCCAGATTCAAGGAAGGACGATTAGAGACCAGAAGGTTGTTACCTGGAGTAGTTTTAACCAGCAAAAGAACACAATGACCGTGGAAAATTACATGCATCAACACCGCATGCTAAAAGGAAGCATAGAAATGTAACAACAAGCCATGAATACACAGTGAACAGTCATAGTAAGCACAGACCAGGCAAAGACTAAACCTACTGTGTGGATATCACCATTACCGGATGAAGAGGAGAGACTTTCAGGTTGAAACCCTGAACTAGAGGACGCAACAATAGAACTCCACACCGAAACCACCAGAAACCCCCGATAACGCAGAGCTCACAGAACCAAAAGAACAGGCTAGAAAATGGCTCGAGTGAGGGTTTGATCGCCCATACCAAGGCATACGCGAGAATCCCAAGGGTGGACATGTGTCAAACAACCGGAGCCAGAAGTACCAATCACCGGTGTGGGTACCAAGGAACAAATCCCTATCATTAAAATCAATCGTCAGCGAATCAACCCTATATAAAAAAAAAACTACTTTTCATCATTTACTGTCGCTTTATTCCCGCATTTAATATCTGTGGCAGGTGTGTTACATGGGCTGGACTCATCAATATATATCTAGAATTAATATATATCATGATATATTAATATATATTATAATATAACAAATTTATTATTGTAAATATCCAAAGTTATAAAATTTAATTATATTAATATATTAATATGAATATTATTATTATTAAATTATATTTAATAATAATAATAATAATAATTTAATAATATTTTTTTTGCATGGTATTAATAATACTTTGGCCCATGGTATTAAAATGGTATTTGGCCCATAGGCTTCACTTAAATAAAATCTCTCTTTGTTGAGTTTTCTTAAATATAAAGAGGTTTATGAAGTAAATATAAAAAATGTTTTATTCACTTAAATAAAACCACTTTTTTATTTTCTTAAATATAAAAAGGTTTATAGAGTAAATATAAAAATAGGTTTTATTTATTTACAATACCTTTAGTTTAATTATATTTTTATTTATTTACGATACATTGAGTTTATTTATATTTTTATTTACTTACCATACCTCTTTTTTTCCTCCCTCTCCAACTATGTTACTATATCCCTCCCTCTCTCCTTTTCTCTCCTTCTCCGAAATATTATTTCACACTTCGCTTGCTAAATGCTTCCTCACGAATAGAATTCCACACATTTTTTTGGTGTTAAATTTATATAGATATAGATAGACATGATTTTTCATTAGGGCCTACATTAATTTAGATTAGATTAAATTTTTAGTAAATGTTCAATATGTTAAATGTTAAACATGACATATTTACATTTACATTTTTATGTGAGATCTACCCGATAAATACTAGTTGAGGTTTATGATTACATTTACTTGTTTATGATCTACCCTCATACATGTTTATGTTTACATTTAGTTTGAGTGAGATCTACCCATACATGTTTAAGTCTACATTTAGTTTGCATTTACGTATTTTTTTACGTTTTTATGTGAGATCTACCTCATACATGTTTACATTTACATTTATGTTCATGTTTTTATGTGAAATCTACCCCATACTGAGGGAGATGAGCAATAAGAAAGGTTTGGTGGGAATTTTATATTGCATAAATATTTGCAAATAAATTTCATTTCAAAGCTAATCCTTATACACTCTGAAAAGAATTTTCTTTCCATGATGGAGTTAAGGGATATTGTAGATGTAGAAAACATCTTTATTTTAAATACAATAGTAGTTAGAAATTGTGAAGGACATAAGTTAAGAATAAAGTAGTAGTTTGTAGAAACATACAATTGTGTTATCAAGACCACCAAAAGTTTAAAACATTCCAAGAAAAGAAGGTAGCGTTTATCCAGATAGTTAAGTATAATATTATTGTGATGTACTGATTTGAAGAAGTACAAAATGGAAACCTAGTTGATGTTTTGCATGAAAATAATGAAGCGTATACATTAAAGGGAAGTGATAAGGATACAATATAGGATTGAACTGGGAGTAGCTCATGGATTAGTGTATATCCATCCGTTGAAATCTTGTCATGAAATATCGAACCTAGACAAATCATGTGTAAGTGAAAATTACTTGGTAGTGTTAGCCTCTTCAACCAGTTTGTAGGTTTTATAATTGAATGTTTACTAAATTTCAATTTGGGAATCATGCAATGAGCGGTAAAATAATAATCGATCGTAGCGTTGTTTCTTATAATATAATTCTCAACTCTTTGTGCAAAGAAGAAGTATACTTTGCTTGTGATCCTTCTATATGATGGTTTGAAAGAAATAAAAGAGTTCGACTTGTTAGTGATATTTACTTACATAGTAAAGGAGTATGTAGTTGTATTGTTCAATATATGTATATTGCCTCATAAATAATTCTTAATAATTTGAATTTTGAATTCAAATAAGTTTCAATGAAAATTACTTGGTAGTGTTAACCTATTCAACCAGTTTGTAGGCTTTATAATTGAATGTTGACTAAATTTCAATTTGGGAATCATGCCATGAGTGGTAAAATAATAATCGATGGTAGCATTGTTTCTTATAATATAATTCTTAACTCTTTGTGCAAAGAAGAAGAAGTATACTTTGCTTGTGATCTTTCCATATGATGGTTTGAAAGAAATAAGAGTTCAACTTGTTACTGATATTTACTTACATAGTAAAGGAGTATGTAGTTGTATTGTTCAATATATGTATATTGCTTCATAAATAATTCTTAATAATTTGAATTTTGAATTAAAATAAATTTCAATGAAAATTACTTGGTAGTATTAACCCCTTCAACTAGTTTGTAGGCTTTATAATTAAATGTTGACTAAATTTCAATTTGGGAATCATGCCATGAGTGGTAAAATAATAATCGATGGTAGCATTGTTTCTTATAATATAATTCTTAACTCTTTGTGCAAAGAAGAAGAAGTATAATTTGCTTGTGATCTTTCCATATGATGGTTTGAAAGAAATAAAAGAGTTTGACTTGTTAGTGATATTTACTTACATAGTAAAGGAGTAAAGGAGTATGTAGTTGTATTTTTCAATATATGTATATTGCTTCAGAAATAATTCTTAGTAATTTGAATTTTGAATTCAAATAGTTTCAATTATTCTTGGAGGTGACAATCCAAAATGACATGAAACAATTTTTTCACCAAGTTAGTGGAAAAGTTCTGCAAAGCTTTAATTTTTCCATTTTTGGGTTTCTCAACATTCACCAACTAACTTAAAAGGAAAATTTTAAACTTATGATATTAATTGAACTATTTATGAGAGTTTACATGAAATTGTTGATTTAAAGTACTAAATTTTTGTTGTTGTTGTTGTTAAATACTTATAGATATGATGATTAGCATGTTTTTTTTAATGTCCATAATTGTGGAGCATAGATATATTGGACAATCATGATATGCAATAGAGTCATCAACTTGTTACAGGTTCATTGAGACTTTATAGTCTTTAACATGCATCCTAGGAATATGAGAATATTATGCAAAAGTAATACCCATAGATTTTGAAGCTATTTTAATTGTGCATTCATTTATAAAGCATTGAGAGGAAAACGTAAATAAGGAGGGGATTGTAGTTCTCCAATTTGACCCCAGGTTGTAATTTTTTATGTTGGTGAGCTAGTATGGCTTTTGTGCCAAAGTTTCAATAATACCTTTAGGGGATTGATCCTGTTTGTGACAATGATGCTATCAATGTAAAATTGTACATATGCACTAATTCATAAAAATAATGCATATTTTCAAACCATATGATGACAATGTAAAATTGTACATATGCACTAATTCATAAAAATAACGCATATTTTCAAACCATATGATGAAAATAGTATAGGGTCCTAGGACTTAATGGGAGGAAAAGGAAAGGGAAATAGAGGATTAGCAATGGGAATAAGCTAGGAAAATATTACTTTACTCCCATCCTAATTAATAAACTTAGAGGATATGTTCTTAAGTTGAAATGATATCCCAATTCCAAAAATCCAAATGGGCATAATATTAAAATAAAAGATGATCTAATTTAACAAACTATATTGATGCTTTATCCTATGCTTTGAATGATGGAAATGGGCTTCCATTGGCGCCACCTGTCATAAGGAACTACCACAAAAATTTTAGGGGTCTTAGTGGAAGAAACATTCTATCATTAGTGTTTCATTCTGACTATAATGCATTCTTTGAGGTGAGGTAGAGAGTGACCTTGCTACTATTTACCGTCACCATACTAGGTGGATTTATATGTGACCATACTTCTCCTTCTGTTTCCTTGGGAATACTATAGATTTAGAGGGAGAAACCTAGAGAAGGGTATCACTTTGTGGAGCTTGAAGGTTATCTAGAGGCCCCTTAAGTAAGCTAAAACTCTTTTTATTGGATTTGTGGTGGAGCCCTAGAAAGTAATGGAAAATTTGGATGAACTATAAAGATAGAGAGGGGTTGCACTATCCTTGGTTGTAGGTTGGAGTTTTTTTTGGGTTTTTGTACCTAGCCTGGACCTAAATTCCCTAATTTATAGAGGGTTCTAGTTGTTTTTTTTTCATGGTTTAGTCTTAACCCCAAATTAGAGGTGTCTCAATACTAGGAAATTAGGGAAGAATGTGATATATGTTTGGGAGAAAAATTTAAGGTCTGTAGCCAATTGGTTATTCTCTAAAAAATAAAAATTTATAATTAACCTTTAAATGCGATTAATGATGTGTATAAAATTTTATTTTTATGGTTCATATTAGTTGTGCAATATATTATGTTATTCTAGCTATATTATATATTGTGTATCATATAGTGTGCAATAGCAGTGCATGAGCAAATATTGATTATGGTACCTAGCATACCTCAATGGTAGGAATTTGGCCAAGGTAACATTGAGTTGATATTGGAGCCCTAGGGATGATATACATGATACACACATTAATAGATTTACATTGAGGGCGGTGTTATGTTGTTGGCCTCCAAGAAGAGACCAATTACTTCTTTCCATTTTGTAGCAAGCTAACATGTCTAGAGATTTCAAGAATAGAGGAGATAAATTCTTGTTACATCCATCACTATTTTTAGACCATATCTATGGCCTATTCTTCATCAAATTCCATGCTTTAAAATTTAGAACATAGCTATGGCATATTCTTCATCAAATTCCATGCTTTAAACTTATTTTATATGATCCAAATTTATGCAAGAATGGAGCTAAAGTGAAAAAAAACATTAATTCATTAATGACAAAATACTAACTGTTTACATGTAGAATACAAATTAACTAGATCGGGCGATGGTAGCTATATTTGAGAAGAGATGTGGATGTTACATGTGTTATGAACTTTGTTACAATGCGGATTAAATGCATTTTTATCATAAAGAAGAAGTTTGAAACCCTAATGCTAGGAGATGATGCAGTAATGATTTTCAACCCAGTTGGGGTAAGTTGGACCACCAAATTCCTGGGGTTGTAAATTTGGCATATGATCTTTGTTTTACTATCATAATAGATTTTTTTTTAAATGTCCATGAGGAGCAAAAAATGAATTCGCTAAACACATTTTAAAACCTTTTCAGTGTCTCTGTTTTCCTAGAAAAAGTATTTTAGGACCTCAAAATGACTCCAGAAGTTTAGGATGGAAAAAATGCCAAAAATAGAAAGTTGTGCTAGAATTAAGGGAAATGAAAGGAAACAATTTTGGTGGTCTAATTTGAAGAAGAAGGTAGGCATAAATATCCACCTGGATCTTTCCTCCTCCCATAGGAACAAATGGTCCCCATTGTATTGAGTCGCTCCATGAGATGGAGAAATTCTTCTGAACTTGGTCCCTAATGAGCCACTTACCCTAGTGCAAGAGTTGGATAACTTTGATAACTCAATGCAGTTGGATCCTATATTTGCGAGTGTTCTTGATCTATGCTTCCATGATCTAATCAATTATGGTATGTTCATGTAGTCTGGGTTGAGCTCTATTGGTGTCCATTGTCCAACAATGTCTAATGTGTCCAACAATGGTGGAAAGTATGGTCGAAGGTAATCCACATTGAATACAAGGTGAAAGAAAAGGAATGGGGGAATATTGAGCTGAAAAATATTGTCTCCCATAACTTTGTGATGGTGTAAAGCCCGTATAAGAGTGGTTGAAGTTTTTTATGGGCTCTGGCATGGTGTTCTTTCTGCAGCTATAACCAAACTTTGTCGCCTACCTAAAACTTATGTGGCACCCGATGTTGATCATGTTGTTTTTCGTACTTGGCATTGGCTTTATCCAAGATGTCATGTACCTAATGGTGGATGTCCTAAATGCACTCAATAAATATAGTGGATTTATCAGCTTAAGACTAAATATGGGCATATTCTTCCTGTGTAGTTTCAAAAGATAGTGCAACATCAAGGGGACATAATGGTTGAAATCCCAGGTCCACTTGAAATGGGTTGAGGCCAATTGAGCTATGGAGAGGTCTCTTATAGCTGTGTTGCACATAGGAAAGAATCTCATCCCATGTTCACAAATGCTTAGATTTATAGATACGTAGTATGTGAACAATCATCTTATTGATGACCTCTATTTGGCCATCAGTCTAGGGGTGGAATGAAATTGACATGGTGAGCTTCGTGTCCAATATTGATGAGAGGCTTGGCCCAAATGCACTTAGAAAAATACTATCCTCAAATGATATAATCATTTTTGGGACCCTCAAATGTACCCATACTTGTTCAAAGAATAGTTTGGAAGTGGCTTATGTTGTGATACTCTTCTTGCAATAAGCCAATATGTCCGTATTAGAAAATTTGTCGATGACCAAAAATGCACAGTCATTGCCATGCTTATTAGAAGGAAGGCGAGACATATAGTTCATGGATATGGATTCCGAGGGCTGACTAGGAGTAGGCAGAGGAGTATACAAGCATTTATTCTTAATGATTTGCTTCGCAATAGCATAGGAAATGTAGGATATGATGTATTTTTCGACATCCTGTCATAGACTTAGCCAATAAAAATAATTTTGCAATACCTCCATTGTATTCTCTACACCAAAATTTCCTACAACCCAACTATAGTGTACCTCCCAAATCATCTTGGCAAGCTTGCTTGAAGGAACACAAAGGTGTTTCAAGTGGCATAACAATGCATCTTGGAGGTGGAATTCTGGAACTTACATGCTATCCATCAGCATATGGTATGTGGTGGAAAATTTTGTAAATTTTTGGCCATTTAGAAGTCTCATTCCCATAAGAGCCAAGCACAATGGTTAGTGCCACAACTAGTGTTCGACTAAGGAAATATGCAGCGTTATTATTGTTGCCCTTCTTATACTTAATGTTGAGGTGAAACTGTTGCAAATATGTGTACCATTTTTTATGGCGGCCATTCTGAAACTTCCCTTGTGTCTGCATAAATTGGAGAGGTCAGTTATCTATGTGGATGATTATCTCCTTCCCCATAATGTAATGTTTCCACTGTAGGAAAGTATGTACGATGGAATACATTTATTTATCGTATGTGGGGTATTTCTGAATTATATTAGAGAGTATCACTATGATAGGCCACCAAATGCCCTTGTTCAGTAAGGATTTCACCAATAGCATATTCAGAGGCGTTTATGTGAATTTCAAATGGTTGTTGCAGGTCTGGCAATGTGAGTATTAGCGTAGAGAAAACATGGTTCTTCAACTCGATGAACACCTTCTGCTAGGACTCAGACCATTTTTTTTCTTTTGCTCCATCCTTGGTAACTTGACCCAAAGTCCAAGTGATTTGAGAAAATCCCAACACAAAATTTCTATAGAAATTGGCAAGGCCCATAAAGTTGTGAAGCTCTATTATAGTGGTTGGAGCTAGCCAATCTAAAATGACTTGGATCTTAACTAGATCCACATGCACATCTTTCTCATCTATGATGTAACCCAAATATTAGACCCAGTTCATGCCACAGGTGCATTTCTCTAAGTTGGCACATAGCTTGTGTTTCTGTAGGATTTGAAGGACCTATCAAATATGTTTCAAGTGTTCTTTTCAACTGTTGTTGAAGATGAGTATGTAGTATAGATATACAACCATGAATGAGTTGGTGAAGGGCCACAAAATGTCATCCATCGGCCTCATAAAATTTGCAAGGGAATTTGTCAACCCCAAGGGCATAACCAACCATTAAAAAAAGTCCTCCTTAGATTTAAAGGAGGTATTTCATACATCTATGGGTTCTATTAGAACTTAGTGATAGCTAGACTTTAGAACAGTCTTGTTGAAGTAATTGACTCCCTTGAGTTAGTTAAGAAAGTCATTAATCAGTGGGATCAGATACTTATTCCTAACAGTGATTTTATTTAGTGCATGATAATCAATACAGAGTCTCTAGGTCCCAACCTTCTTCTATATGAGTACGATTAGGCTCCCACAAGGTGAGTAACTTGGTAGGATGTTCCCTTTTTGAATAAAATCCTAGATATGCCACTTGATTTCTTCATTTTCCATAAGGGAGTGGCTGTATATCGGCCCATTGGGTAGAGGTGCCCCAAGATTCATATTGATCAATTTCTTGACCTAATAGTGCAAAGGTACCCTTATGGGTGAGAAGAAGATGTCCCTGTATTCTTCCACAACCTTATTCACTTGTTTCTATTGTGTGGAGGAACCATTCCTAGGGGCCATGGATGTGGCCATGATCTTCCCCTTACTTTGGGAGTGAGTCAGAAAGAAAAAAAAATCTTTTCAGTCTAGGAGATGATCTTATTTTATTGCTTAATAGATATAAAGAAATGGAGGTAGGTAGAAATACATCTGATATCTTATATAACTTACTTCCCAAAGTAATAATAATAGTTTGAGGTCAGGACTCATGCACAACATGATTCTTCCACATGTATGGTTGGCCTAATAACACATCACAAACTTCAAGAGGAGTAACACCACACAATACCTAATTAGTGAAGGCATTGTTGTTGTATTGCTTACGAAACTACTAGTTGATGTGAAGATCTCGCCCTTAGTGGATTCATTTAATGGTGTATGATTGTGGTGTGATGCCATTGTTATGCCCAAATTCTTCAGAACCTCACCTAAGATGAAGTTCTTTTGGCTTCAATTATCGATAATGAATTGCATCAGGGAACTCTTCACCCACATTTGTGAGTGGAAGAGACGTTGCCCCTCCTCTGGATCTTCAGGCTTAATATTTTGGACCATTGTGGTGGCAATGATGGTGTTGGTCTCTACATCAATAATATTCCTCCCCTTGTCATTACCATTTTTTAGTTCTAACTTAGTCTTAGAACATGCATCAAACTCTGCAAGTTTTATCTCAACCACTAGTGACTTCTTGGTATGATACTTATTTGTCATATGAGCAGGACCCTTATGGAACTAACACCATTTTCCTATGTCCTCCTTCTTCTTCGTGGTGGTATTATTTATTTGTGGATTCAATTGGTTTTCCTAGGTCACCTCACCTTGGATCTGTTTTTCGTTCTACAATTTGGGGGTGTCTTTTCGCTTCTTCAAATTCGTAGACCCAAAATATCACTTCTTTTGTTTAAATTTCTACTCGATTTTGATAGCATATCAGAATGCAACGCTAAGAAAGGAGATGTATAGAAACTCCATATCATCCTGGATGTATTTGCATAGACATATGCGGTACTTGAGTACCAAACATTGCTTAGAATCCTTGATACCGACTTCATGTGAAGGGTATGAAAAAAATTTGTGAACTCCGACATTTCTTGCTCCCCTGCCTATTGTAGTGTGGTCCATTTTATGTACTTATATTCATAGCTCTCAAATTAATGGCATATTAGAAAGAATTCCAAGTGGGTGTGACTAAAAATAGTGAAGGTTCTTTGTCATCCCTCTTCTTATGATAGGTTTCCCGCTAGTCCTTGACTTGTGGGGAACTTTGAGAAGTGAAAAAGTAATCTAGTTTTCTTTATTAGAAAAATTATGGATAGAAAAATATCATTCTAGCATATTTAACCATCTATCTACAACATCTGTGTCTATCTGGCCTTCTAATATAGGAATGTTAAAGTTAACTTGTACCTTAAAGGAGGTGGCACCTACGAAGTTATCGCTAAATGAAGATGCTTCACCCACTAGTACATGCTGAAGGAAATGGGAAAATTTATCCATATCGTTGCTTAGTCACTCAAGGACCTATTTGAGAAACATTTTGAAAGGATCTCTTACTCCCTTGTCTTTCTTTTCTTCCACCATGGGAGGTTGTCAGGGTCGACAAGGCTGGTCTTGCAAGGGTTCAACAAGTTCGATTCCTAACTTCTCATACCCCAACATCGTTGTGGACATGCACATAAAAAAAGAGAAAGAGAAGATCACTCTGAGACCACTCATCTCAATTTATGCATGAACGAAATAAAATATAAATTTTAATAGAAACATAGAGCTATAGTGAAAGAAAAACTTCAATTCATTAATAACAAAATATTGAAATTGTTTACATGTAGAATGAAAATAAACTAGCTTGGGCGATGGTAGCTATGTCTAAGAAGAGATGTGGTAGCTACATGCCTTCTCCATTGTGTTACAATGAGGCTCGAAAGCCTCTTTATCATAAAGAAGAAGTGTGAAATCCTAATCCTAGGGGATAAAGTGCCAATTGTTTTGGGCCCCTTTGGTTAAGTTGGATTGCTAAATTCCCAAGGTTGTAATTTTGGCATACGATCTATGTTTGGCTATCATAATAGATCGTTCTGAATATCTCCACAAAAAGGTAAAAAAAAATACTACAAAATATATTTTGAGACTTTCTGGTCTCTCTATTTTCGTAAAAACCGTATTTTACGACCTCAAAATGGCTCTGGAAAACGACCAAAAATAGAAAGTTATAGGAGAATTAAGAATACTAAAAGAAACATTGTTGGGGGTACAAGTGGAAGAAGCGGATGGCCACTAATATCCACCTAGATCGTTAACCCTCCATAATTCTATAAAAAACAGTAGTTTTAAAACCTCATAAAAAACTCTATAATAGAAATGTAGTTCAATGGTTAAATAGATATAAATTTCATTACCTCCTTATGTTTCTAGATTATAGAGAGAGACACTTCATATTCTCTTAAAGTTCATCCATTATTGGAGAGAGGGATTAGGATAACTAGAACTCTAAAATATCTCTATATATCTCAAAGCAATATTGTGGTGCTATACCATTTTTTTTATTCATTAATATAGATGTATGGCTTTTCCCTTTCAAGGTGTGTAAGTTGTTTTCGCTTCTTTATCGGTATTGATAGATCTATTTATACTCCAGCAAAGTAGATTAAATGTAATTGTCACTTACATTCTCTTTATACCAAATGGGTTTGACGAAGGTATATTGTCGCTTATTTGTAGGTGATAAAATGCTGAGATTGATTATTGGAGCTACATCAATGGGGATTACTGGAGGATGACCATCAAGGATAAGATAAGATATACCCTATTTTTTATATTAATATAAATTGAATGCACAATCCTAAATTTAGAGTGTAAAAAGTATAGAAATCTATCTTTGTATCTATTTCTTTAAATAAACCAACTTGTTTACATTTAATATATATATATATATATATATATATATATATATATATATATATATATATATAATTGACGGTACATATTTTTAATCAAGGGCTATGCCATGTTTTCAACATGTATGAAGCTTCTTTGAAATAAAATAGTTCTATGTCTCATGGGACAAAACCTTTTAGTAGTTATGTGTCAAGTAAATTGTTGTATGTGATTTATTATAAGAGGCATTTATAGTGGATCTTGTGTTTTATATTGTTATTATGAAATAAAATTCTCATTCTATTTATTTATTTTATAAGATATATATATATATATATATATATATATATATATATATATATATATATATATATATATATATATAATTGACGGTACATATTTTTAATCAAGGGCTATGCCATGTTTTCAACATGTACGAAGCTTCTTTGAAATAAATTAGTTCTATGTCTCATGGGACAAAACCTTTTAGCAGTTATGTGTCGAGTAAATTGTTGTATGTGATTTATTATAAGAGGCATTTATAGTGGATCTTGTGTTCTATATTGTTATTATGACATAAAATTCTCATTCTATTTATTTATTTTATAATTTTATTATGCTGATATTGAAGATCACTAACATTTATAATGTTGTGAAACTCATGGATAAATTGATTATTTCAGTGGTTAACATTTCTTGCTTTTACATTTATATATTGACACTTTAAATTGATACCAAAAAATACAAGCAATTTATAGTGAAGTTGTCCAATTTGTGGATAAACTGATTATTTCACTGGATAAGTTTCCTCATTTTCATAGTGATGCTTGATCTCACCAACTTGCTACTCTTTATAAATATAATAATTTATCTAACTCACTAAATTTTACATTCTTTGAATTATGCATCTGTGTTTCAGACTACACCAACCTTGTACACTTCATAAACATAACCCTTTTTTCCAAGTTATGCAATTATAGGCCCGAATTTAAAAAAAAATAGTTTCTGTTAAAATATAGAATATAATAAGTATAAAGTGAGCCCCTAGTTTGTTGATGGTTTAGAATTAAAATCCATCTCTAGAAAATAAATAAGAGTCAAATTCTAAATAAACAAGGACTGCAAGCAGTGCTAGTCCATACCGATTTGTGAGTCAAGCAATGAATATCAACACTGCACATTACTGTAATACAACAATTTACATGAATGATTTTCATAACATATTCATAACAAGTGTTGTATATGTAGAAACAATTCATATTTTTATAGATACATCTTTCATATGTCTTTCATGTCAAGAATAGTTAGCGAACTGGGAATTTTAGAAGAAATAAATTCAACCATAGCAATTCCATCACAACTGGGAAGGCGAACTAGGAATTTTAGAAGAAAGAAATACAACCATAGAAATGAAATCACAACTGGGAAGGCGAACTAGGAATTTTAGAAGAAAGAAATAAAACCATAGCAATGCAATCACAACTGGGAAGGCTTGCTGGCTTTAGAAATATGTTGTGGGAATTAATTTCAAATAGAATATAGTCATCATACCTATCCACAATGTAATGAGGAATCCAGAAGGGTGCTACAGTGTCCTGAACCATTGAAGTATACTAGTGCTTAAATACCCAATTTTAAACTTTATCAAATTCCTTGTTCCTTGAAAATTACCAGATGTTGAACTTGGATGTTGGAAATGCATTAGTTACCACTGTATCATATACTCATTCCTCAGGTTCTTTCTAGTAGATCATGGTTATCATCAGTATCACTCAATTATAGTTAGATTCCTTTCCACTATCCTACACTTCCAAGTAGATTGCAACAAACTAAGTCAAAAGTTATTCGTTCTTGCATTTTCTAAGCAATTCAGAAGCTAGCAACTAGGTTGAAAAACCAATAGCATGATTGTTAATAGAGGATATAACAGCACCATGAGTATCTTGACGTGTTCTATATTTGTTGTATATCTCTTCAAGGGATAATTCCTTAGTTGAAATGACCTTTGCATCACCTTCTCCTTGTCTTAACTTATTTTGGCTGACTATTGGATATTTCCAACACCTCTATAACATTGTTCATGTTTATTTATTTAACTCATCTTAGTTGAAACTCTATGCATTGGTAGGGTAAGGTTTATCTAGCAACAAGAAACCATAATGGAGCTTACTTAACAAGACTTTGACACAGGCTGAAACTATAGTGGTATTACAAAAATGGGGGACATCTAGAAGGGATGTCACACTAGATTGATACAGGGTATGGAACAAGGAATTTGGATGACATCATTACATCTATTTGGAAAAGATCTTACTTCCACATATTTATGGAATTTGTGCTTAGGAAATTAGGCTTCATTCTAGATGTTAAAATTTGGCAAATCCAACAACAAGAAATCAAGGAAGAAGAGAATAAAAGGCAATAATAACGAGTCAGTCTATCAATAATTTATTTCGATTTCATATTTTCTCTTATTCATTATTCTATATCTAGTTTATGACCTACCTAGCGTAAGAACTACAGTACAACTCCAGCCCTCGATAATTAATTTGAAACATGAAGTTGTTAGCCATGTCTATGCCTTCAATTATAAACCCAAAATAAATTTATTGTTCTCTGACAAAGAATGAAACCGAAAAGTGGACTAGAGATTGCTCTTCTCAATATTCGAAATGACTAAATCAATAATAAATAACTGAAGCAAAGCTCGACATCTATGGAGTAGAACTCAAGTAAAAATGAATTTTCTATGACACCTAGCAGACAACAAAATCAAATGTGATAACACCAAACTGGCAACTAATTGACAATGAGATTAATATCTCAACATCCCCTCCTAATCTCAATTGTTACATGTAGAGACACTTACAATGCCTAATTTTTCTCTTTGAAATTTAAATACATTCTTTCCCAATGGCTTTGTGAAAATATCTGCTAGTTGATCTTTGGAACCACAAAAAGAATGTATTATGTCCCCATCATTGACAAGCTCACAGATGAAATGAAAATGGGTGTCAACGTGTTTGCTCTTGTTGGAAATACTAAGAGGGGGGGTAAATCAGTATTTCTTTTCAATTGTTATTTTACCAGTTAAAACATTTATATGTAGAACACAAGATGAACAACAAGAATAAATGCTTTTATTAGTATAATCTTTGCAATAAAATAGATACAATATATATATGATTCCAATCTATTTCCAAGCACCAACTTGGACTTTTGTGAGGCTCCAACCTCCAGAGCACCAAATCTATTTTGTAAAGGCACTAACCTTGGACTAAGGAGCACCAACTCCCAGGACACCAAACCTTCCAGTTCTGAGGCACCAACCTCAAGGACACCAATCCTTCTAGTTTTTGAGGCACCAATCCCAAGGACACCAATCCTTCCAGTTTTCGAGGCACCAACCCCAAGGGCTCCGACCCAATCTTATCAAGGCATGTTTGAGAGTAATGTTCTACTCTCAAAACTCTTCTTTACTGAGTTCTGTCTGTTTATAGCTTCACTATAGTCTCCATGCTACAACATCAATGACAACCAGTTTTCTTATGAAGGAGTCTTTACAACTCTTCATACTGTCCACACAGAGTCTGCAATAGCCTTCATGATCTTTGATAATGTCTCCACACGACTTTAGTGAGTCTACTATTAGCTACACTAAGCTCTGCACAAGAACCAACTCTCTGTTCAAGAATATGTTCTAACTATCACAGTAAATGCTTCAGCAAGACTTAGTCTCTGCTGGCTACTTCTCCCTTCAAATAATGTCAGATAGAACTTTATTTATTACATCACAAAATTGTTCTTCAGACTGCATTGTGTACCTAATTAATTCATCACAGGTCTGAGTCTCTCACAGGGTAACACAATCAGCAAAGATGCTCGTCCTTCGCATGCCTCCTGTCCTGTTGGTCCTTCGGCCCTTTTCTGTTCTGCTGGACCCTACAACTACCTCTATTTCTTCCAACTTTTTTAACCAACATTAAAATTTTCTTGTTCTTTGTTTTTATATGCCTGATGCACCTCACCATTGGTTTCCTCTTTCTGCTGGCTCTTTAGCTTTCTCAATGCTCGCTTGATCATTCGACTTCCCTCCTTCGGTTGCTGTAGTTTCCTCTACGCTTGCTTGCTTCTTTGGCTTCCCGCTCCTTTTGTTGCTTTGGCTTCCTCTTCCTATTCGAATTAACCAATGCAACAAGGGACATGTTTAAGAGGAAGAGGGGACAAATTACCATAGAAATGGTGCTTATTAAAAGATATCAGAGAGCTCCCTTTTTTCCTTTTAATAACGTTCATACACAGAACTTTGTTGTTTACAGAGAGACTGTACCAATCAAGGAGGCCCCACATGCCACGTCACAATCACAATCGTAATCATTCAGGACCACTGAACTATCGAGAGCGTTTATTTATGAATTTTGGCCTTAAGAACCCCGACCAATACTTTTATTGGAATACACAGGTATATATGGAAAAACCCGATCGAACGCTTAAGGTCGGACTTCAAATGCCTTATGCCTTCATCTATAACTTCATCGGGTTCGCTGTGTAATCGCAATCGGCAGATTGTAGCACCATCCCTTTAAGACTTGCAATGGATAACTTCCAACATGGTGGGCGCGATATAGCATTAAAATGTGTTATAATAGGACCATCAGGTCCACAAACACATATCGCAATTGGCGCTTCCAATGCAGCAAGGCCTTAAGCACTTGCGATATGCAAGTATTGATAGGCGGATGCAATATAACAATAGAGCATTTCATAATGTTGTAGCGGGTCCGCAACATATCGAAATTATATATATACATATATATATATATATATATATATATATATATATATATATATAGATATATATATATATATATATATATATATATATATATATATATATATGTGTGTGTGTGTACTGATAGGCGGATGCGATATAACAATAGAGAATTTCATAATGTTGTAGCGGGTCCGCAACGTATCGAAATTATATATATATATATATATATATATATTGCAATTTACATGTTTTAATGTGGGAAGGCTTAGAGCCCAAATATTTGAAATACATTGAAAAACATGCTTCGAAAAATTTAGCGGACTTCACCTGTTTATACACCCGGACATATATATCATTGGGTCCACATATGTATATCGTAGTCGAGGGTTTCGGGTAGTAGCACATAATAGAACCTCTCGATATGATTTCTCCAATATATATATATATATATATTCCGCCTCCGATAATGTATTCCAATATATCTATCTATCTACCTATCTATCTATCTATCTATCTATCTATATATATATATATATATATATACACACTTCGCCTCCGATAGTGTATATTGCATATATATATTATATATTGCTTTGCCTCCTTTAACTCTTCTGCTCTTCTTTATTGCTCTGCTCCTTTAGCTCTTTCACTCTTCTTTATGCTCCTTTGATAGTTCTTCTTTGGCATATATATGGCTCCCTCTGTAGCTCCGATAGCTCTGTTTATGCTCCTCCAATATGTTAACTCCTCTTTTGATGACTTCTTCCTCTCGGTTCTTCTTGGGCATGTATTACATGCGATGCTCCTTCGATGTGGCTCCTCTTGCTCCAATGTCTTCCTTTGGCTTTGCAATGTCTTTTAATAACGTTCTCTGATACCTTCATACTTTGATGGCTTCTATCTTTTCTGATATGCCTCTCTTTATTTGATATTCTACAATACTCTCAAGTATAAGCGATAGCTTTGATATGCCTCCTTTGTTAACTTTTGTGTAAATATACTCTTACTCATGGCTTGGCTTTCCTAATGGCCTTGCTTCTGTTTCTTCATGGATCTGCTCTGCTTCCCCTTGGCTTCATATCATCATCTAGTATCTAGAATATTTCCATATTGACATCAATGACAACCTAGGTCAACAATATCCCCCTTTGTTATTAATGGCAATATTCTTCTTCTCTCCCCCTTTGACATCAATGGTAAAGGAGTGCTATGGGACTCCCCCTATCAAACTGCTTCTGTTCTTTATGAATGGTAGATCTTCATGGGTCTGTGACTCCTCTTGTCATAGTGCTCTTCTTTTTACTCAAGATAGAAGGATTGATGCTTTATCATAAATTAGCACACTATCCCCTCTTAATGTCTCATAACTACTTTATCATGGCTTCAACAATACTTAAAGATGCTCTACGTCAATGCTTTCAACGAGATTGCAAATAGCCACAGACCAAGTGTCGAAGTTCATTTTTCTCTTTTTAATTTTTTTTTATGCTTTAATCCATATTTTTGTCTCCACAATCATAATTGAGAGGTCTTCATAGTCCAAATCAAGAGAAAATACCACTGAAATTATCTTTATTGCTATCTTTCTTTAGATCCGAGTTCCTTTGTGTCTCTGTGCTTCTCCTTAAGTCACTGCCATCTAGTATTAAACATCATTGCATTTGGATGAAATGGTGAGAGGTTGTGCCTCACTGTTGCTTTATTTTCTAAGTGACCAGTATCAGCTTATGTTCTATTTGACTGCACAACATTCTTCTTTCTATGAGCCATCTTTTCCTTGTGTTCTTATACACATCTCTGCAAGTTATTTCCGCTAGCAGATTTAGATATCCAATCTGTGACTGTCTTTTAAATTCATTTTGCTGATTTGCATCTTCTTGCAATGCTTTAGTTTTGTTATATGCTGCGAGTTGCTCTTACTTCAAACTCCATTCTAGATCTGTTTGTTTGAAGGTTGCCTCTATTGTGTCCATAATTTACCTGTTCTCACATTAAATCCCTGAGTCAAGACATGAACTTCTGTAATATCAACACCATAGTTATTTGCCCTATTTCTCTATCATTAGATGACCTTCTCTGTTAGAGATTAAGTGGAATTTGTGTCCATAATTTACCTGTTCTCACATTAAATCCCTGAGTCAAGACATAAACTTCTGTAATATCAACACATAGTTATTTGCCCTATTTCTCTATCATTAGATGACCTTCTCTGTTATATATTAAGTGGAAATCATCTTTAACAACAGTCCAAAGAATGGTTATGGGATCATGTTCTTCAATGGAGTACTCCTGAGAAATAATCTTTACCAAAGAATGATTTTTAATATAGCTCAACAAGGATTTCATAAGGACCCTTTCACTAATAGATTTTTCAATAATGATCAAGAATAACAAGATCCCCCTAACTATATGCATCATCTATTTTGGTAGAGTCTTCCCATCAAATGCTTAGATTGTCAATATCTAGGCCAATAACATGTGTTGTTGGCTGGAGAGTTCAAGGGAATTTCGGATTGTATTTGCTTCCTTCTTCATACTTGTGTAACTTTCTTCTTTTGCATGATTATAGCTTGTGTAAGAGCCCAAGTTAAGTTACAATCATGTGCCATATGACCAACGTTATGACACTTGAAGCATTCTACATTGTTCATCAATAAGAATTCATATTTTCTTCCTGCAAAATTGTTTCTTAGAGATTGTTGGGGACCATAATATCTATATTTATGAGATTTTTGGGGACCATAACATCTTTCTTTATGATATGCTTTACAATCTTTTTCCATGTGACCAAAGTTTGTAGAAGAATAACAATAACCAAGAAATAAACATTGGTACCTGGGAGATGGAGATTTCCTTGATGTACTTCTGAAATCTTTCTGTCTTGAGATCCTTTGATGATAACCATTGCTTCTAGCATCCTTGACATTATCTATATTTCTTCTTGGAGAAGGATTTCTTGTTGGAGCAAGATTTCTTCCATTGTTTCCTTGATTTTTCTCCTTGCCTTTGCTGGAACTGGGAGCATCACCATTTCTTTCTAGCTTCTTCATGTCCCTTTTGTTTGAAGCATTATCATTCTTGTTTGAGGATTCACTAGCATACCCAAGACCTGATTTATCAAATGGACATCTTTGATAGTTGAGCATATCATCCAAGACTTGAGAGCTCTTCAAGATTTTGTTTATCCCTTCAACCTTTTCTTTGAGGAAGACAATCTCTTCTTCCAATCTTTCACACTCATTATTCTTCTTAGCAAGTTGTTTCTTAGTTTCTTCCTTGATACGAGTAGATTCATTTGCTTCTATTTTAAGGGAGATGATATCTAAATTCATTTTGAGGATTTCTTCATTTTCCTTTACCAAACTGCTCTCCATTTCTTCCTTGATCCTTTTAGCTTTACATGTTTCGGCCTTGAGAAGTTTGATGTTAGATTTTAATTTGAAGATTTCTTCATCCTTTGCTTTTAGTTGACATATCATGGTGTTTCTTTCCTTTTTTGCTTCATCAACCCGTCCTTCTATGATTTCCAATGCTTCCATTGTCTTCTCAGCTCCTTGTGCTTGTTTCCTTGCTTCTTGTAGTTGTGATTTAAGAGAGGAGACCTCTACCTTGTACTGACCAATCTCTTCTTCAAGTTTGTTCAAGCTCTTGTGCTTTGCTCAAGTTGACTTGACAAGGTATCTTCCCATTTCTTTGCTTTATCCAATTGATTTGTCATGAATATGACTTCTTCATGATGCTTTCTTTTGCTTTGATGAAATTCCTTCTTAAGCTTGGAAAGCTCTTCATCCCTTTATTGTACTTGAAGCTTGACAAGGTCAACTTTCTCCTTTGTTTGATCTTGGTCACCAGCTAGTGATATCTTCTTAAGTTCCTCATTTTCCCTTTTCAAATTGTTAATCTCTTCCATGGCAGCCATAAGTTGAGCGAGGAGATCTTCTACAAAATCTTTTTCATTATCTTCATTTTCTAGGTCTGCTTTAGCGTTGATGTCATCATTCTCATTTTCAGCTCTAATGATGGGTTTTGGATTTCCTTCTTGATTTCCATCATCTTCTTGACTGATGGTCATGGTCAGTGCTCCTTTTGAGTGAATGTCATGAAGTTTGTCCCATATACACTTTGCTGATGAATATTTTCCTATATTGTTCTTTATAGAATCAGGTATCCCATTCAAGATTGCCTTCATTGCTTTTGCATTGTACTCCTTGGATTCTCCATCCATCCTGCTATCAACAATCACTGATTTCTAGATTTCAATGCCTTGAGTCTATAAGAAATTCCTCATTCTTGCTTCCCATATATTAAAGTTCCCATTGAACCATGGAGCGTCCTCAAATTGATTGTCTTCTATTTTAGTGGTAGAGGGAAACACATCCTTAGGAGGATTGGAGACTTTCTTCCTTGACTTCGCCATTTGTGTTCTAAAGATCAACCTTCAAGCTTGTTAGGCTTTGAATGAAGGTATTGGATTTGATACAAATTATTGGAAATATTGAGAGGAGGGTGAATAGGTATTTCTTTTCAATTGTTATTTTACCAGTGAAAACATTTATATTTAGAACACAAGATAAACAACAAGAATAAATTCTTTGATTACTATAATCTTTGCAATAAAATAGATACAATATATATATGATTCCAATCTGTTGCCAAGCACCAACTTGGACTTTTGTGAGGCTCCAACCTCCAGAGCACCAACTCTATTTTTTCAAGGCACCAACCTTGGACTTAGGAGCACCAACTCCCATGACACCAAATCTTCTAGTTCTGAGGCACCAACCACGAGGACACCAATCCTTCCAGTTTCTGAGGTAGCAATCCCAAGGACACTAAGCCTTCTAGTTTATCGAGACACCAACCCTAAGGGCTCCAACCCATTCTTGTCATGGCATGTTTGATAGTAATGTTCTGCTCTCAGAACTCTTCTTTACTAAGTTCTGTCTGTTTACAACTTCAGTGTAGTCTCCATGCTACAACATCAATGGAAACCAGTATTCTTATGAAGCAGTCTTTACAACTCTTCATACTGTAAACACAGAGTATGCAATAACCTTCATGATCTCTGATAATGTCTCCACACAGCTTTAGTGAGTCTACTATTAGTTGCACCAAGCTCTGCACAAAAACCAACTTTCTATTCAAGCATCTATTCTAACTATCACAGTAAATGCTTCAGCATGACTCCTTCTCTGCTAGCTACATCTCCCTTCAAACAATGTCAGATAAAACTTTATTTATTACATCACAAAATTCTTCTTCAGAATGCATTGTGTACCTGATTAATTCATCACAGGTCTGAGTCTCTCACAGGGTAACATGATCAACAGAGATGCTCATCCTTCGAATACCTCCTGTCCTGTTGGTCCTTCGGCCATTTTCTATTCTGCTGGACCCTACATCTGCCTTTGTTTCTTCCATCTTTTTAACCAACCTTAAACTTTCCTTGTTGTTTGTTTTTATATGCCTGATGCACCTGACCGTTGGTTTCCTCTTTCCATTTGCTCTTCAGCTTTCTCAATGCTCGCTTGATCCTTCGGTCGTTGTAGTTTCCTCTGCACTCGCTTGTTTCTTCGGTTTCCCACTCCTTTGGTCACTTTGGCTTCCTCTACCTATTCGAATTAACAAATGCAACATGGGACATGTTCAAGAGGAAGAGGGGATGAATTACCATAGAAATGGTGCTTATTAAAATATATCAGAGAGGTGCCTATTTTCTTTTTAATAACGTTCATACGCAGGACTTTATTATTTATGGAGAGACAGTACCAATCAAGGAGGCCCCACACGCCACATCACAATCGCAATCGTTCAGTCCCACTGAAATATTGGGAGTGTTTATTTATGCATTTTGGCCTTAAGAACCTATTGAAGGCTCAAAAAATCGGCACTCCAATAAGGGGGATAACCACCCAGTCCGAACCTTAAGACATCTTCTTTTCCGTTTGGAATAGTGGCTCTGACTGGAGATGATGGGACCAGTTTCCTAATCTATTTATGATGTGTGTGTGCTAACGGGATGATGTTTTTCTTTTTGGGGTTTTATGGGGTGAATACTTGTTCTAAATCTAATCTATCTTCTAACTATCATATGCAATCTATCATAATCAAAGAAAACATCTAAGTTTAAGACTATCCCGGGAGTAATGTTCACATATGGGATCTAAAATAATTTCTAAAAGTGACTGATAATGAAGATCATTCAATCACAATAAGAAGAGAATCCATTTAAGAATGATTGTTTCATATAAAAAGTTAACTGAAACCATATGAGAAATATATCACATAAAGAGTCATTCACGTATTTAGCATAAAGAGTAAGTCATCACCATAGAAAAGTGCAATAATGATAACTAAGCATTTAAACTTTCATATAAATAACTGAAAATGATTTATTTCTTAACACATAAGCAAAAAGCATTAGGAGATAAAAGTACCATTTGTAATACATCCTACTCATGAGCTGCAGCAATATCGATCTATCTCAAATTCACTTAACATCAATTAAGAGTACAAAAGTGCAATTCCAATAGCATATGTTTAACTCAAATAGAAAATAAATCTCATTCCATTGATTTTATCAAAACCTCCTCAGTGGGGGGCAAGATGCATGTTCTAAAGAACGTTTTTGATAAAACTCTCGACCCTTCTCTAAATGCATGAGAGGGGTTTAAATACTACTCTACGAAATCTAAAAATAAATATTACAAAAATAGATGAAGGAGGTTTAAACGACATGCCTAATTTTAAGCAAAAATAAACAAAATAAAAATAAATTATATCTATGGATAATCCTGCATCTGATTCTTTAGATTGTAAATATCCATCATCGGTTTTAAGAGTGTCAGTTGGCCGACTTCAGCTTTTAACTGTCCTGCAAATATGGCATTGGTGAGAGCTGGAACTATCTTCTCAGTGGAAGTCATCAAGCACTTCAGTGTCATCCATTGGTTGTGTGGCTTCACTAGGTACTGCAAGTATGCTTCCCAATTCAATTTGTTTACCTGTTTGATTGCCTTTACCCTTTCCTCCACTACTTGTTTCCATTCTGCTTTAAGCTGTTGTGCTTTTGGGAGAAATCCAGGGGTAGTTTCTGCTACAAAATTAGCCTTGTTTATATTTTCATTTATGCATTCGATGACATTGTTCATTGTTGTCGCCATATCTTCCATCACCTGTTCTTATTCCTTTAGTCAAGAATCCCATTTCGCAAATAAAATCTCTTTGTGTGATTCGTCAATTTTGGGCATGTCTTATCTTTTCCCTTCTTTGGATTTCTGCTAGTTTAAGAAGTCTGAGGCTTTCCTAAAAATTAAATCATATTCAAGTCACAATTCTACGACTTGATTTGTAATATTATTGCTCATTTTGCAATGGCAATTCCATTCCGAATTTTCTAGCATAGAAGTTCTTTCTATTGCAAGAGCTAAGAATTGAGACCAAGTGCTTGGAATCATCTTTATGTAGTTCTATCATACCCTGTAACTGTTCTTCTTTGCTAGATAAACTACTTTGATGTGCCAACTGCATCTGCTGGAAGTCTTGTTGAAGTTTTGCCAATTGTGTTTCTATTTGTTGATTGATGCTGACTTGTTGTAACTGTTGTTCTAAAAACAAAATCCAATGTTTTTTTCTTTGAGTAGCAATTGAACCTCTGTTGCTTTATCAATAGTTGTTGAAGCATATGCACCTGCGACCTGTGAGAGCCTAGTGAGATTTGCCGATGGATCTGTAGAGGGATCTTTCCAAAGAACATCCAGAGGTTCATCCTCGGGAGCGAGCATAGAATCCAACTTTCTTTTCTTTCTTTGCCTTCTGATGACAGCTTTATGTTGAGGGCTGTAG